>JARYGA010055936.1:0-25675 GCA_030545235.1 Helianthus tuberosus | reverse complement strand
CTTATTTTCTTATATTTATTTCTAGTCCAAAATAAGAAAAAATCATTTTTCTATATTTATGAAAATGCTATTTTCACAAAATTTCCAACAAATACCTCCAATGATTGAACAACATGAAGTGTACAAAGAGATGAGACCGTGACATTGGACAAGGTAAGTATAATATAATGTATTTAAACACATGTGAATCATATCTAAATATAAAATAATTTAATTAAACACATGTGAATCATATATAAATCTATAAATATTCAATTTGAAACCGTGACCATGTACATGCTATTAGATATTAAATCATTTACTAATTTTCTTTTTTATCAACAAGCAAAATAATTAAAAAAAGGGGTAAATTACATTTTTCGTCCTTTATGTTTGTACCAAATTGCAATTGATAGTCTTTAACTTTAATAATTACAGTCACGATCCTTTATTTGCAAAATCCATTACACGTTTCGCCCTTTTACACTAACCAAGTTAAAATTCTATGTTAAGTTAGATCATGTGCACCTCATGTGAGGGCATTTATGTCATTTTACCCCTATCTATCTCAACTAGGGGTGTGGAATAACCGAACCGTTAACCGAAAACCGACTAAACCGAACCAAAATTAACCGAAACCGAATTAACCGAAAGTCGGTTAACGGATATTTTTTTTACCATCGGTTAACCGAAATTAACTGAACCGAACCGAATCATTTATTTATTTTTATATATTTCTAGCTTTTATACCTCTATTTCATGTTTTATACTTTCAATTCATGTAATAATACCTCTATTTCATTTATTTATGCCTTCATTTCATTTATTTATACCTTCACTTCATTTATTTATACCTTCATTTTATGTATTTAAACATCTATTTATGCATTTATACCTCCATTTCATTTATTTATACATCAATTTGGGGGGGGGGGGGATAGTGCACGAACCTCCCAGTCGCCGGAGTGTACTCACTCCGCAGGCTAGCTCACCGCATCGCTGCCTGGCGGTGATTCCCCCTACCGAGTGGACATCAAGCACCCATAAGGTGTTAACGACGGGAGTCGAACTTGAGTCCCCACGGTCATAGTGGGGTGCGGTGGCCACTGGGCTGGCACCCAATTTATACATCAATTTCATGTATTTATACATCTATTTCATGCATTTATACCTCCATTACATGTATTTCTAAGCAAAAAAAATTGCCCTTGTTTGAATTGGTTATTAACCGAAAATTAACCGAACCGAACCGAAAACCGACAAATTAACCGAACCGATTAACCGATGACTTCGGTTACGGTTACGGTTACGGTTACGGATAATGCTAATAACCGAACCGAACCGTGCACACCCCTAATCTCAACTAGCTCTCTCTCTCCCTTATCTCCAACCAACCACCAAATGCAGGTCAATCTATTCCTTTAGATTCGGTCGATGAATTTTGGAGGAAACTCGAGTTACCAGTATATTGTGAGGATATTACTTGTGACGTCGAGTTGGAAAGTTTTAAACAAGCCTTCGATAATCGATCCAAGCCTGGAAAGAAAAGTTTACTACAAAAGTTAAAAGCATTAACCAATCCAAGTATACCTTTTGTTGAAGAACCTGATGTTAAAAAAAATACTCGTGGACGACCAACTACAAAATCCAAACAACAAACAATACCTAACCCTGCAATTGCTAAACCGCCCCTTCAACGAAGCTACTCTCAGAAGCCTCCAAGGCACAGTCCGTTTGGGAACTCCCAAGATCATGATTACACTCAAGAGCAGGATTACACTCAAGAACCTGCAAGGCACAGTTCATTTACGAACTATCAAGAGCAGGATTACACTCAAGAACCTACAAGGCATAGTTCATTTGTGAACTCCCAAGATCATGATTATGTTGGTTATATCAGTCCAGACGTGAACTATCAAGTGCCTGGTGAAACAAGTCCGTTCATAAATCAAGATATTTACGGAAAAAAACCATTCAAGGACGATCCTGGTGAACCAAGTCCGTTCATGACACAAGATACAGACGGACAAGGTTTTTTTACCAATCTTTTAAACACACCGGGATATGATTTCATGGGGTTGAACCAAGATATTGTCGGACAAAGTTCTTTCGCCAACTCTACAAGTGCGCCAGGCTATGACTTCATGGGGTTGAACCAAGATCAAGCATCACAGGTGATACACAACTATATTCATCTAATTCCAAAAATCTTCCATGCGTATGTTACATGCATACATAACGTGTTAGGCAGTGTTGCAAAAGTCGGATTCCTCGGCCGAGTACTCGGCGAGTACTCGGTCCTCGGACCTCCACCTTGGCGACTTCCTCCTAGGCGGTCTCAACTAGTCGGCCTCGGGAGTACTCGGTCCTAGTCGGCGCCTAGTCGGAGCCTAGTCGGCCTAGTCGGAGCCTAGTCGGCCTAGTCGGTCTAGGCGGTCAACGTGGTTTGTTGACTTTTAATCGGTCAAACTCGGTCAAAATCGGCCTACTCGGTCCTCGGACCTCCACCTTGGCGACTTCCTCCTAGGCGGTCTCAACTAGTCGGCCTCGGGAGTACTCGGTCCTAGTCGGCGCCTAGTCGGAGCCTAGTCGGCCTAGTCGGAGCCTAGTCGGCCTAGTCGGTCTAGGCGGTCAACGTGGTTTGTTGACTTTTAATCGGTCAAACTCGGTCAAAATCGGCCTACTCGGCCTTGTACTCGGACTACTCGGCCTTGTACTCAGACTAGTCGGACTTGTATTCAGAATATTTGAACTTTAAACATGTTTCATTTTAAATTATACCCAGTTGACATGAATTATGCTTATTTTAACACATAAATAATATATAACAATTAATTTTCTTTATATTTACCATGTCCGCGTACTCCCCGAGTACTCTCCGAGTACTCCGATTACTCCCAACTCCCCAGTCGGCCGACTAGGGACCGCCTAGCGACTTTTACAACACTGGTGTTAGGTGATGGAAATTGTGGGTTTCGGGCAACAGCTTCTGCTCTCGGGTACGGTGAAGATGAATGGTTATTTATCCGGAGATCACTGATGGAAGAGCTACTCGAGTTTAGAAATAAGTACACTAAGGCTTTCTTAGGCTCATTCAAAGATGTGTTCACGTCCTTGGCTTGGTCAGGATCGGGGGTTGCACCTGAAAAACACTGGATGATTATGCCAGAGGCAGGATTCTTGATTGCGAACAAGTTTAATGTGATCGTTCATTTTTTATCTCAAGAAAAAAGAAACAGTTCTACTTGTTTTTCGCTTTGGAGAGGCCCTCACGAGTTCCCAGAAAAAAAAAATAATTACAATTGCACACGTGAATGGTAACCATTTTATAATGGTAGAATTGCAAGGAGAGTATCCAATTGCCAGCACAAACAACCTATGGAAATTAATGAGAGAAAATGATGCAGCTGGCTGGGAGAATATATTTGAATCACGTCAAAATATGTATAATTCTTGGATAGCACAACCTGCTACATATTATGTTGTAGATTAAAGCTCGGTATGTAAAATGTTTAATAATATAATTTTGTAAGAATGCACTTATTTTTTTTATAGTTTTTATTACTACTATAAATGTAATTGGATAAATAATTAGTTATAATAATAATAATAAATGACAAAAAAACTAAAAACTTAACAAAAGTTATTATTAACTAAAAGACAAAATAGACTAAAAACAAAACAAAATTATTAATTGATGTGATGTTTTATAGGGGAGGGAGGTGTAATTAGTAATCGGGGGTGCGTATAGAATGAGCCTAAAACTAATGTCTTATGATCTTGTGCAGATTTCACTGTTTACTTTTCAATAATCCAATAAGATATGTCTTCTTTTGAATTCTTACGAAGCTTCTTGGGTACAAGTCTCTTCATTTTTAATTTCATTGCATCTCTTCGAGAAGTGTTATGCTTAATCTCCATCAAAACTTCACTTCTCTCTTCATCTAACTCTTTCTCCGAACCTCCTGCTTTGATTCTACCTGCTCTTCAATCTCCAACACTTGACTACAAACACCATGAGTCGTATTCTCTTCTGAAGGTAGGTATTTTGTGTTTATCATAGATGATTATTTTTAGTAGGGTCTAGGTACACATGAGCGAAGCATTTGATAAGCCCTAAGTAATGGGAAGTCCTGTGAAAATCAAACAAATAGGTGGGTGAAGAAGTAGGGTACATACAATGGTCTCGAGTTTTATAACCAATAGTTCAGTGGTTTCTACGCACGCCTCAACCAAACAGACTGGCGGAAAGGATTAATAGAACCTTATTTGACAAAGTAAGGTGTATGCTGTCGAGCTTTAGGTTGCCTCGTGCATTTTGGGAATAAGTTGTGACTATAGCTGCTATCTATTAAACATGTCCTGCTTTTGACTAGCAAACTCCTATGGAGCTATGGTGTGGGGAAACTCCATCGTATTCTCTTCTGAGCTATCGATTTCATAAAAACTCGATTCGGACACAGTTTTCGAACTCCATCTCCACAACAACAATTTCCCCACCAATTCGAGTAACAGCAACAGGAAAGTAGACATTGTAATCCCAATCATAAATCTCTTTGTTCCTAACACCAACACCACCATAAACAAAACCTTCAACACAACCACCAACACAGGATTCTTCTGAATCAAATTTTCATCACAAAATTTCAAATTGTTTATCATTGATTTTGTTTCGCTTTTCACCATCATAAGGAGTTAAGAGAGGGAGAGAAAGATCTTTTCTTTGAGTTTTTAGAGAGAGGAAGATGGGCTTTTTCAGATCAAAGATCTAGAGAAGCAGGTGGCTTTTCAGATTTAGAGAGGATGACTGAAAGTTAAATAAATTGATAAAAGACCAAATTACCCTTACTTGATTAAAGTTAACATAAAATTTTAACTTGGTTAGTGCAAAAGGACGAAATGTGTAATGGGTTTTGCAAATAAAGGATTGTGATTGTAATTATTAAAGTTAAAGGCTATCCATTGCAATCCGGTACAAACATAAAAGACGAAAAGTGTAATTTACCCTAAAAAGAATGCAATGCATACATATACCACGCCAGTATAATACCACATAGACACGTAACTAATATACATACATAGAGATGGTGTGAGATGATCCAAGTTCAATACCCAAACAACTTTAAATGAAGTATTTTATATCTCCTATAAACATCTATACATTTTGTTTTGGTTCAATTTGATACATAAGACGCATGGCCATCCCCAACAATCCAAAAAAATAGGACTAAGATGAAATTTGATGATAATGAATCTGAAGAAAGTGATGAACAAAGCGATGGGTACATATCTGATGTAATCCCACCTACGGAAGACTATTAGTTTATTTTGATTTCGTATTATTGTAATTTTATAAAATATTAATCTATGGTAATCAATTATTAATAAAAAGATACAAAACGCCAAAAAATGACATGGAAAAAGCATAACGCCAAAAAAATTAACTATGTGACACAAAAAGAATTAATTCAACGAGAAGAAATATGAGAAAAACAGTAAAACGCCAAGTAATTAATAATTCTAGATAACGCCAAAATTATCTTGCACGCAAAAAATAAGCAGCATGTCAAACGCGAAAATCGGGAAAGGAGAAGAATACTAAAAAGACAAAAAAAACCCTCGGACCCTGATCATGCCCCGCGCCACGTGTTGGGCCAGGATGCGTTCTCACCGTTCTCACACTTTTTTGCCGTTTTCTCCTGAACCCGTTTCTATATACATATATATAGGGTAGGGATAGTGTACATTAATTCAGAAGTGTGAGAAGTGTATTATAACACTATATATAACATCATATAAACACCGTATAACACTATGTAACACCATATAACACTATGTAACCCTATATAACACTATATAACAATATATAACACTATACATCTATCATAGACATGCTATCAAACAAAATATAGTGTTATATTTGTTATATAGTGTTACATAGTGTTATATGGTGTTACAAAGTGTTATACTGTGTTTATATGGTGTTATATAGTGTTATATATAATGTTATAATACACTTCTCACACTTCTGAATTAATGTACAGGATCCTCTACCTATATATATATATATATATATATATATATATATATATATATATATATATATATATATATATATACTAGCCATTTACCCGCGCGATGGAGCGGGAGTGGCGATTTACAATAGAATACTCGTTTACCGTTAGTTTATCAGTCGACTCGTGATATATTGTATAGTACTTAAGTTAGTTTTCTTATTCGTGATATGTTGGCACTGATTGTTGCAAAGAAGAAGAGTTGGGAGGGTGCTGCTATTGGTATGCTAATTTGTGGGGGAAGAAGAAAGGTTGGGTGGTGTAACACCCCAAAACCCGAATATTTATATTCGTTAAATGTTATGATGTGACACGTCATGAAATAAATGACTAGGCTATTTAACCTAGTTAAGCGTGTGTTTAGAAGTATGAAAAGACAAGAGTGTTGCCAATATTATGAGTAAGTAATAAACATGAGGGGCCAAAGTTGAAAAAGGGGAAAGTTATGTTTTAAAAACAAAACAAACACACACATAACACACACATCGTGTGTGTTCTAGCTCGATCAGGGGAACACCCCCATGAACCAAACCCTAGTTCTAACATAATCATCAAATTGAGGAGTCAAACGAAGCTCAAATTCATAACCGAGCATAGATTAATGACCACCTTCACAAGGGGATCGCAAGGTATGTCTTAAAAGCTAGTTTGGTGATTATGCATAAAGCGGGTTATGATGTAATTCACGAAATTGTATGAAATTGATGATGGATATGTGTTAGAATCATCATATATAACATGGATTATGCATGGTTTAGGTTAATTTGATGTTTAAGGGTGAAACCCATTTCTAGTAGTAATGTTATGAAGATGATGATGTTGCATGTGATTAATCAAGTATGGTTTTGATGTATATGAAGTGAATATTGTGGATTATTGTTAATGACCTTGATTTAGGATGAAAGTTATGTGAGGATTAGTGGGAATTTGATGATCTTGATATGAACTAGTAAGAAGATGCAAAGAATGCTTGTACTTTATGCTTAGGAAGTAGTATGCACACCAAGTGTATGATGAAATGTCTAAGTGAAGTTAAGATGTGAGATTTTAGGAAGTGGCTTGATATATGTGAATGATGTATGATAATGATGTAAATAGTGGTATACTAACTTAAAGAGTGTGCTTTGGATGGAACTAGTACAAGAATTCGGGTTGAATGTATGTGTTGTTAAGATTATGCATTAGAGGCTTATACATTATGCTTGAATGGGCAATGCTCGCCATGTGTTTCTATTAATCACTTAATTGCGATTTAGAAGTGAATGCATAATTAAATGTATAACATATGACCATACTAGTAAAGGGGTGATGTTATGAATTACGTTAAGTTGTCTAACTTGGCTATGTGATTGTCAAATGTAGAATCATGAAAGCATAAGTATGTGTATATGGTGTATGTGAATAAGCGATCATGTAGTTGTTTGTGTCAAACAACATTATGTATGAAATGAATATCATGTCATTAATATGGTCTACTATATCAACATGAATGCGTGTTCATAAGTTGGGAGTTATATGCTAAAAGGTTGACTTTCTGAAAGTCAACCGAGAATTTATAACATGATTAAGTATTTTGACCCAATATAAGAATCGAGAGATCATGGAATACGTGTTAGAACAACTATGTGTTATGTGTGATAACGAATTAGGAATTCGAAGATAATGAACTATGTGGTTGACAAGTCATGTCATATGCGTGTTAGTGAAAGTCAAATAGATAAAAATTGGAAGATATGTGTTAATATGAATAAGCATAAATACTAACATAATCATGGCATGACGGCATGAAAGAATAGGAACCACACTAGCACGGACCAAGCATGGAGGGCTAACGGGTCAAGATGAGGCAAGGAAGATGTTACGAACGCGGATGCACAAGGTAAGTGATTTCCGTAATCACTTCTTAGTTGTTTACGTAAGGATATGTGTTAGTAATTAAAGTATGATGATTGAAGGCAATTGAGGATAGATGGTATGAAATCGATGATTTTCGTTAAGAAGATATAACGGGTCAAAGATGGGATTTGTCGTTATATCGGGAATAAGAGTAGGAAAGGGTTACGGTATGATAATCGGGTAACGGGGATTGGGTGTGTAAACCCCAAGTACGAAACTCCGGACAATGTAAAGGTATCTTGGTAGTAAAGTTCATGCAAGTTTCGGGGTAAAACAAATGAGCTGTGTGATGAAAACAAGAATGGGTAAAGTTGTCCGAAAATGAAAATATAGGCATAAACGCGTAAGTTAGGAATTTTCTTAACCCGGATATGGGATTTTAAGTTTATATGTTAGAATGTGAATTTACAAGCATGTAGGAAGAAACGGGAGGTTAAACGGGTAAACGGTTCGAAAGTTACGCGCGTTTTAGTGCGTTCGGACGTCGAAACGGAGCTGCAGAAAAATGCACTTTAGAGAGCCCGTCGCCGACGGGCAAGGGAAAACCACTTTTTTTGCTGACGGGTTAACACACTGCCGACGGGTTAAATGGCCCGACGGGCATATCTACAACCCGTCGCCGACGGCTTGGAGCCCGTCGGCGACGGGCACTTGTTTGTAAGCTTTTATTTTTCGCGTCTGGTGTTTCCGGTTGACCCGTAACGTGTTCTGGTGCTCCGGTTTTCGACCCGGTAGCATGTAAAGCTCCCGAAAGGCTCCTTAACCTTGTATGAGATGATATCTATGTATGATTAGGTAATTGCGTAGTATATGTACGGTTGTGTGAGAGCATGTATATGTATAGCTACAATAATTTATTGATTGAACGTATGTAAGCGTGAAGTTATGTATGCATGTATGTTTATATGTAGGCATTGGTGTATGCATGAAATCAAGTAATATGTATGTGTATGAGCTCTAAGTGATTAAGTATAAAGGTATACGCGTGTATAGGTATGAATATATATATATATGTGAATGGAAGTAGGTAAGTTTGTATATGAGTACGTAGTAATGTATGTAAGTATGTATAGATGTAATGATGTATATGCGAAGATGCGTATGTGTATATGTACGTATATAGAAATGTAGTAACTATATGTATATGTAGATGGGTATTTGGTATATACGTAGCTACATATGAGTGTATGCATACATGTAGATGTATAATAAGAAGGCATGTACGTTTGTAGAAGTATATGTATGCATGTAAGGATGTATGTATGCGTGAACTGGATATGTTGTGTAATACGCTATTAATGGTGTGCCTTGAGAATGATACGTCATGCAGGTGCATTAACGAAGCCTCACCAGGATATGGATACGCAGATGAAATGCTGAAAGTTGGATAAGATAAATAATGGAATGGAAGTGTACGAGATTGAATTCTAATTATGTATTTTATACTAATGTAATGTATGTGGTGAATGCAGGTTGTATGGATGATGAGCGATTAGCACAAGGATTAGAGATCGAAGACCGAGTCACTAGAGAGATTGTACGGGGACGTTGAATGTAAAATGTAACAAGTGAAAGCTATGTTTTTAGTTAACAAATAAGAGGATAACAGATTTTTGATTAAGAATCAAGTTAAAGTTAAAAGTTTAAATAAGTTGAGATATTTTTAATGCAAGAAATTTTATGGTTAGTGTTTCCGCTGCGACTTTTGTCATGTATGATTTAGGGTGTAACAAGTTGGTATCAGAGCCCTGGTTTGAGAGAATCAAGTGTAAGAAGGTAAGTGCTTGAACTCAAACTTGTGTGCTCTTGTGATAAGAAACCCGTACAATCCAAGACTCGGTCAAGATCCAAAGGTAAAAGAGAATGTAAGTATGTACTTATGTATACACATAAAGAAACTGACGGTTTTGTATATGCAAGGTAAGTATAAGCGTTTGAAGAGGATGATCCGCGAGAGCGGTCAAGTACCGACACCAAGGCATGAAATAAGATAAAGTTGAACCCAGGTACGTAAATTTAATATGTCGGTATATGAAATGGTAAAATGCATTAAGGGAAGAAAAATGCTAAATGAAGGACCATGATGGTATAGTAAACAAGTTTTGAAAAATGATACACGTGCCGAAACCAAATTCTTCGGACATAAGGTGACAATTACACGAAGACACGAAACTAGTATGTGGATTGTGTACCTGGCCAGTACACGTGAAGCATATGATGTTCGTGGGACCGTGGTAATTGATACAGGTATGTCCGCTAGAAGTAAGTAGTAGGTGGACGTGAGGGTGAAGAGATATGTAAGACTCTCAAGAATGAGAGTATGAAATGCTATGCTAGAATCCGCGAGACGGATTCGAAATACGATATGTTATGCTAGAATCCGCGAGACGGATTTGAAACATGATATGCTATACTAGAATCCGCGAGTCGGATTCGAAGTATGATATGCTATGCTAGAATCCGCGAGACGGATTCGGAATATGATATGCTATACTAGAATCCGCGAGACGGATTCGAAGTATGATATGCTATGCTAGAATCCGCGAGACGGATTCGAAACATGAAATGCTATGCTAGAATCCGCGAGACGGATTCGAAACATGAAAGAAGTTAAAGTATGAATGCGATGCTTGAATCCGTGAGACGGATTCAAGGGATGAGAAGCGCATATGCAATGTTAGAATCCGCGAGACGGATTCAAGGAATGAAAGATAAGAATGATGCAAATTCCTTGTGAATTTGGTTATGATAAGCGAAAGCTGTAACAAGCTATGCACGTCGACCAGTTCAAGTTGAACAAGTCGAGTGAGGATAAGGTACCATCCGTTTAGAACGAATGGTCGTGAATGCAGTAACGAATGTATGAATTTCAATCCATTATACGGATAGAACGGAAGAATTATGTTGAAAGCAATTAACCCGATGTTGCCGGGTCGTAAGTGGTATGCTTGAATCTCATTATGAGAGTATATGCTATTACCCAATTAGGTGGATAATCGAATGCGTGAAAGAAATGAAAGTATATAAGCGGATGAAACCAAAAATGTTGGAATGGGCATGGCGTAATATGAAAAGCTTGGTTCTAATAGTTGACGTAGGAATGAAAACTATGTCATTAAGAGGTGAAATTTTAATGTTTTGAGTAAAATATACGAGTACTAGTTAAACTCTCGTATGATGAATAAGCATGACACGTATACCTATGTAACTTAAGTAAATGCGCGAAATGAGAGGAATAGTAATGTAGAAAGATGTTAACCATGGAGTTAAGCAGGTAGACGTGATTATGGAATGAATGAATAAACATGTGGTGATGATCATCATTAAGAAACTATCATGAGGCAAGAAGTTGAGGTCTAAAGATATATATGTTTTAGAAGCATGTTATTTAGGAGGGATGGTAGTAACCGGTAAGTAAAGGATTATGGTCCCGTAGATATGAGCAAGGTTTCGGGGACGAAACCTCTTTTAAGGGGGGTAGACTTGTAACACCCCAAAACCCGAATATTTATATTCGTTAAATGTTATGATGTGACACGTCATGAAATAAATGACTAGGCTATTTAACCTAGTTAAGCGTGTGTTTAGAAGTATGAAAAGACAAGAGTGTTGCCAATATTATGAGTAAGTAATAAACATGAGGGGCCAAAGTTGAAAAAGGGGAAAGTTATGTTTTAAAAACAAAACAAACACACACATAACACACACATCGTGTGTGTTCTAGCTCGATCAGGGGAACACCCCCATGAACCAAACCCTAGTTCTAACATAATCATCAAATTGAGGAGTCAAACGAAGCTCAAATTCATAACCGAGCATAGATTAATGATCACCTTCACAAGGGGATCGCAAGGTATGTCTTAAAAGCTAGTTTGGTGATTATGCATAAAGCGGGTTATGATGTAATTCACGAAATTGTATGAAATTGATGATGGATATGTGTTAGAATCATCATATATAACATGGATTATGCATGGTTTAGGTTAATTTGATGTTTAAGGGTGAAACCCATTTCTAGTAGTAATGTTATGAAGATGATGATGTTGCATGTGATTAATCAAGTATGGTTTTGATGTATATGAAGTGAATATTGTGGATTATTGTTAATGACCTTGATTTAGGATGAAAGTTATGTGAGGATTAGTGGGAATTTGATGATCTTGATATGAACTAGTAAGAAGATGCAAAGAATGCTTGTACTTTATGCTTAGGAAGTAGTATGCACACCAAGTGTATGATGAAATGTCTAAGTGAAGTTAAGATGTGAGATTTTAGGAAGTGGCTTGATATATGTGAATGATGTATGATAATGATGTAAATAGTGGTATACTAACTTAAAGAGTGTGCTTTGGATGGAACTAGTACAAGAATTCGGGTTGAATGTAGGTGTTGTTAAGATTATGCATTAGAGGCTTATACATTATGCTTGAATGGGCAATGCTCGCCATGTGTTTCTATTAATCACTTAATTGCGATTTAGAAGTGAATGCATAATTAAATGTATAACATATGACCATACTAGTAAAGGGGTGATGTTATGAATTACGTTAAGTTGTCTAACTTGGCTATGTGATTGTCAAATGTAGAATCATGAAAGCATAAGTATGTGTATATGGTGTATGTGAATAAGCGATCATGTAGTTGTTTGTGTCAAACAACATTATGTATGAAATGAATATCATGTCATTAATATGGTCTACTATATCAACATGAATGCGTGTTCATAAGTTGGGAGTTATATGCTAAAAGGTTGACTTTCTGAAAGTCAACCGAGAATTTATAACATGATTAAGTATTTTGACCCAATATAAGAATCGAGAGATCATGGAATACGTGTTAGAACAACTATGTGTTATGTGTGATAACGAATTAGGAATTCGAAGATAATGAACTATGTGGTTGACAAGTCATGTCATATGCGTGTTAGTGAAAGTCAAATAGATAAAAATTAGAAGATATGTGTTAATATGAATAAGCATAAATACTAACATAATCATGGCATGACGGCATGAAAGAATAGGAACCACACTAGCACGGACCAAGCATGGAGGGCTAACGGGTCAAGATGAGGCAAGGAAGATGTTACGAACGCGGATGCACAAGGTAAGTGATTTCCGTAATCACTTCTTAGTTGTTTACGTAAGGATATGTGTTAGTAATTAAAGTATGATGATTGAAGGCAATTGAGGATAGATGGTATGAAATCGATGATTTTCGTTAAGAAGATATAACGGGTCAAAGATGGGATTTGTCGTTATATCGGGAATAAGAGTAGGAAAGGGTTACGGTATGATAATCGGGTAACGGGGATTGGGTGTGTAAACCCCAAGTACGAAACTCCGGACAATGTAAAGGTATCTTGGTAGTAAAGTTCATGCAAGTTTCGGGGTAAAACAAATGAGCTGTGTGATGAAAACAAGAATGGGTAAAGTTGTCCGAAAATGAAAATATAGGCATAAACGCGTAAGTTAGGAATTTTCTTAACCCGGATATGGGATTTTAAGTTTATATGTTAGAATGTGAATTTACAAGCATGTAGGAAGAAACGGGAGGTTAAACGGGTAAACGGTTCGAAAGTTACGCGCGTTTTAGTGCGTTCGGACGTCGAAACGGAGCTGCAGAAAAATGCACTTTAGAGATCCCGTCGCCGACGGGCAAGGGAAAACCACTTTTTTTGCTGACGGGTTAACACACTGCCGACGGGTTAAATGGCCCGACGGGCATATCTACAACCCGTCGCCGACGGCTTGGAGCCCGTCGGCGACGGGCACTTGTTTGTAAGCTTTTATTTTTCGCGTCTGGTGTTTCCGGTTGACCCGTAACGTGTTCTGGTGCTCCGGTTTTCGACCCGGTAGCATGTAAAGCTCCCGAAAGGCTCCTTAACCTTGTATGAGATGATATCTATGTATGATTAGGTAATTGCGTAGTATATGTACGGTTGTGTGAGAGCATGTATATGTATAGCTACAATAATTTATTGATTGAACGTATGTAAGCGTGAAGTTATGTATGCATGTATGTTTATATGTAGGCATTGGTGTATGCATGAAATCAAGTAATATGTATGTGTATGAGCTCTAAGTGATTAAGTATAAAGGTATACGCGTGTATAGGTATGAATATATATATATATGTGAATGGAAGTAGGTAAGTTTGTATATGAGTACGTAGTAATGTATGTAAGTATGTATAGATGTAATGATGTATATGCGAAGATGCGTATGTGTATATGTACGTATATAGAAATGTAGTAACTATATGTATATGTAGATGGGTATTTGGTATATACGTAGCTACATATGAGTGTATGCATACATGTAGATGTATAATAAGAAGGCATGTACGTTTGTAGAAGTATATGTATGCATGTAAGGATGTATGTATGCGTGAACTGGATATGTTGTGTAATACGCTATTAATGGTGTGCCTTGAGAATGATACGTCATGCAGGTGCATTAACGAAGCCTCACCAGGATATGGATACGCAGATGAAATGCTGAAAGTTGGATAAGATAAATAATGGAATGGAAGTGTACGAGATTGAATTCTAATTATGTATTTTATACTAATGTAATGTATGTGGTGAATGCAGGTTGTATGGATGATGAGCGATTAGCACAAGGATTAGAGATCGAAGACCGAGTCACTAGAGAGATTGTACGGGGACGTTGAATGTAAAATGTAACAAGTGAAAGCTATGTTTTTAGTTAACAAATAAGAGGATAACAGATTTTTGATTAAGAATCAAGTTAAAGTTAAAAGTTTAAATAAGTTGAGATATTTTTAATGCAAGAAATTTTATGGTTAGTGTTTCCGCTGCGACTTTTGTCATGTATGATTTAGGGTGTAACAGGTGGGGGGTTGGTTTAATATATTTTTTTAATAAGTGGCCCCACACACACACATATATATTTAATGATTATTTAATTTGATTTGTTATATCATTAAGGGCAATTTAGTCATTTAACATGGACCTAACTATGCATACAGTAGAAATTTTGGCCCGGATAGTCCCTGTGGTTTTCTCATTTTTTCACCTTTAGATGTTTTGTTACCCGGCCTGGATCTTCAGATTTAGATGAAATTTCAAAAACAAAACGTGATGCATACAGTAGACTGTGTCTCTAGGTGACATACTTATCTCTATCCGGATATTTGTAATTAACTTCTAGCTTTTAGAAAGAAATAATCGGATTACACTACAAGTTTAATACTTTTAATTTTAGAAAGAAAAAATTGGATTACACTACAAGTTTAATACTTATAAGATTTTTACATAATTTAACAAAGTATACTCATTTACAAGAATTATAATCACCTTTTTCAAGTAAAAATAGCCAAGAAGTACTACTCACAATTAATAACTATACACACTTGAGTCCCACTAAAATGAAAGTAATATGTCATTTACCCATGGGTAAATAGTTATATGGATCTTGTTTATGTTATCAAGTTCGTTTGAATAATCTTGTTGTCGAGTCAAGTAGATAATATGCTAGTATGAGTAAAGTTTAAAAACAAAAATATTAAAATGTACCATCTTCATCGCATATCATTATAGTACCATCTTCATCACCAAATGTCAGGTATCTACCATTCCAGACTCACCATAACAACAGATCTTGAAGAGACAACTATAATCTTTTCGACTTTAGCCTTCAAACACGAGTTTAATATGTTGTGTTCCTAATATAGCAAAGCTTTGCATATTGAAGATTGTAAAGCTTGTTTTTAGTGGCGTAGCTACTTCTATAACGATTGAACAATAACCATTGCTCGACTCTTTAGTAAATATTGAACGCAAAACAACTTGAAATCAAAACCTGCATACAATGGAGACTCACGAGACTCTCCTTCATGTCTCTCTCTCTCTCTCTCACATACACTTGAACCCGCCAACCCGCGAACCCGACCTGCAGTAGAGATAAAGATATATTGTTTGAAACCGAAGAAACACAAGTACTATTTAAAGAAGATACTTAGCACAACATGAAACAGTTTTCCAAAATTAAAATAACAGTTAAAAAATTAATAGACCAAGAAGTTTTAAGTTCACACCTGATTTTTGGGCATGTAAGAAACTAACCAACAACGATGATTCCATGCACGGTAGTTCATCTTTGACTTCTGCAATTAAAAGTCAACAAGATCAGTGACTGATGACTGGACCATCGTCCATGATGGATAAGATGAAACGAAACAACTTCAACATTAAAACCATCAAGATCTCCAAAATGAATTTAACCTCTGCTATTTTTTTAGCTAATTCAGATTCGTTTTTCAAAAC
The DNA here is from genome assembly GCA_030545235.1 of Helianthus tuberosus. NCBI lineage: Eukaryota > Viridiplantae > Streptophyta > Magnoliopsida > Asterales > Asteraceae > Helianthus > Helianthus tuberosus. Next base: position 9,439 of record JARYGA010055936.1, on the reverse strand, counting down.
TTCTTCTAGATTTGTACTCTTGCCAGCTATCCTCTTAATCACCCATCGCCTGTTATAAATTGGCAAAATTTAAAAACTTATGGATCAAAATAAATTGAACTCTAATACAAACACTACTTTCATAAAGCAACAAGATCTAATTCAAATTAAGATGATTTGAAGAAATATAATTATTATGAAACATATATTTTATTCCAATAGAGGAGCTACCTACCCAAATGTTACCTATGAGTCCAAGCACGCTCGCTTTTTGGTGAATATGAAAGAACCAAAGTTGATAGCGCACCGTTTCGCCAATCTGATGTATTCACCCAAAAAGTCAACCAGCTTATAAGATATTTGTAATAAGAAAACACTAATTGATATTAAATATTAACGTACTTCGATAACTTGAAACACTTCCTCTTTGGCACAAGCATAAATGGCTGTAGATTTCCCGCTCTGCACAGAAAATAATAAAAACTCTTTAAACCTATGGATAGATAACTTGAAATCCTTGCTCTTTGGCACAAGCATAGTTGCAACTTCTAAACCGCCCAGGTATTAAAAGGTGCATAATTTGACGCAAACCCATTTACGCACCCTGCCCGTTTTGGTGTTTTCCACTTCTAACTACAACTAAAACATAAAACAACAGCCATACCGAAGAGCAGCCTCTCTAGCAGCATCACGGACTTTAGGTTTCTCACTTCTCTTCTTCTGAATAACTTCCAAAGTAGCTCCCACAATAGCCTGGAATATGGCTTCTTGGTTGCACGACGCCTCTTCTTCACAGCCTTTTGCGCAAGATCCTGTTTCAAACAATCAAAACACCATCAACACATGAACCAAAATCATATTCCAACACATCACATAACATGTAACTCAGCAAACATCTCCCACCTTCTTGTGCTGCTTTCGGTACATCGCAGTCCATGTAAGCTTTGACGGCTTCAGCTTGTTATGAAAGTACCTTTTGCATTTGGAATTTGCAAACAAAAACACCTAAACACAACAATCAATCTACACATTCAAAAATTGCACTAAAATTGAAATATCCAAAACAGATTCACCATTATATACCTGTGAATCAGGTCTGATTAATCTAATACCCTTACCAGGGTAAATCTTCTGGCCACTGAATCTGCATAGCTCAATCCTATAACAACAACCAAAGTAAAAGTAAAATTAAACATTATAACCAAATAGCATCTCTAGAAAAACCTAAAATCAAGCATCAATAGCCTATTATTAATCAATACAGCAATTAAATTAGCATATAAACAGGTAATGAAGTGAAAATCATACAGATTTAGTGAAAACCTGAGTTCCTTATGAACAATAAATCAAATTTCATGAGTTTGAAACCCTAACTTACGCAGACAATAGAAACAATATTGTGTAACATGTTGCAATATAGATATAGATGATGGATATATATGTTGAAGTGATGAATTAAAGATGAGAAAACGTACTTGAGAACCATATTGACGGCCGCAGCTTCCCCTTGTTTGTAAAAGATGAAAACCCTAGCTGATTGAATACAGTCCTAGCAAAAACAAGAAAAAGTGAAACAATTTACAAATTGTACCAAATCCGTGTGTGATGTGATGTGAAAAGAAACATGGGCTTCTCAAAATCCCCTGCTCTTGATGCAATCACCACAAACACTCAAGAAATTGGGGTTCCTCCGTGTGTGATGTGAAAACCCTAAGTTCAGAGAGAATGAACTGAATCTGAAAAAAAGAAACATGGGATTCTCAAAATCCCGAGTCTAAACTGAGATGGGAATCAAAACCCCTATAAAATCATACCTGTGAATAGAGGAGTTCGAAACTCACAAAGTACTTGTTTCTTCTCAAGGAATTTGCGATCGAGGGAGTGTGTGGAGGGATCGTAGAGGAGTTCGAAGCTGTTGAAGATCTCTGATTGTTTTTCCTTTTGGATCCACAGATCCAAATCCAGATCTTTGAGGGAGAGAGAGAACGAAAATGAAAAAAAGGGGCTCTCAATTTGAAATTTGAAATGAAATTTAGGGTTTTTGTTGGCCGCGTTTTTTGTGTGATTGAGGGTATAACTGGAAAGGTAAATTAGTAGTGTGCTTTAGAGGGTTGTACATCATGCATTAAGGGTGTTTTAAAGAAATTTATATGACCTTAAGAAGCCCTTTGGATATGCTTATTAATATAGTATATATATATATATATATATGTATATATATAGGTATAGGATCCTGTAAAAAGTGCTCAAAGTGTGAGAAGTGTATTATAACACTATATATAATACTATATAACACCATATAAACACTGTATAACAATATGTAAGACCATATAATACCATATAACACTATGTAACACTATATATCATTATATAACAAATATAACACTATAGGTTGTCTGATAGCATGTCTATGATAGATGTATAGTGTTATATTTGTTATATAATGTTATATAGTGTTACATAGTGTTATATGGTATTATATGGTGTTACATATTGTTATACGGTGTTTATATGGTGTTATATAGTATTATATATAGTGTTATAATACACTTCTCACACTTTAGGCCCTTTTTACACTATCCTTACCCTATATATATATATATAAAAGCTCAAAGTATATGTATAAATTATTCTTTTTAAAAGTTTGGGTCCCTGGGAAGGGCGGTTGCCCACCCAGCCCTCCTAGACAGCCATGATAAAACGACTATTAACTATAAAATTATGTACCTTTTCTTTCACTATGTTTACTCTACATGTATAAATGTTTATTCTGAATTTTTGATGATGTTTCTCTACTTAGAATTAATTTAGTTTATACACAAAGAAAAGGAAGAAACAAGTAGACTTGCAACAATACAGAGGAAAGAGGTTCGCTAATTGTGGGTGATTGCATGTTACACACTTTGATATAACATCCTTTTTTACTTTTGTACTAAAAATACAATTAGTTATTTCTTTGGTAATCTTTATAATGATTTATTAGTTTTAAATCTATCGTTGTAATGTGTGTAACTTTATATATGCTTTAATATAATATATACACGCATCAAAACACTATACTCTTAGTTATATAAATATTATATATTTAAAGTTATGTAAAAAGCAAAATACATCGCGTCAAAGTCACTAAAATGAATGAGTGTAAGTTTGTATAATACACTTTTTCTTGTTAATAATACTCATTTATGTATATGTGAGGATATGACAAGTAATCTAAGTATGTATAAGACCAGGTGTGGAATACGAGAGGGGTTAAAAGGTCCATTGATCCTCTAGTCATCAGAATTTTTTAGAGTTTTAAATATAAAATTCGAGGTTTTGAACAAAAATATGATTTAGACCACCTAATTGTAAACAATCGAGAAAAGAATCTTGTGATGATATCCTGACTTGAAAGTTTTGTCTCCACCATTGTTAATACGACGAACTTTTTTTTTTAATTTAACTTGTTCTCTTAAACAAATAATAAGAATATTTTTTATCACACTGAGACCTATAACTCCATGTCTCCGTGTTATCACATTACTTTCATATGTTATTTGATATTTTTATCGACTAACTTATACACTCTGTAAATATATTTTTAAATCGATATTAATATTCTTCATTGAACTAATAATACCCCTAATTAATCACTTGAGAAGAAAAACTGTTATTTAAGCATTTGTATAATTTTAGAGTTAATTACGTAGTTAGTCCATGTGGTTTACACTAAATAACAATCTAAGGTACTAAGAGTTTAAAATCACGTTTTAGGGTACTAACTTTTAATGTTTTAACAAAGTAAGGTATTAACGTTAGGTTGCTGTTAAATGCTAACCCTGACACCCTCACGTGCCATAAACGTGAGGGTAAATATGTCATTTAAATGAAGGCCTCTAGCTTTTAATTAAAATCTGTTTCATTCTTCAACCATCAGTCTATTCATCTTCACCTCTATACTCTGTAAACCCAATCGAAGAAAAAACCCTGATTTCTAGGGTTTCAGCAATGGATCTTCTGAGACAAGAAGATGAACCATTTGACTACGTTGCCAAATACGGTAAGTCGCCTACTCAATAATGCTTTATTGGATGCTATTGGCAATGGATTTGCATAATTTTCATGTTCTAAAAGACGATCAATGTTGATTTCAGGTACACAAACAGGATTATTTTCTCTGAAGATACACTACAATGGGCAATTTGGAATCAAAAATCAAAATCTTTGCTACATAACTGGTAAGGTAATCTATGTTGATTTCATGGATACGGACATGTTTTGTATCCATGATGTCAACGACGCTATGAGGTTGTTAGGGTTTTCAGAAGATAAAGTTCATCATTTTTATTATGTGGTTCCTGTTAGTGATATACATAGTGGTCTTATGTCTTTAAGCACTGATGATGATGTACGAGGCATGAGTCAATATGTGCTACAAGGTTCCAAAGTTATAAGTCTATATGTAGAGCATGGTTTAGGCATTGCAACTAAAGATGTGACAGTCAATGCTGGTAATGTAGATGACCCTAAGAATGCACAAGTAGATGAAGATGTAACAGTGAATGTAGACTTTGATATGAATGAGGTTGAAAATAGGACTGAGAAGTTTAGTAATGAAGATGTTGAGAATATCCTAGGACAGACTGGTGATGCTTCTGTTAATGAATTGTTTAGTGATCATAACACACTTGCTGATGTTTTAAAACCTTATGTAAGGCCAACTGAACAGAATGAAAAGGCTAATCAGACTGAAAAGGCTAATCAGACTGATGTTTTAAAACCTTATGTAAGGCCACTACAGTTCAGCAGTTCCAAGACAAAATGGAGGAAATGAGATTGATGAACCCTGATGCTCATCACTATCTAAGCCAGATTCCAGCAGTTCATTGGACAAGAAGTCACTTTTCAGGTATAATATTTATTGTAATTCAATTGTTTAATCACTATTGGTGGTTTAATCAAATATAAAGTTAAGTGATATTGAACATGTTAACAGGTAGGGCTAAGACTGAGGTGTTGTTAAATAATTTGTGTGAGGTGTTTAATGCAAGATTGGTGGATGGTATGTATGATTACTGAATTTATGTTATTATATTTATGTTATTGTATATGTGTTTAATGAATTTATGTGATTATATTTGATTATGTTAACAGGCAGGGATAAGCCCATTATCAGTGCTCTTGAATATGTTAGAGAGTATTGCATGAAAAGGATTGTCAATGTGCTGAAGGTTATTGCTAAGACTGATGGTGTGTTGACTCCAAAAGCTGCTGAGCATTTTGAGCTTGTCAAAAAACATGCTGCCAATTTAATTGTACAGTGGAATGGTGGTCCTAAGTATCAAGTTAGTTGTTATTTGGGTGAAAGATATGGAGAACAGTTTGTTGTGGATGTCATTGAGAGGACCTGCACATGCAGGAAATGGGAAATAAGGGGCATGCCTTGTACACATGTTGTTGCCACCAACTGGGATATGGCTGCAAATGGTTTGAAGGTATTGTCATTACTGCAACTGAGGTGGCTGCAAATGCTTTAAAGTTAATGTCTTTTTTTTGTTTGCACAGGTTGACATACCAGAGAGATGGGTGGATGAGTGCTATTGGTTGTCTACATGGAAGAAGGTATACTCTTACAAAATAGGCCCAATCAATGGAAGAAGCATGTGGCCTAGGGCACGTTGTAGTACAAAACTCCTTGAACCAATGTACCACAAACCTGTTGGCAGACCAAGGAAGATGAGAAGAAAGGATGAAATGGAGAAGGAAGATAGCATGGTTAAAGATGGCAAGTTGAGTAGGAAATGGAAGACAGTGACATGTGGAAGCTGTGGAGGAAAAGGTCACAATAAAAGAAGGTGCACCGGACAAGGCTCAACTGCTGCTCAATCTAGTTAAATAGGATGTTTGGTTATGCTTTTTGATGTTATTAGGCTGCTAAAACTTGTGGTTATGCTTTTTGATGTTATTAGGATGTTTGGGATATGGTTTTTGTAAAACTGCTGTCTTTTGATGTTATTAGGATGTTTGGGATATGTTATCAGTTTTATCTTATGGTCAGGTTTGTCTTATGGTCAGATTTGTCTTGTCAGTATTACTTGTCAGGTTTTGAAGGCATATTATGGTCAATTTGCCTTGTCAGTATTACTTGTCAGGTTTTAAAGGCATATTATGGTCAATTAGACTTGTGATTTCATAACAAACAAAACACAGCTTCATTATAAACAAAAAACACTTCATTACAAACAAAACACACTTCATTACAAACAAAACACAGCCTTCACATTTCATTACTGGATTAACATTATGAAGGCTTCAAAAGAAGACTGATCAAAACAACTACAAGGATTAACACTAAAAGGCCAACAAGTATACACCAACTCATCACTAATGCAGCATCCTTTCTTCTAATTTCATGCTTCAATTCTTCAAATCTGACTTCAATGCTCGAACTGTGATTTGGGGGTTTATGAAACCCTAACTCTGGGGATGGAGGAGAGTTAACAGGAGGATCAATCCACACAAAGAACTTACATTTTGATCTCTGAAAATAAAAAAATTAAGTGAATACACGAATTAGGTGATAAGGATTCAAATACTTACCATTTGTGGGCATGTATAAAATCTCCGTTCAGGGTTTTTGGAGGTCTTCGATGTCTTCATCAATGCTGCTCTACCACACTTGCACATCACCATCTTGATCGTCTTCTAATTTAAAAAAAAATGACGGCTGCTTTTTCTAATTAGGGTTTCAGATGAGGAAAGGGGGGGAAAGAACATGTAGGGTTATAAATTGGGAGGGAAAGCAGACATTAGCATTAAATGACAACTTTACCCTCACCTTTATGGCACGTGAGGGTGTCAGGGTTAGCATTTAACAGCCAACTAACCTTAGTACCTTACTTTGTTAAAAAAATTAAAAGTTAGTACCCTAAAACGTGATTTTAAACTCTTAGTACCTTAGATTGTTATTTAGTGTAAACCACAGGGACTAACTACGTAATTAACTCTATAATTTTATTTTCTACTAATATATAATTAATGTTATTTTCTAAATTGCAAAAAAATTAAATACTTTTGGCATAAGTTTAATCAAATAAAAACAATGTAGCTTTAAATTAGAACTAGTAATATGACCCGCGGGCGATGCGCCGCGGGCCCGTTGCAAACATCAAATGGATTAACCTAAACTTTATGTAATGCGTTAACCATATGAAAATTCATGTTTTACATACTCGATTCAGCTCAATGTAACATATATTGAATCAAAACGTTAAGTAATCGAGTTTATAGAATTTAGAGTAAATTACAAATATCGTCCTTTATGTATGTCATTTATTGCAAACTGTGTCCTTTATCTTCAATAATTACAGAAAACGTACTCGATGTTTGCAAACCCTTGCAAGTTATGTCATTTAGCCCTGATTCACATAATTTTTTGTGGTTAAATCTGACCAAATGAACCCCACATGAGGGTATTTTGGTCATTTTACTCTCATGTGGGGTCCATTTGGTCAGATTTAACCACAAAAATACCATCATGTGGGGTCCATTTGGTTAGATTTAACCACAAAAATTAACTGAATTAGGGCTAAAGGACATAACTTGCAAGAGTTTGCAAACATTAAGTACGTTTTCTGTAATTATTGAAGACAAATGATACAATTTGCAATAAGTGACATACATAAATGACGATTTTTGTAATTTACTCTATAATTTATATTGTACAGTTATAACAATCAAATTTATAGAAATTATATTGTAGAGTTATAATGTAATGTGCTAAAAAAACATAAAGTGTGTATAGAGAAATAACTGACATGTCTAATCAGAAGGGGCTTATTATAGCTTTCAAAAAACAGAAACCACAAAAGAAAAAAAAGAGAACACATTCACATCACGAGGCAACTATAAGTATTATGCAAAGTGAAAGGACCAAAGTTGGGAGGTGTAAACGTCAGTGACTATGGTTTTAGTGTAGACATATAATAATGATAATATAATTGTAATTTTACCTGTCTTGCATTGCTAATGGTCGAAATGTAGAGTAACTCGAATTTTTTACCATCGAATGAATGAAAATGTATCATATTTAACCATGCTTGGTTTGGTACATTTACGCGAAACGTGGACTAACTGGAAATATACATAAAATAAACACGAAAACGTATTATATTTGAGCGGACTCATTTAAAAAAAAGTTCACGTCTAAACGTAAGCCAACTCGAATTTATAACGACGCGTACATAAAATTACGCACGTAAAAACTTAGTTTTTTAGAGTAAAGGGACGAAAGGGGTAAACTCGAAACTTTAGAAACTCAAGGAGGTTAATGAAAAATTAGTTTTTTAAAAAGAAATCAGCAAATGAAAATTATTGAAGAAAATAATAGGTTAAAAACGTATATTATAGATGGTATAGGGGTAAAGTTGAAACATTATAAACTTAAATGATTAATTTGTAAAACTTGTAATATGAAGTAGTAGTCTAAGGACTAAAATTGTCATTTTATGAAACTTTAAGGGTAGAAAAAGTAATGAACTTAAATTATAATATGGTGAAAGGTTAGAGGTGGTCTATTGGAAAATGGACCGACTTTGCAAATTAAGATAGATAGAATAGAATGTATAATTAACTACACGCTAAAAACACGTGAATTTCGTGTGATTTCAAATAATCATTCGATGTATTTTTTAACAGGTAGAAGACTTTTAGGAGGGATATTGTATGATTTACACAATTAGCACATGGTATGTATAATACAGCTTGGAATCAACTTTAGTGAACTATTATATTACTTTTATTGTTATTAACACCAAATTGATTTATGCCATCTTTAGTGAATTAGAGCTTCTGACCGAATAAGAGACTCCACTTCTTTGAATGGTTTAGTGACTTCTTAAATCTGAATGGTTAAAAGCTTGAAATCCTCATTCAGATGTTGAACCAAACATCAAAACCTCTCATCGAATCAAAGCCAACATCTGATTGATTCCATTCAGATGCCATTTAGATGCAAACAAACAAACAACCATTGGGTGCCAGCCCAGTGGCCACCGCACCCCACTATGACCGTGGGGACTCAAGTTCGACTCCCGTCGTTAACACCTTATGGGTGCTTGATGTCCACTCGGTAGGGGGAATCACCGCCAGGCAGCGATGCGGTGAGCTAGCCTGCGGAGTGAGTACACTCCGGCGACTGGGAGGTTCGTGCACTATCCCCCCCCCCCCCCCCCTAGATGCAAACAAACAGGGCCTTAGTCTAAATATGTTTGTCATGTTAGAGTTTTGAGTTGAATGTACAAACATGTTTATCTTACATTTTGTGTCCTTTATTATAAATAGACTAGATTGTATCCTTTAATTTCATTAATAATTATATCGGGTGTTCTTTATTTATAAAGTTACTAGGTTAAATACCCATATGATACACTGACTTAGCAAAGAAACATCTTATAAATGGGAAATGAATAACAAGCAT
>JARYGA010055935.1:0-25819 GCA_030545235.1 Helianthus tuberosus | reverse complement strand
CCAAACTATATTGTAATATTAAGTATCACAAATAGTTGAATATAAATCCACAGGTAGATCAAAATAAAAAGGAAATAATGTTCAACAGTCTATGACATCCAAGCTTGCGAGACTTATTGTGGATGCTAGGAGAAAAGCCAGCCTATTACGCGTAGTACCTGCACTTAACCTTTTGAGAAAATACGCCAGTTTACACTGGTAAATACAATCAACCGACTCATTTTGAAAAGAGTTTAAGAAAATGAATTTAAGGCACAAGGCACAAGATAATATTTTATAACTTGGGATAATTATTAGAATATAATACTTGTAAAGGATTTACATGTTTCTTATGCGTTCAGTAGCCCGGGTCTAGCCGGGTTAAAGATCAATGGACACACCACATTAATTATATGAAACACCGACGGGCGTACGCCTACGCCCCGTGCTTAGGTCGTGGCCATTTCGTAAAATGATGCCAGGGATATCCGGGACATGGTTATTAACCCCCCAAAGGCTTTAAGCAAACAAAACAATTTAAACGAGACATTTCAATACTTTAACCATTATACAATTAAAGATTCAATGCCCGACCAAGCGGTATTTTATATACCGTACCCCAAGCCCGTATAGGGAAAATAAGTTAAAAGTATTTACCTGAGCAAGTATAAATCACAATCAGCGAGTGCAAGTATCTTTTACCGGGTCTCCTATTCTAGAACGAAGGTTTATAACAACCTATTAGAATCCTAACGGGTCTTTAATTAAGCCTAAACTTAGACCGGTTAGTTTTAAAGATACGGTTCGTACGCACGATTAAGCGAAGACCGGATAGAATGTGATTTAGACCCGACAAGTTTGAAGACTTGCTTAATATGGGTATATTATACTCATTCTGGATTTTGAGATAAAACCGATAAGGTTTGACCCGTTTCAGCTAATTTATGTAAACTAGTTACATAAACCGAACCGAACGTGCACGAAGCGTAACGGGTAACCATAAGAGTCCTAAACAGGTTTCCTAAGTTAACTTGCCTTAAATATGTTGTGATATCAGTAGGATACCTTCCATTATGCCCAAAACGAGTTTTATCTCATATTAAGCCCTGTAGGGGTATTTTGGTCATTTTAAAGATTATAAAAGGGATTAATTTATCTTCTGTGATCCGGGTCTGAATAAATCAGTAAAATAGCTTATTTTAACAGGTTATAACATTTGGTTATAAGTCTTATATGCCAAAATAGTTTTAAACCCAAACTATGCGTTTAATACGCGTATAATGTCGTTTTAAGCGATTTACGGGTTAATATAGGATTCCGAGTTTTCTAATCAGTTCAACAGGTTCAAAACACTCCATTTATTATTTGAAATCAGTAGCAATTGGATTGGTGTCAAAAGGATTTGTAAAACTCATTTTATGGCTTAAAATGGCATATTCGGTTTTTACCGAATTAAGGCACTAATCCTAGCTTATGATCAGTTTAAAAATAATTAAAAATCTTCAAAAATCCCAAAATATTATATTACATCAGTGGGTAAAAGGTTTGGTGTCAAAAATTGGGTTTAGATAGGCTTTACGCTAATGACGCCGTTTAATTACTAAGAAGCGTTCTAATTACGTCATTAAGCATAACTCCTAATCTAGACCTCCAACTGATGTGAAAATTTAGGGACATATTTAATAATCAGTAACAAAGATTATTGTACTTTCATATTTCCAAAATTCTCGTTTTATGGTCATAAGGGCATTATGGTCCATATTTAAGCACTTAACGGAAACGTCGGACAATTAGGGATTCAAGTGGTATAAACGCAGAGGATTATACAATCATGTAACTAGGTCCTAATGGAACTTTAAGGCATGTCTAAACCTATCTAAATCGGGTCAGAACCGAAGTCAAAGCAGAAAGTCAAACTATGCGCCTTTCGGTTCCGAATCGATCTTAAACAGAAAGTTGTCGAATCAAACAAGCTTAGACAAGTTCTTATACTTATTATCAGGTTATATGAATGATAAAATAGGTTACACGCCTTTTACATCGTTAATTATGCGTTAAATCAAAGTTTACATTTCTGTTGACTTTTTCTAATCTTCTTTGACTCGAGAAACGACCTAGTTAGAACGGGTATCAGTGGGTGCCCTTTTAAGGGTTTAAAGCCCACATAATTACCAACTTATAACTACCTTAAGTTTGCCTAATCGCTGGACCATTAGCGATTAATTAATAAGTCAACCGTTAATTACGACGGTTTGACTTTAAGGCTATAAACTAATAAAAACTTAATTAAAGAAGGTTAAGCATACTTACAAGTGTCTAATGAATGATTAGAAAGACTTAGAAAAGGCTCTTGAGTTCCAGAAGTCTTCAAGAAATGCAGATGAGTTGTATGTATGAATGTTGCAAACATAGGAGCTTTATATATTGATCAAAACTCCTTGGATTAATGACATGCAAGGCTATAATTGTTCATGGATGTTTACAAGTGTCCCCTATAGCCTCAAAACCAGTTTAGGGAGCCCATGGTATCACACAAAGGCATTTGGAGTCGGTTACAAGGCTGGACAGGCACCTGCCTGTTTTTTCTGCATCTGGTAGTCGCAGGCGGCCCGCGTAAGATATTGTCAAGTCTTACGCGGCCCGCATGGGCCTTGTGTTCAGGTTACAAACTTTTCAAATATTGCACTTTTAGTCCCCGGTCCTCCTAAACGTCGCTTTCACTTGTATTCTTGCATTATGAGGCTTTAAAATTGACATAAAGGGGCTTCAAGATTTATACCCACTTTGTGAAGTCCTTGGCCACTTTGTGTTTACCCGAAAAGTCATAAATTTCCATGTTGACGCTTCTAACCCCTCGCACACGAATTTTATCATAACTTTCTCATACGATAACGAAACTTGGTGAAATTTTTATGGTGCATTCTAGTGAGCATAATTAATTGTTACAAGGATTCGGGTTTTCTAAAAGGTCACTCAGAGGTATATCTTAACATGTTGACACATTTAACCCCTGTAGTTTGTAATCTCTCACTTTCTTTCACAATTCGCTTCGTATGATCCATGATCCATTCGTTTAAGGTTATAAACATCATGTAGGGTTATTGTAAAGTATATTTATTCATTGTTGACATTTTGAACCCTTATATTTACATAGTTTCATTTTTTGTCAACTTCAGTCCCTTGAAAGTATTCTTTCACACGTTCAAAGGTTATGACACGTGTCAACACATTTATAGGACGTAAATTTTTCGAGGTGTTACATATATCCACCACCAGATAATACGTCTCCTCATAATCAGTTATAGGTCTTTGCGAAAATATTTGTGCCACCAATTTTGCCTTATATCACTTTGTTTAATTTTCACATGATTCGCATAAAAGACCCATTTGTATCCAACATATTTTACAACTTCAGTTGTATTGACTGTTGGTCCAGAAACTTTCCATGTTATTAGAGAATTCAACTCTGCCTTATTTGTGTCTTTCCATTTGGCCAATCATTTATATGTTTTCATTCATAGGCAGATCTTAAATCTTGATCCTCAACACTTCATCATTTCAAGCTATATTATATACAAAAGTATAACGACGTCGATTTTATTTCGATTCCATACATATCTTAGACATGATACAACTTATCGAGATCTCTTTCTTTTCAGGTACCTGAGGTTCTTCTGAACCACCATGTCTGCTGTCTCTTCAGGAGATCTTATTACTATAACCTCGACTTGACCATCTTAATTATTTGCTCCAATTTCTGAGGAATTTTATTATTGGAATCAACAAGTCTACCATGCTTTAGGCGTGCAATAGACTTATTACAAACTATGTGGTTGTCCTCTTGGGACCCAAATATAACTGGAGCATAAGCAGTTGATTATGTGACTTATTTAGTCACTCTATTTAGGTCAGTGAGCTTGTCTGGTAATTTGTTCTTTAATATTGGTAAATGAATTATCCTTTGAACTTCTGGTTCACCGTTTATAGTCTAAGGATCAAGATGACATGATAATTCATTCCACTTTTCACTTTCCAACTACTTGTTATCTCCCCCTAATGTTGTGAACATTCATTCACTAAAGTGAAAAACAATGAGCCATAAACAAATTTCTCACTAATTGCTTTAAGTATTCAATAATAGACGATTATTTATACCCAACATATTCTCAAACTTTTTCGAAGCTTCATCTTTGTGTGGTGTGGTGGATGAGTTTCAATATATGTCACACAACCAAAATCTTTGATGAGACATCTTTGGTTCCTGACCAAAAACCAACTGTATGGGGAGAACTATAACTTGTTGGCTTGATATGAATTAATGGTACTATATGTAAAATTACATGTATTTAAATGAACTTTTGCTCCTCTCATGATCATTGGCTTTGTAATCAATAGTAGGTGTTTAGTAATCATCTCAATAATAACACTTATTTCAATGATCGTTAATAACTTGGGAATCAAATTCATTATTACCAAATAAATATACTAATCTGGATTAATATGCTTGCTATGACATTAGCTAAGCCACAATCACACAAACTTAAGGTTGTGGATTTGATAACCATTTAGACGATGCATCGATTTAAAACACTAAATGGTATCATGTTAGGATATGTGTATCCTTTAATCACTTCCAGAATATTTAGGCATACACACCCTCTTTTATATGGCAAAATATAAAATTTCCCTTGAGAGCAAACATTACATGCTAATTACCAGCTTGAAGAATCTTTTAGCTATTCATTATGTTTCACATCATCATTGACTCGGTGTGGTCTAACCAGTCATGCCAACGAAGTAAATAATCATGATACATAAACTTCTAGTTTATGATCGTATGTGTATTAGTTGCATTATACGAGAGAACAACGCATTATCATTGCAAACTATCATGTTATATAACTTTTATCCTTTACACATTTTATTCTCATGTAATCACTCCTTTAATTTGCTACTTCTAGTGGTCTATCTCATTATGACCATTATTACAATTCTAATAGTCGGTCTCATTATTTACTTGGCTATCATAACATTATGATGGTCAATCTCATTATCAACTTGGTTATCATAGCACTTCTGATGATCGATTTCATTATTAACATGACCATCATTACAAAATTTCTTAACTATGTCCATGATCACGACATTTTCAATGATCGTTATATAATATCATTCACTTTAGGGAATGGAATAACAAGAACAAGCTTCATAGCTTTTCATTATTTATTTTCTTAGACATACGAATATAAAGTCATTTCAAACATTTCATACCCTTTTAATAATATTGCTACTTCAAGAGCATATTTGAGGTGTGACAACCGAAAATATTTATCCGAGTTTCCCTTGTAATAATCTTCTCTTTGCAATTTTCATAACACCAATAGAGAAGTAATTAGATAGCCGAGTCATATAAGATTTATGAGTATGACACTTCGAGTGTAATGCCTAAGCATATCTATACTTTTTCATGAGATTTATACTAAACTACAACTTTGATTTAATTGTTCTATTAAATACTATCTTTATAATAAACTATAACATATAGAATACAAGGTGTACATAGAGTAAAATCAAACAATGCTTTCACAATAACATGTCACCATATAAAACGAGTTATAATAAAACTTTATGAAATAAGACATTTTATCATCACTTATAAACAAACGTATATATAATTTATGTATCAACATATCCGAGTATAACCAATCACAGACACATATTATATACGAATATTTATTACTTTAATTAAAGCATAAACTAATATCCCCTCCATGGTGCTTTCATATTACACAATTTAATAAACGTGCACACATATTACAAAATAATATTGGGGTCATGAACCAACAATTTAAATAATGCACTTTAAGTAACTTAGTAATAAAAGATGATATCAACTTGAATATGTAAGTTTGGTTGATTATTCACATTGGAAGCATATGCCATTGAAGTAGAAACAAAACAAGTATATTAAAATTAATTGTCATGCGCTAGCCAATTTTTTATAAAGTAGCAGAACCAATTTTCAAACGGCAACCTATCTTATTTAATTTATTTAGCTAGTTGCAAATCTGAATAATAATAAACATTTAAACTGAATCACTCGGATGCATAATTTTATAATTAAGGAAATAAAAATGTTCAACCAAAGTAACCCAAAATTTGTGTTTATTTTTAAATTATATGTCACGATTAATTTACAATTCAAAACATGATAAAAACATATGATTTTAACAGCTATGCCTAATAGCAACCAAATTCTAAACAATTGTGTACATAAGGAAATAGATTCCAATTTTAGTTTGTGATAACGAGAAAAATTGTGTTAATTTATCTTCTTAACCCATCTTATATTACTAATCGGAGAAAATATTTTAGTTCAACCATTATATTGTAATTATTTTATTTGAGATTTCTACCTGATTCAAATCTATTGATGATAACATGATCATAAAATAAGATAAACTATTTTTAATGGTTATCACAATATTCAAACATATAATCCACTAATTAAATCATAAAATATATTCGAAATCAAGATAATAATACAAATCATAACCATATATACCATGTATCATTTACTAGCAAATTTTTAGTATTATTTAAATTATGACTCAACAAACTTATAAAGACAAATCTTAAATACCAATAAGAATCATAAAACATATTATGTAGTAATATATTATTATATTATATAGTATATGCACGTAGTGAAGCTGTGAGACACAAAATAATAAGATAGTAAATATCCATTGATGGGGTTTTACAAACATGCAAAAATAATAAGATAGCAAGTATTTTTTTCCTAATAAAATAGATCATTGAAATCTAAAATATAAGAGTTTTCTAATATAACATATCATTAAAATCTAAGAATATAAGATATGGGCAATATATTATTAAGCTACAAGAATGAGATGGAGACATGTTGATTTTTTTTATTTATTAAAAAAAATTCGAGTCATTTTCTTACCATTTTTCATCCGCAATAACTAGTTATTTATTAGTTTTATAAACACGAGATAATATTTATTTATTAACTTCTCTTATTATATTATTTTATAATTAAGGAATATTATATTATACTTTCATATATCGGTACGTTATATGATTATTTTGCTATTAATTAATATTATTTTATTCAATTATAAATAAATAAATCTCATCGTTTATGAGGGGCATATTGACAAAATTAATGTACATGAAAACTAGCCATTGTAAATTACTCACATAAAAATCAAATTCCATATCATGTAGTAAATGATTAGAATAATACCTTGAACGATATGAACCAATCAGTTTTTGGTGGGTAACGTTGCTCCGTTAGAAATCCGGGATGACCGGGGTGTCGTAGATCTGCGATGATTTCGTCAACGGAATAGAACGCCAAGTACCTCTTCTATTTGTGCCTAGAGACGAGCGAACTCGTGCTGATAACGTGTTGTTGTGAAACTAGCCTAATAGCAAACAATAAGAGAAAGAGATGTAGGGAGAAAGGGATATTTCATTGATAGATATATCATACAAGAGATACAATGGGAAGTATATATAGGAGAAGAAAACTTGGAGAAGAAGCTAATCTATTTTTGGTGTTGATAACCATAATATAAATAATATATTTATAACAATTAATGATTTTTATCAACTTTGTTGTTGTTTTTTTTTTTTTTTGAAGAACTTTTTTAACATCTTACTTCTATCATTATGAAATTCAAAACAACTTTGTTCTAAAGCATTGCTTTTTAGACATTTGTGTGTTATTTTTGATAACTTGTATTTAGGTCCAATGAGCCCAAATAGTAAAACCAAACCGAAACAAAACTAGTAGTAACGGTTCGGTTTGGTTTGGTTTGGTGTATTAAGGTCCAATGAGCCCAAATCGTAATACCAAACCGAAACAAAACTAGTAGTAACGGTTTGGTTTGGTTGGTTATTAATCTCAATAGTTCGGTTTCGGTTTTTAACAATAAAAAAATTATTACTAATGGTTTGGCTCACGATTTGCTCTAAAAACCATCAAAATCAGACGATAAACACCCCTAAATATACCAATTATAAACTTTGATGATTTTCAAGATTATTCGTGTCCACCATGAAAATATACCAATTATAAACTTTGATGATTTTCTAGATTATTAGCGTCCACCTTGAAAGCTCCATCAAGAATGAGGGTTACATTGCACAACAAATGTTCGAAAAGGTAGGAGAATTGGAATGTACTACCCACGAGAACCAAAAGATTGTGAGAGAGCGGGAGGTGGAGCGGAAGAAAAGGGTGCTTGAGGTGCGGGAACACCGACCCCTCCTTACTAGATTTCTTCACCCTGATACCACTCTCACCGCCCTTAGTATGACTAGTTTTAAGACTACTGTTATCATCACCATAAATTTTAGAAAAAAAAAACATAATATAAATAATATATAAAACATTTTAGAAAACATTATTTTATAAAACAAATTTAAAATTATAAAACTATTTTTTAAGAAGAAGATGAATAGAAAAGGAAAAAAAAAGGAAAAGTAGACATAGTAGAAATACGATATAAGAAAGAAGTTCATCAAGAAATACAAGAGTATATACTATATTGTTAATTTAATTTTACCGTAAGTAAAAACACTATAATTATATAACTTCATCAACTCATCTATTAATAGCTTATGAAGCACATTTATAACCTCTTATGACTTTTTAAATGAATGACTAACACAACGTAAACATATGGATCTTTTAAAGTTCTCCGAAAAGGTAAATTATAGACGACAATAAAGACTTGCCATAATGAATACGAATTATAATCGGAAATATTCTGATTAAAATCGTCAGTACATAACCAAAGAAGGATCGTCTCAAACCTACTCCGCGAAGCTAGGATGGTTCAAGTAGAAATGCTTCCAATCGTGCTCCATTTGGATATACAATCACACCTGGTTTCGTCTGATGATCATAATACCAAGTCATATGTTTAGATATATTTTTACACACACATTCTTTAAAGTCTAGGAACACACGACTTATAAATAAAGACTAAATTAGAAGCTTGTCATTTGTCTTATAACAAGTCATTTAGTTGTTAATGACATATGTTGGAACGATAAATCTACTAAGTGAGCTATAATGGGTCTATGTTGTATTGATGTGTTGTTTTATCCTATAACGAGTCACATCAGGTGGTTTACCAGCTTTTCCTCTCTTTTTCACTTTCACCTTTGACACAAATTCTTCTTTTGTCTCATCTTTTGACCTGACACACTTAATACCAATCTCATCAGTAGCAACTGTTTCATATAAATGATTAATAATTTCGTAAGTAATAGATTTTGAATAAACATTAAAACTTAACTTACGGTTTTCAGAACTCATTGTAATCAATCCTTCTCTGCAGTTGATTTGAGCATTGGCAGTGTTCAAGAAAGGATGTCCCAATATTACCTTTTGTTGCTCGTTCGTCCTCGTAGTTGCGTAATCTAACACTAAAAAGTCAACTGAGTAATAGAACTCACCAAGCTGAATCTTCACATACTTAACAAACCCACGTGGATGCTTTCAAGTATCATCTGCCAGGATCACCTTTCTATCAAAATCATGCAGCGATCCAACCTTGTATTGATCGTACAAGCTCCCAGGCAGAATATTCATGCTCGCCCCATAATCCAATAATGCTTTGTGAATTTTCAGCTTCCCCACCTTAATAGGCACGAGTGGTGCTCCTAAGTCACTCTCCTCGCCTCCTTCATTTATACCTGCAACTACTTGGGAAGAACAAGTAAAACTTGTATTAACATTTTTAGATGCAGGAATGGTACTTATCGAGTTAACTCTTGCATGATGTTGTGGATTCTTTGTGGTGTCACTCGGTAGTTCCCTTGGATATCTTCTCACCTCCTTCACATCAACCGCCAACTGAGCAACTTGCTTTTTTAATGCTTGATATGCCTTAGCTTGTAACTCTTAACCCTTCTTCATTCGTTTCAGCATTTCCATTGTCTCATTGTTTGAACCTTCATTCTGCGTACTCAATCCGCCTTGATTCGGATTCTGCTGATAACTCCTTTGATTGTAATTCTGATTGTTGTAACCAATTTGTCTGTTTTGGTATTGCTAACCTCCCTGATTTGGTACCTGAAAAGTAGGATTCAACTGATTAGTAGTATTACTGTACCTACAATTAGGGTGATTACGAAAACCTGGGTGATATGTATTAGAATTCATATCATATCTCTGCTGATCACCACCGTAGACCTGGTTAACTTCCTCGTGAGTTGTACCAAACTGCACCGGACAATCCTCCCAAACGTGGCCTAAGTCGCCACACGAATCACAAACCGGATGTGACTGAATCGCATGTAACGCATCTCTTCCTCCAATATCATTAAACTTAGCCGATTGGCGCTCCAACGTCTCCTTTTCTATCTCCAACTGAGCAACCTAGCTGTAGACGCTCCCGTACTAGCTGATGTAGAAACGGGATACTTCTTTCCTCGATTAGATTGGGCTTGCCTTTTTGAATCAGCTGCTATAATGTCCAAATAATCCCAATCCACATCCACATGATTTCTCAGAAAAGTACCACCCGTTGTGGCCTTTATGTCTTGCCTATCCTCCTTAGACAGCTCGTCATGAAAAGCGGTGATTAACTCCCATCGTGGAATACCATGATGAGGACAATTACGGATCAACTGTTTGAACCGCTTCCACGAATCATACAACAACTCACCCGGAAGTTGTTGAAATTCTCTAAGTGCAACTCTTCCCATCTTGGTTCTTTGTGGCGTACATCTCTTGCCATGTGTGAATGCTTGCATAAGGCAACAAGACGAACCACTCGCGTGCTGTGTCTTTTAGGGAGAACTGAAATAGTACCAGGTTGACCTGATCAGGAGTGAACCTATGTCCCCATATCATACTACCAACCGCTTCAAATTCTGCATATGGTTCTTCAATACCCTTCCCGTGAAAGGTAGGTAGCATGTTCAGAATATGAGGTTTTGCCTCAAACGATCTATCCGTGTTTACTTGTGCAACTGGCATGACAATCGGTAATGAGTGTTCCTTAATTTGTGGAAGGAAGTGACTCTCTGCTCCTCTGATGTTAGGATCTGGAAATAAAGGACCCCTTTGATGATGACATCGTGCTGCTAGTGCCCAATAAACCTGCGATGGAGTTTGATATTCATCCCCAACTCGCGGATGTCTCTGCTGAAAAACTGACTGATTCCAGTTCATTGCCGGATTTTTCAAACCACCATGATATCCCATATAACCATCGTTTATTCCCCATTCTTCATTTGCATACCCGTCGTCCCATGTCTCGGTTCTAACCATGTTTTCCACTTGATCAAACATAACACCCGACCAATTCAGATATGGCACTAAATTGTAACACCTCGTAAAATCATGTCCAATAATGTGAAGACACGTGTCCTAAACCTAAACATGTAAAGAGTTGACTTCAAAGGACTAAAGTTGACAAAAAGCAAAAAGATGTATGCGAAGGGACTAAAAGTGTCAACATGCTAAACTTATGCCTCTGAATGACCTTACACGATGCTCGTATTCTCAAACGAGTCAATTATTGGGCGTGAGAAGCCATTTGTGAAAACAACTGAAAGTTTATAAGTCGAAGGGGTTAAACGTGTCAACATGTTAATTCTTACAGTCACACCCCAACTGATGGTGGAAACATCGGGGCGCGGCACTGAGCGAAACAGATTGTGCAGGAGAATGCATAACAACTATAGTTACCAAATATTTAACGTCATGTCCCATACCATAACATATAAAATAAAACAGTTATTACAGACATAGTTTCTCAAAGAGAAATAATTGTTCCGACAACTCTGATTTTATTTAGTTTGTTTCTAGACTCCCTTAGCTTGATTCCTCGAAAGCAGGTCATAGCATAGCATCCCAAACACCTGTCACATACGTTAAAATAAAGTCAATACACAGAATGTAAAGGTGAGCATACAAGTTTAATAGTATATATTATCGAAAGCGATTTACGCATGACCAACATGTAACACGTAGAAATGTGAAGCAAGTAAGCTATCTACAATGACATATGCACAGACATGACTGCGAGTTGTAGAATGCGCAACACATATCACCACTGTGACACGTGAAGAAAAGCACTTAACAACCCCTGTCCACGACAGGTGCTGAGTCCAAACTATAGTACTATCGTTGCTAAGGTGTCAGACAACAATCATTGTGTAAACATAACATACTAGCATTCATCGAATAACATGTATAACATGTGAGAGCGGTTAGTGTATATATAAAAAATGTTGCGTTGTGTGTCGATGTGATTTGATATAAGTAATGTATGTAACCCCCAAAAGTGTGTTAAGCAAAAAGGGATTGAGTATACTCACTGATCGTGTTTAGTAACTAAACACAATCTTGGATTGAAGAGAGCGCTCGAGAGATTAGCCTGATCACAGTACGATAGTGTAAGCGTTGAACAGTGCGTAACAGTGGTTCGGGTGAGATAGGTAATCGGATGGTGGTCCGATCAGATGAACGTCCGAACGAATGGTCATCCGGACGGTTGACCGTTCGGTCAGAGGGTCATTCGAGTGAGGGTGTTTGTGAAGTGTTTTGAACTTTGAAGTTTTCGTTGTAGCATTTTAAAAGGTGAGGAATATCTCTATATGTACAGTCATCCGGTCGAATGGTCATCCAGACGGATGGCCGTTCAATCGGATGACGGTCCATTTGAAAGCTGACATTCTTTGAAGTTTTGAAAATTGTTTAATGTTAAAATTCACCAATCACCTGGTCGAATAGCCATTCGATCGGATGGTCGTCCGATCGGATGGCTATCCGATTGAGCGATTGTTTTGTTTGAAAACTTGGTAAAACCAGTTAAGTTGAAAAGTTTTGCGGGTTAACCGAGACAGTATGACGACGTGTCAAACAACGAAAATCACATCAAGTCCAACTCATCCGATCGGACGGGAATCACCCTGTTCGATCAGACTCAACTGTTCTTGACGGAGTTTCATGTTCAGCCCGTGAATCGGTCGTCTCTTCGGTAGAAATCCATTCTCAGCCCGGGTCTCCACTAAAGAATGAGTAATGAGCCCGAACGAGTCCAGATTCTAACGGTTTTTGAGTAAAAAGTGAAAGTCATTGAAGAAAAGTTTGAAACACTTTGAATATGTTTAAGCTTAGATGAAATCAATGAAAATCATGTAGAAATCTGTTAGATTCGAACCGTTCTTGCTGAGATGAGGTCATACTTCGGTGTTCATGAGAACCCGTGATGACGTCACCCTAGAACAGCCCGAAATCAGGTTATTTCATGGTTAAAATGTAAGATTTGATGGTGAAAATGATGAGAAAGTGTGTAGTGAAGATGGAAGTACAAGATCTAGAGTGAAAACTTACAAGAATCGTGAGAAATCGAGAGAAAAGGGCTTGAGAGTGCACTGGTCGGACGGAGCTGTCACATCAATGAAAAATTGATGTGACAGGAAGGGTATTTATATGTGAAGGTGAGGAAGGCGGTGTAAAGTGATTGGGTCGGACAACTGTTCAATCGGACGGCCATCCGATCGGATGGTCATCCGGTCGGATGTCCATTCGACCGGTTGGTCGTTCGGTCGGATGGCTAGTACGGGTTAGTTTTTCCGACTTTTGTTTCGTTCGTTGTGCGTTGCGTTGCGTTTAAGGGAGTTGCGAGTAAGCGATGCGATAGTATTACACATTAGTTACACAAATAACATAATCAACCTAACAACATAAAAGTAAACTTGCGTTTCGAGTTGCGATGCGATGCGATAGAGTTGCGATTGCGTTTGTGAATATCATCCCTCAACATATAAGCATACACACAAGTAAAGCACATAATAACATACACACGTAAAACAATATCCATAACTGCGATTCGTATTGTGATGCGGTAGCGATGTGATAGCGTTTAGTAGAATAACATTTAGTTACATTTATCGCATTGTTACTTCACATATTAACATGGTTGCAAAAGTCGCTAGGCGCTCCCTATTCGGTTGACCGGGGAGTTGAGAGTACTCGGCCTAGGCGGTGAGTGTTCGGGGAGTACTCGGACATGTTAAGTTATAAAGAAATTAGTTTTTGAAAATTAAATTACGTCAAATAATATAAATTTACAAATATTTAGAACAATATACCTGAAAATTATATTATATCTATAACATGATAGGCATAGAAATTATGTTTTATTTATTTTTAAGTCAAATTCGGCCCGAGTTGACCTACTAAATCCGATTCTGGCCGAGGTTGACCGCGTTTGACAGATTCCGAGTAATTAGGCGGAGTTGAAGAAAGTCGCCTCGGCAGCGTACCTTGTAGTGACAACTCGGGGAGTACTCGACCTTGTAGACCTTATTTTACAACCATGCATATTAATAAATCGTAGCTTAACATAGCGTTAATTAACACACATCGATTATCGAGTCTGCTAGTACAAGCGATAATTAAGCAAGAAATGTCAGATCTAAACGTAAACCTGACGTTAACCTTGACTTTGACTTGTACTTTGACTTTGACTTCGGAAAGTCGGGGTTGTTATACTTACCTCTGAGTGACCTTTTAACAAACCCGGGGATTCGTAATGTCCAATATTACTTCAGAGAATACGTAATATTAGTTACAAAAGGTTTCTGTATCATTTTATGATAAGTTGTGTAAGAATGCAAGAAGAAGGGTTAAAAGCATCAACGAAAGAAACTAGAGCTTTCGGGTCATCTTATAACTGAACGGGATCCTAACGAGGTTTGTTATAATATTCAAGATCTTTAAAAACTAACTTTGGGGACTAATAATGCCAATTATGAAACATATAAGAAGTAATAAGGACCAGGGACTGAAATTGCCAAGTTTGAAAACTGGTTGTTCAGGTCGACAGGAGATTCACGGGCCGCAAATACCCTCTCCTTATCTCTCGCGGGCCGCGAGCCAAGGTCCAGATGTAAAAAAAAAGACAGCTGCATGTAATGCAGCCTTGTTCCCCAATCAAACCACCATGCAGCCTGATTTCGATACAAGGAGCTTGTAAATGGTTTTAAAAACCTCAAGGACACTTGTGATGATCAGAGGAAGCCTCAATACACCTGGAATGATCTTGAGAATCCCTGTTTCACTATAAATAGGACCTTCATGTTGCCATTTGAACTTTCACCATTCAAAATCACTTCTCTTCTCCTTCTCTGAGGTTCCTGATAAAAAAGGAAGCTCTCCTTAGTCTAATCTTTGAGCTAGGACCTGTTGTACATGTCCTTAGCCACTCTAGTTTGGTTTTTATGCAATTAAAAGCCAAAAGTCAAAGTTGCCGTTAATCGACTTTGACTTTCGGTTTAGACCTAAACGGCCCAGCCATTGTTTGAGGCGAATATGGCTACGTGATCGTAATTAGGTAGGTTTTAATCCCTCAAAAGGGCACCTCCTAATTACCACGTTTACTTAGTTAATTGTCAGGTCAAAGTAATTAACATAAAAAGTCAAACGGGTCAGTTTTTAAATAAATTCAAATCTGATAATTTAAGAGTTATAAAACATGTTTTATCACTTTAATAACTTGGTAAACATTATTAGAACATGTCTAAAGATGCTCAACCCGACAATTCTAAGTTTAAGCTCGGTTCGGAATCGAAAGTCGCAAAAGCTTGTCTTTTGCTTTGACTTTCAGTTCTGACTCGAATTAGCGTGATTCCTTTATGCATTAAGGTTCCTTTGTGACCATATTATGTTGTAGTATAACCCTCTGAGGTTATATTACATGGTCACATAGTAATCTGAGTTCGTTTACTAGTTTCCGTTATTATGCTTAAACTTGATTATTATGCCCTTTTATTAAAAAATGAGATTTAAACATAACTAAGCACGCAAATGAATTACATTATGATATGTTAACATGTTTAGCATATTTTAACATTTATAAACTGGTCATAAACTGAGTTTGCTTAATTAATCAAAATATAAGCTTTTAAAAGGACTAAATTACCCCTTTTCACATAAAATGAGTTTTAAACATAAGTAAACATAAAAACTCATTACCTACTATTATGATATCATATTTAGGATTAATTGGGATGTCAAGTCTGATTACTTGTTGAGCTTATGCACATAATCTTGTATAAAGTTATTAAATGACGATAATGCCATTTTCATACTTAAAATAGATTTTGAACATAATATACATGCAAAACCTTTTGCTACTGATATGTTATGATAAATAAAGTATTTTGACTATTCTAAGTTGGTCATAATCTCAGAATTTCTTAAACATACGAATTATCGTCATTTATCAACTTTTACGACATTTTAGGTGCATAATATGGTTTCAAACTATATTTAGCACCTAAAACTTATTACCTACTGATTTTATAAACCATTTTAAATATTTTAACAGTAGGAATAAGTCATGAATTCAGAATCCCAATTAAGTCCTTAAAACTATGTGTGAAATGACCAAAATGCCCTTTCGGAGCATAGTTTGGTCATAAATCATAAACCAGACATATGTATGATATCCTACTGTTATAATAACATAAACTAAATATTTTTACAGAATATTTATGACTAGAATTTTAGTTTACATATAAACCCCTTTTATAAACCTTAAAGTGACCAAAATGCCCTTATGAGACTAAATTCGGTTTTAAAACTTTTATGAGCATACATGTTGATATCCTACTGATATCATGACACATTATAAGCCTAATAACATTTCGAACTTGTATATGACTCATCCGGTTACCCGTTTATGCTTATACGCGATCGGTTCGGTTTATGTAACTAGTTTGCATAAATTAGCCGAAACGGGTTTAACCTTATCATTTGAACTTCAAAATCCAGAATGTATTTAGTTTACCCATATTATACAATTCTTCATATTTGTTGGGTCTAAATTACATTCCGTTCCGGTCACTGCTTAATCTAGCGTTTTGTGCCGTAAATCATTCTTTAAAACTAACCGGTCTAAGTCCTAGACTTAAATAAGACTCGTTAGTATTCTAATAGGTTAATATTACCTTCATTCCAGACTATGAAGCCCCGGTAAAAGCTACCGTCATAAGGTCTTAGTAATTCTACGGTTGAGTAGAAAATCTTGCATCTAAAACTCAGTTAAATACTTTTAACTTATTTTCCCTTATACGTGCTTGAGATACGGTAAAATATTACCTCTTGGTCGGGTATGAGATCATTTGGTCAGATTGTGATTAATAAATCCGCATAACCCGTTTTAATTTGTTTTGTTTGATAATATAAACATTGGGGGTTAATACGACCGTGTCCTGGATATCCTCAGCTCATTTAATTATAAATGGCCATGACTTAAGCACGTGATGTAGGCATACACTTGACAGTTGCGTATGTAGAAAGATATACCCACAATGTTGGGGATAACTCCTTGTGGGTTTATATTAGTGGTGTGTCGGTTAATTGCCTCGGCTTCTATACCGGGCCCTAAATGTATTATGACAAACATGTAAATCTGTATACAAGATTATTAATATAATTATCCCAAGTTATAAAAGAATTTTCGTGCCTTGTGCACCTAAACCAATCTTCATAAACATTTTCAAATGAGTCTGTTAATTGTATTTACCAGTGTAAACTGACGTATTTTCAAAAGACTAAGTGACAGGTACTACACGTAAGAGGCTGGGAGCTACTGGCGTTAAGTAGAGGATCTTGCAAGTCCTTGATGCCTTAAAGTCTGTTGAACTTTGTTTTGTATTTTATTTAGATCCGCATGTGGATCCTTTCTTTTACAACCATCTGTATATTCTTTTATTCATACTTTGAACAATCGGGTTGTAATAGTAATTTACCTTCCAAGCCTTCCGTTGTGATATAACTGTGTTTAATTGACTATGATGATATCAACTACGTCACGATTGGGCTGTGGTGGTAATCGGCTTTCTAACGAGTAGAGTGGTCCACCAATCACGTGAAAGTCTCCAGTTGGAGCATATAATGGTTGAGAGGTTGTGATTGATTGCGGTGCTATTGGTGGAGTTTGTTTTGTTTGGCTTTGGTTGTGGGTTTGATTTTGTGGCTCAGATGTAAACGGGGGTGGTGGCATTGGAGGCATCTCGTTAAAAGGTGTTTGTTGTGGTGTTTGCTGCTTTGGGGTCGATTGGGTTTCTAATGGATTCATTGTGGAAATTGATTTTCCTTTTAAGGCGAAACGAAGAAGTAGATTTTGGCGTGCGGTCTTTTCAATTTCAGGATTGAACAAGAGTGGTGAAAATCTTCCTGAAAACCTGGTAGGCATGCAATAAGAAATCACCTGCACACAAGAAAACAAGAAAACCGAACGTAATACCGAACGAAACAAAAATAAACATAACGAAATATTTTTGGGTTTTTTAGATTTTTTCAAAAAGCAATAAAATAACTAATTCTAAACTAACACTAAGCGCTCGAATTCCCCGGCAACAGCGCCATTTTGATGACTATCGTAAGGGCAATAAAAAACCTAATTAAACTACGTAGATAGCTTAAGTTGGGTATCGTATCCAAGGGGAATTTGTGGTTAGCGTCAAAGAATATAACTTAAACTAAATTATCTAAATTGGGGGATTGTTTGTAGATTTAAAAGAAAACATGATTTGTCACGAAAAGTGTAATCAAGATGAGAAGAAGTAACCTCCACCCAGAATCCCGAATACCCGTTTTAACATAAAAATCCGTTTATTGATTCAAAACACCACATAGACCTGGCATTGTAATTAATGGTTTTGATTAATTGTTAAGGATAGTTTTTAACATTCACCATGCGGCCTAACAATCTGTTTAATTGTATCAACTACCTACCAAATTACCAACCCGCTAACAACGAAAGTATGTTTCCAATACGCTTGATAAAACGACAAGTAATTCAAACGCAATCAACATTTATCAAGAAACCAACACAAGAAGTCAAGTTATACTAGTTTACAAGAATCAGAAATCAGAAAATTATGTCGAACCGTATAAACGTTCATCCGGGCAGAAGTCACGAGTGTTTTAGCCGCTCATGGTGATCTTTGCCGCTTCGGTTGTCATCCCAAATTGCTTAGATATCATAGAACAGCCTTGAGAGATGTAAAAGTGATGCTTAGTTCGTCCCTAGTTCGTATAATGACGGCTGGGTACAATTGATTTGAAAAGTGACGTGTGAGATTAAATATATTATTAATGTAATATTTAATCTTGTAGCCTTTATAATCATTTATATTATATTAGATCAAAATATATTAATAACCTATTAATAATTAGTTGGTAATTGTTGATGGACCATATTACCATTATTAACTAATTAGGTTTCCTCTTGGGTGTATATATAAGGGGATTATTAGAGAGTTTAAGGGTTACACACTTAGTGAATCAACCAACCCTCATAACATCAAATCGGCTCTCTCCCCATAACCGAAACCTCCCTACTTTCGGTTCATTACCATCATCACCTTACACCCTAAGGAGGAACCAGATCATCTTGACAAGTATGTCGAACTCAATGGCTGCATCTCTGACTGGATTCTCTATTGGCCTGTCTGCTGTAACAGGTATGTTATTCATGTTTTCCTTTATGTTTAAATAGAACTCATCAACATGTGGTATCAGAGCATATGTTGATAAATCAGTTCTGTTTTTGTATCCATTATTCTGGGATCAAAATCTGGAAAACAGATTTTTTGAAAGTTTATAAAAATCTCGGTTGATTTCGAGTACCATGTGCCGAAATCACTGTTTTCGGAAGAATGTTTAAATTTTGACTCGAAATCATAAAGGGTTAAACTTGTTGTTACGAAATCCATTACAAAACCATTAAAATTCAGGTTTCGAATTTCCAGAATTATGTTTTTTATTTTTTAGGGATCATCGCTTGTTCTAAGTAAAACTCAAAAATTCCCTAAATTTTGGAATATAATTTGGATTAGTGGGTGTTTTCATTGTTTTGATCTTAATTTTATCTATTAAAGTTTCCGAAAACTGTTAAAGGATAATCAGTTATTATTTTCGAAATCTTTTGATAAGTTTAGATCAAAAACAAAATAGGAAACACTATCTCACAATCCCTCAAATTTCGAGTTTTAGTTATTATCACAATAAACAGCCTTAACAGTGGATTCGAAATCATCAATGTAACTAATCGCACAAGTTCCCTTCAGTCGCACAAGATCAGATCAGATATGATCTGATCGCACAAGACAGCCGCACAAGATCAGATCAGATATGATCTGATCACATAAGACAGTCGCACAAGATCAGATCACATAAGATATGATCTGATCGCACGAGGGCAATCGCACAAGACAGTCGCACAACTAATTAAGCACATTGTACAAGTTAAGACTGAATAATCGCACAAGACTTGTGGATCGCACAAGATAGTGCCGATCGCACAAGACTTGGGCCTTACATACATTGCACAAGACTTGGGCCTTACATACATCGCATAAGACTTGGGCCTTACATACATTGATCATCAGGTCCTTGAATCTTTATAACTCGAGACCGTGGTTGTAACTCGAGACCTCATTATGACTCGAGATCTCATAACTCAGTCGAGACCTAACTCGAGACCTGACTCGAAACCTCATTACCCTAGACTGTTTGATGTGAACTAAAATTTAGCTCGGGGCTCTGCCCCGAACCCCGTGCAGGGGCACGCTGTCCCCCTGCACCCCCAGCGAACTCACCGCGGAGTTCGATCCGCGCTAACATGTGGTTTGTTATTAAATACTTGGTTTTGTAAACAATTAATTAACTAATCAGAATTAGATAATTTTTACGAAACCAAAATAGCTTAACTTGAATGAGCTTCTGATGTATTAATTCTGGCCAAAGCTGATTTAATACATCTATTTATTGTTCAAGTATTACAAAAGCTATGTTGAGTATGCATTACAAACGTGAAATGTCTTAATTCTGGCCAAAGCTGATTTAATTCATTTATGTTTAGCATGCTTGACAAGTGTATAACTAAAGTGATTGTCTCATTTCTGGCCAAAGCTGATTTGTCACAATTACTTTGCACACATACTTAAATGATTACACTTCTAGCCAAAGCTGATTTGTCTTTGTTTAAGTAGAATTTTACTAAGTCTATTATTTTGATGTTAGTAATAGACATTATCACAGCTTCATAATTAAAATGGTCATTATTTATACCTGCCTTAGTATAACATGCCCTTAGATCACGTTAAGACTTTCTTCTTAGTATCATAATTCGCTCATCTTATTTCCACTATCAGCACCAAATCAGGGGATTCCACCTTTGACTGGTGATAACTTTGCTGCATGGAAGGATGCCCTCATGCTTACACTGGGATTGCTAGACTTTGATTATGCTCTAAGAGAGAATAAGCCAGCGGACCTTACTACTCATGGTACTGCTGCTGAGCAGATAGTTCATGAAAAATGGACTAGGTGTAACCGCATGTCTCTCATGTTCATGAAGCAGTCCATTCATAACTCAATCAGAGGAGCCATTCCTGATTCTGAAGATGCTAAAACCTATTTGGCTTCTGTGGAGGATCAATTCAAGGGAACATCAAAAGCACACGCTAGTACTCTTATCCTCAAGCTGGTGACAACTAAGTATGATGGGAGGAGCGGCATTCGCGAACACATCATGATGATGCATGACATGGCCAATAAGCTGAAGGGCCTAGAGATGGAAATCAGTGATGGTTTTCTTGTTCACTTCATCATCACTTCGCTTCCTTCATCCTATGAAGCATTCAAGATCAATTACAACACTCAGAAGGACAAATGGACGATGAGTGAGCTGATCGCTATGTGCGTGCAGGAGGAAGAGCGTATGAAGATGGATCGCACTACTGATGTTGCTAACTTCACCACCTCCAACTCTAAGAAAAGGAAGCACAATTATCAAAGAAAGGATGCTTCTAAGGTCCAAAAGCCAAATCCAAATCCTCATACAAGTGCACCTTCCAGCTCTAAGAACTCCTTAGGCAAACCCTACTGCCAGTTCTGTAAGAAAACAGGACATAAGCAAAAGGAATGCCCTGACTTCAAGGAGTGGCTGGCTAAGAAAGGTAACGATTTTTTCATGATACTTGAGTCCTTTAATTTAAATGTTCCTGCTAATTCTTGGTGGTTTGATTCTGGTTCTATGGTTCATGTTACCAATTCAACTCAGGGATTCCTTAGAATCCGGAAGCTGGGAAGAAACCAAAGAACACTTAAAGTTGGAGATGATCGGGAATTAGAAGTGAAGGCCATTGGAACATTACAATTATTTTTGAAAACTGGTTTATGTATTAAACTTTATGATACCTTATATGTTCCTGAGGTAACTCGGAACCTTGTATCAGGACCAAAGTTAGACATGGACGGTTTTGTCGTTTCTCATGGTCATCGCAAACTCTCTATTCTCTATGATTCCGTTGTTTATGGTACTGGCATTCTGGATGGTGGTCTCTATAGATTAGAACTAGATGATAATTTTTCCAAATCTTTGTTGTCATATAATATTAATGAATCACTCACAAAGATGAAACAGGTTCGAGACTTAGAGACTTCATCTATGTTGTGGCATCAACGTTTAGGCCACATCTCAAGAGAACGATTAAATCGTCTCGTAAAGGATGAAGTCTTACCTCCTCTCGATTTTACTGATTTTGGAACATGTGTCAAATGTCTTAAAGGCAAAATGACATTAGCGAATAAGAAAGGTGCCACTAGGAGCTCTAATTTATTAGAACTCATTCACACTGACATTAGTGGTCCTTATCAAATCGCTGGTATAACAGGACATACTTCATTTATCACTTTCATTGATGATTATTCTCGTTACATGTACTTGTATCTTATTAAGGAAAAATCTGAATCTCTTACAACTTTTAAAGATTATAAAGCTGAAGTTGAAAAGCAATTAGATCGTCAGATTAAAGTTGTGAGATCAGATAGAGGCGGTGAATATTATGGAAGACATACTGATGTGGGTCAAGCTCCTGGTCCATTTTATGAGTTTTGTAAGGGCCAGGGGATTGTGAACTAATACACCATGCCTGGTACACCTCAGCAGAATGGTGTCGCTTAACGAAGAAATCGTACCCTTATGAACATGGTACGCAGTATGTTAGCCAACACTAATTTACCATTATTCCTCTGGACTGAAGCGTTAAAAGCAGCTGTTCATATACTCAATAGAGTTCCTTCTAAGTATGTCCCTAAAACTCCTTATGAACTGTGGACAGGAAGGAAACCAAGTCTTAAATATATGAAAGTATGGGGCTGCATTGCTGAAGCAAAACTCTATAATCCTTTCCTAAGGAAACTTGACCCTAAAACAGTTACCTATTTCTTTATCGAGTATCCTGATCATTCAAAGGGTTATCATTTCTATTGTCCTTCCCATGTCACCCGTATTGTTGAAACCAAGCGTGCTGCGTTCCTGGAGGATTTCAAGGTCAGTGGGAGCAGTACTAACCTTTACGAAGAATTGCAAGAAATACAAGACGCGGGGGGGGGGGGGGGGGAGACTCGTCGCTTACCATTACTCCGTTTACTCCTCTTGTACCCCATGCAACAACTGCACCTGAAGCCACTGCACAAACTCCATCTCCACAATCAGAACCCATTATACCTCATAACGAAGGCACATCAAACGCTCAAAACCAAGACAACGCTGAACCCGATAATCAACTCAGGAGGTCATCTAGGCAAAGAAGGCCTACTAATTGGGATGATTATGTTACCTACCTGACTGAAATGGATGCTAGAAAGCTCAATGATCCTATCTCTTATAATGAAGCCATTAGCAGTGATCAGTCTTCTGAATGGAATAAAGCAATGATTGATGAGCTTGAATCCATGAAGAAAAATGACGTTTGGGATTTAGTCGAATTACCCAATGGTGCCAAACCTGTAGGTTGTAAATGGGTGTTCAAAACAAAACTGGATCCGAATGGGAACGTTGAACGCTACAAAGCGAGATTGGTTGCGAAGGGCTACACTCAAAAAGAGGGAATTGATTATCAAGAGACGTTTTCACCTGTCTCTCGTAAAGATTCATTAAGGATCGTTATGGCCCTAGTAGCTCATTTTGATTTAGAGCTGCATCAGATGGACGTCAAAACTGCTTTCCTTAACGGAGACTTAGACGAAGATGTTTACATGAAACAACCTGAAGGCTTTAAACCTGAAGGTCAGGAGCATCTAGTCTGTAAGTTGAAGAAATCCATTTATGGGTTAAAACAAGCATCACGTCAATGGTACCTCAAGTTTGATGAAGTCATGAAGAGGCAAGGTTTTATGAAGAATCAAGTGGATCAATGCACCTACCTCAAAATGAGTGGGAGTAACTTTACTATACTTGTCCTTTATGTAGATGATATTCTATTGGCAAGTAATAGTTTAGACATGTTGCATGAGTCGAAGTGGTTACTCTCGCATAACTTCGACATGAAGGATCTCGGAGATGCTTCTTACGTCATTGGCATCGAAATTCACCGAGATAGACACAAAGGGATCTTAGGATTGTCTCAAAAGACTTACATAGATCGTGTCCTTACACGTTACAACATGCAACAGTGCAAACCCTCAGTCGCTCTAGTAGTTAAGGGAGATGTTTTCGGTTCATTCCAGTGTCCGACAACAGAGGTTGAAAAGGAGCAAATGAGCCAGATACCTTACGCGTCAGTAGTCGGGAGCCTGATGTATGCTCAAGTCTGTACTCGCCCAGATATCGCTTATATTGCTGGAATGCTAGGTCGTTATCAGACTAATCCTGGCCTAGATCACTGGAAAGCAGCTAAGAAGGTCCTTAGATATCTGCAAGGGACGAAAGACTATAAACTGACTTATAGAAGAAGTGATCATTTAGAAGTGGTAGGTTATTCTGATTCTGACTTTGCTAAATGCAAAGATGACAAGAAATCCACTTCGGGCTACATCTTTATGTTAGCAGGCGGACCTATCTCATGGAAGAGTCATAAACAACAGTTAACTACAACTTCCACAATGATGGCAGAATATATTGCTGTTTACAACGCGACCTGTCATGGAATGTTGCTTAGAAATCTGATCACTGGACTCAAGATTGTTAATTCCATTTCTAGACCATTGAAGCTTTACTGTGATAATTCAGCTGCCGTTAGTTTCTCGAACAGTAACAGTTCGACTGGAGCTGGTTTATATCTTGATACGAAGTACTTGTTCGTACGTGAACGAGTTGAGGAAAATAATCTTTGTATTGAGTATATTAGTACTAAAGATATGCTTGCGGATCCGATGACTAAAGGTCTCCCACCTAAAGTTTTCGAAGAACATGTATCGAATATGGGACTTACTAAAGACCTTGTTTAATGGCATATTGTACTAGCTTATGTTTTAATTAATAAAATTTCCTCAGTTTGATTTTGTATGTCTCTAACATATGTTCTGCCGGTGTAATGACATATAGACAAATATAAATACAAATCAGACGCTAAAGGGCTTATGCATATTTTGATCATAACTATTAGGTTTTAAATTGATGCTATAGTATGACTAATGGGGGTCCTGAGTCGAATGATGATTCAACGGCTGTATTTCTCTGCTATAGTTCTTGGTTTAAGGCTAAAATGAGTGTTAACTCCTGACCAGACTCATCTAATACTCATGATAAATGATTACTCGGCTAAGTGGGAGAATGTGAGATTAAATATATTATTAATGTAATATTTAATCTTGTAGCCTTTATAATCATTTATATTATATTAGATCAAAATATATTAATAACCTATTAATAATTAGTTTGTAATTGTTGATGGACCATATTACCCTTATTAACTAATTAGGTTTCCTCTTGGGTGTATATATAAGGGGATTATTAGAGAGTTTAAGGGTTACACACTT
>JARYGA010055934.1:0-25870 GCA_030545235.1 Helianthus tuberosus | reverse complement strand
AGAACCATATTGTACGAGTTGAATAAATATAATTTTATATACCAAATAAAAAAGTTATATTTTTAAAATCACGTGTGTTACACGGATTGAATACATGTAATATTGTTTACCAAATAATAAAATAATACATTTTTAAAAAACCTCATTTATTACACGGGTTGAATAAATTTATTTTTATATACCAAATAATAAAATAGTTACATCTTTAAAAATATGCGTATTACACGGTTTGAATAAATGTAATTTTCTATACTAAATAAAAAAATATATATATCCTTAAAAAACTACGAATTGAATAAATCTAATTTTATATATCAAATAATAAAAAGTTATATCTTAAAAAACCTCACGTATTACACAGGTCAAGTAAATGTAATTTTGTATAGTGAAGATAAAAATATATAATATATAAATACAAAGTTTGGTTTTCGTGATAAATTATTTTGTTTTATTTAAAAAAAATTAAATTAACAATTTAAAATTTATGAACGACAGGTGCCACACATTAATGTTTTATTATATAGTATAGTATAGATAAAGAGTTAGATTGATATAAATAGATTATTCTGTTGTAGCAAAATTTGTTAACGAAGTCTCAATAAACTTAACCCTTTATTTAAAACTCCATACATGTATAAATGATAAATAATATTAGTTAATTTTAATTTAAGTTTTGTAAAATCTATTTGATACCAAACTAAACAAAACGTTCAAATATATAGTTAAGATCAAATTAGATAATTAAGTTTGAATTTGATGTAAATAGATAAATATAAAAGTAATAATTAATTCAAATAAATATTATAAATCAGAAGGAGATTAAACTAAATAATAATTATCTATAAGACATGGCCTAATATTATGACAAGTGTCCCCCAAATGATTTTTTTTTACTATATAGTATAGATTCGGTTGGAATGTTGTTTGCAAAAACGAAGACGGATAAACTTTTAAGTAATATAATATATAAAGTTTGGAAAAAGATAAAAGGAACATACTTTTAAAATAAATAAAAAAGCCTCCATATTTGTATTTGAAAAAAAAACATTTTATTTGATTTATACGAAAATTAATTAAAATGATGGAATATACTTTTAAACCAAAGATACTCATATCATATTTACCTTCATATTAATTTAGAAAATATTGTTTTTGAAAATTATTTCATGGTAAACGAAGTTGGAAACACACTTTTAAAAATATAATATTTGAAAAAAAATATATTTTATTTTTTTTATTTATTTTTTTTTTCAAAAAACGAATTTGCTATTTAGGCAAGGAACCAGTACTTCTGCAAAATAGAAACAAAATCAATCTCCTAATTTTACAAATTTTTTTTTTTTTTTTATATCTAAAAACGATTGACATAACCAGAAAACTTGTTAAGTTACATCGAAACAGAAGGTAGACGGGCAACAAGCTGCGCCGCCAACCCTTTCTGAATTGCAAACCCCAACCTCCCGAACACAAACCCCTGCCCCCTTGGGGTCGAACAATTGCTGTGGATAACCCGTTGAACCCTCGTCAAGAAGTTGATGGCTTCTGGCGCTAGGGAGCCAAAAGTATCAAAGGCAAAAGGGATAAAGACATGTTGGTTCTCTGCGCAAGCTTTAGCGTGCTTATCCACTTTCTTTGATTCTGCCTTTCTTGCTGCTAGTCCAGCTACAAACCCGTTTTCCCTTAAACCAACCAAAGAGGAAACCCCCGTGAGGTATTGATACTTATCATATTTATGGTAAACGAAGATGGAAACATACTTTTAAAATATAATATTTGAAAAAATACATTTTATTTTGAAAAGTAAATTTTTAATATTGATACTTATCATATTTATTTAAACTTCAAAAATTAAGTAGGGATAAATTAGAAAAAATTAAGTTGGGATAAATAAGAATAAATATATTTTAGGCCATGGGGTATGGGGCTTGGGTTTGGGCGTGGGTTGGGGGAAAACGCCCAAGCCACCATCCCGGGTGGGCTTGGGTTGGGGCGTGGCCCTTAGGGCTTGGGTTTCAAGCCGGGCGTGGGGCGGGGGAAGTGAGCTGACATGGCGGGCTGTGTATGGCCAAAAGAAAAGAACCGTTGGGCTAGCCGTTGGCCAACGGCTATATTAAAAAAAAAAAAATTCTTCCATTTTTTCACTATAAAACTCACATTTTTCTTCCATTTTTTTACCACATTCAACCACATCTTTACTATAAAACTCACATTCTCCTTCTACAAAACGAAAAAATGCATCCTTACAACCGTCCTTATGACCCGAGCAACCCGTATGGATTCCAAGAAAATAATCCTAGCCCACCACCCACTCGTCCAATAGCTCGTCCATTTTTTATACACTCTTCTATGCCCGACATGGCGGGTTATGCATCGTATATCGGGAATCGTGTGTTTACTAACTTCCCACACAACGACGATTCGATACCTACCCCGTTTTCACAATCGCCCATCGACCTTTCACCAACCTCCATCGACCTATCACAATACGAATCCGTTCCCGAAACTCAACCACCCAATCATGGTCCTTCCGCATCGAAACCCATAAAAAAAAGAAGTCATAAGAAAAAAACCGGGGAGGATAAAGTAGTTGAAACCGCCATACGAAAACAACAAAAATGGGTCGTTGCTGAAGAAGTTGCATTGGCGAGGGCTTGGTGTAAACAAACTCAACATTCAACTTTAGGTATTCTTAACCTTTGTTTTTATTAATGGTTTTTTTTGTATAAGTTTGTAATAATTATTTTTTTTATTAAAATAGGAAATTCGCAACATCGAACCGCCCTGTGGGAATCGGTTAGTAGACTATTCCATGAAGAAATGGGTAGGGAGAGTTATCGTGAAAACGATAGCTTATCCTCAAAGTGGAGCGAGATAAGCACCCAACTTACAAAATTTAGTGGTTTTTTAAATAAAGCAAAGCAAAACCCTAAAAGTGGTGAAACCGAAGCCGACATTTTGACAAATGCATTGGTCGCATTCAAATCAAGTGCGAAGACCGACTTCCGTTTCATGCATTGTTGGGAGATTTGTAAGTTCCATCCAAAGTGGGCGACTATCCCCATTGGTAGCGAAACTAACTCGTCTTCCAAAAGGTCAAGGGCCTCATCCCAAGCCCAATCTGATGCATGAGATCAAGAGTTGGATGACCTTTTGGATGATTCGCCAAGCCCAAACCGGCCTGAGTATCGAAGAAATGCCTCAAGAAGGCGTGCTCAAAAATCGAGATCTGAAACGGCATCGCCTTCAGCTGGAAGTTCTGGCTCGCGTAGGGGAATATACAGCGAGCAGTTGGATGACATTTCATGCAAGATGGATACATTCAACGTATTCCAACAACAAAGGGCTGAAATACGAAGGAACAAAGAAAAACGAGATGATATGAAATTTCTAACCCAGTCCATTGATCACCTACAGGGTGACGAGTTACAACTAGTCTTGGCGATGAGAGAAGAGATAAAAAACAAATATAAAAGTTAGGAAATTTTAATGTTTTTGTAATTTTCTTTATTTAAAAATATTAAAAAAATTAAATTTGTTGTTTTAAATATTGAAATAGCCCGCTGGGTCAGCCCAGCTCCAGCCCACCAAACCAACGCCCCAAACCCCCGCCCCGCCATACCGTGTTGAATGTGGGTTTGCCCATGTCTGCCACCCCATTCCATGTGTCAACCAATGCCCAACCCACGCCCCAACCCATGCCCCACCATACCCCATGGCCTTAGCGGGAAAACTCTATCAAGATCATCTCATAATGTGACAAGTGTCCCAAATCTAGTTTCTTTTATTATATTTTTATTATATGTATAGATTTTCAACTAATTAGGCTATCCAGGGCACCCTTGGTGACTCCCTTCGGGGACCAAAGTTGCCGAGCGGTGATGTGCTGCCAACCAAGAGGGGAGGGAAATCGGGGGGCCAAATCGGTGGGGAGTCACCGAAGAAAGGAAGGAGAGAGGGAACTGATGGACCAATGAAAATTTTTTTTTTTTTTTGAATAAAAAAACAAGTCACCTGATAGGGGAGTGTCGCCATCAAATTGGGGTGTTAGGGGAGTTTAAGAGGGGAGTTGACGTGGCACACGAGGATTGGTTATGCGTAAAAGAGGGGACTCCCCTCTTAGGGGAGTGCCCCGGATACCCTTACAATGTTATTCGATTTTCTAGGTAGCATCACTTTGATAGATTGGATCAATTTATGAGCCAAAGATTCTTTTTCAGGTCAGTTTTTTTTTTCTAAATCTCTTATCTACCCGTTAGGTATTCTATCTTTTATTTTTGTAAATATACCATATTCGATCTCTTATTTTATAAATATACCTCACTACTAGAAAAATGATAATTTTTAACGCACATTTCCGTCACAAATGCGTCACAAATTGACATTTGCTACGAATTTGCAACAAAACCTTGATGTTGGAAAAAACCCCGTCGGAAACTATTTACTACACAATTACTACACAAATTTTAACGTATTTCCTACAGAAATATGGTGTTAGAAATTTGTGACGCATTTACTACGCATTTCCTATGTTGTATATCAAAAAATTGCAACGCATTTGTGACGGCATTTCAAAAAATTGCAACGCATTTGTGACGGAATATCCAAAAATTGCAACGCATTTGTGACGGAATATTTAAAAAAACAAAAAAAAATGGAAAAATCCAGTTTTTTTTGGCTAAAATTTGCAGGAAAATCAGCAAAAAAATACTGATAAACAAATGATACATCGGCCTTTGGTTCGATCCGTTATCTAACGCATCCTAGAAGATAGCTCCAATTTCAGGTTTTGGGTCGCTTTGTTTAACATGTTTGATACACACGTTGAGACTATTTCGCTACAAATGACATGTTAAACTGCAATATGTTCATTCCATATTGGTTTGTGGTGGTGGTTAGTTTTGTATGCCCTGCATGTGCTTTTGTCTTCAAGGGGATCCCTACGTTCCTGCATTTAGCTAATTTATGTTGATATTGATTAGCATTTGCAATTGTCTTGATGCTCCCTACGTTCCTGCATTTAGCTAATTTACATGAAACTAAAGTGTAGATAAGAGTGCTTATAATTGACAGGATGATCATGATCATGTTTTTATCTCAAACATGAAACTAAAGTGTAGATAAGAGTGCTTTTAATTGACAGGATGATCATGATCATGTTTTTATCTCAAACAAAATGAAACGGGCCGAACCCATAATCATTTTAAATGAGTTTAGCTACCCGTTATCCTTCCATCAGACGAGTTAATATATCACTGGAACTGTGAGATCGATACCTGAAAGTAATCAAGTATATCGTTTCAAAATTTATACCAAAAGCATATACGATTAACAAAATAAACCTAATAAGATAGAAAGTAGAAACGGGTAGCAATGTTCCATACCAACAGCACTAGTATAGTGCTTTGCCCCAAGAAGCAACTCTGGTGCACGATACAATATGGTTACAACAACCTGCCGATGATTATTCACACAAGTAATGTATTAAACATAAAACTAGGCATTACAAAGAAAATAAAATAAAACTATGTCTCTTACCCCGTTATCGGACAACGGCTTCAGTGGTGCTTGATATATTCTAGCAAGTCCAAAATCAGCTATTTTTACAACGCCTTGTTCTTCTCCATCACCCATCACCTATGATGTGAAGTGAAAGTTTCTCGATCAGATTAACTGGTTAGTATTGAGATACCAATGATGACAACAGATACGCATTCTTACCAAAATATTGGAGGGCTTAAGATCTTGATGCATAATCCAGTTACTACATCCATTTTATTAAATGTAAGCATTTATATTATGGAGAGTATGCAGTTGACATTAACAGCCGCACAAGTTCTGCTTACCTATGAAAAAAACCCCAGGTGGTCAGGTGTCAAGCCAGCATCGATTCGCTACATGTAGATGTACATTTCCTATATATAATACACAATATTTCAACATAAACTTATGCAAAAGGAGCTGGTAAAGATAAGATGGTAAATAATATGCTCACATAGAGGTCGTGCTCCGCATAACTGAAAGCCAGATAGAGAGACATATTTATATGATTGATGTGCACATTCACCAACTTTACCACGTTCTCATGCGATATCTCCCTAAGCAACTGCATTGGCATTGTAACGCATTCAGCAAAACATGAGAGTGTATATAAAAATTTAGCATCAAATGGTTGGTTACATTTACAGTATACTGCTTCATTGAACATCCACAGTATTTGCTAATTTGAAAAGTATCAGAGAAAACAAAACATATGTCATATCTAATAATCTTCAGCAATATGGACCTGAGTTCTAACTTAACACACAGGAGTTACACCCTGATCTATGCATTATAATCAGACAATATAATTTCAAGCCAGCAACTTGCCATGTACAAACTAGGGATGTTCATAAACCGGCAAAACCAACCGAACTGCCCAAACCAAAGAACACAGTCGGTTTGGCTGGTTTGAATATTGATATCTGTACAGTTCAGGTCATGCTTTGGTTTTAACGATTTATATTACCTCTTCTTGAGTTTATATTACCTCTTCTTGAGTTTATATTACCTCTTCTTGGTCACCATGTAATGCAAATCCGAAGATCCTACCCCATATACCCGAATCCTGCGACCTCCTGCCTGCATACGATCCCACACCTCAGGGTCATCAGGAACCTCAGCGAAGTCTGGCCCGTGAAGATCATGCATCACCTCCAAGTAGCCACCCTAAAATATAATAAAATAATGCAATTATGAGTTGTACTCGATGAATGTGAAAGGACAGTGGCAGTGATACTCAACGGTAACTGGCTTTTTAGAATCTCTGCTATAATACAATATATTAATCTGTTATTTCCTCGACCAAAAATCCAAATAACTATCAATTCTAACCACAATTTCTCTTTTTCGATACGGATCTAACTCACAACAATACACATATCATCGAATCGCATCAAATCAGTTTAAGATACACATACGACACACTAAAACTTGTCTAAAATCAACTGAAATTGTCCGAAATAATCAAAACTTTAGTCGAAATTCACAACTGTCATACCGAAATTCATCCAAAATTGATGAAAACTGTTCGAACCTTTCAAAATATCACTGAAACCAAAACAAAAGTCAGTCTATTATTATCGCAATACATATACAATTACAGTTATGTTATCAATGTACAATCAGATCAATAAACCCTAACTCAAACACAAACACCACAGCAATTATCAAATTCAAACATAATTTAATTCATTTACAGTCTCGAAACAGTAAATCAAACAAGCGCGCACACGCAAGCAATAACTGAATTCACATAAAGCTCAATCGATTTACACAACGTACCTTCTCGATTGTTCCAAAAAACGAACTCTTCCTTCACAATAGATCTCTCGTTGCTACAGGAACCAGCAACGACTTCCGTTTACAATAGATTAACAAACATTAATGGAAAAAACATCGGTTAGTGAAACTTAACTCAAAATTATGAAGAAAAACATCTCTATGTGAAACTTAAATGCAGATTCACTCAATATGAAGAATTAAAACATCGATAAGTGAAATTTAAACGCAGTTTAAGAGAAAATGATGAAGAAAAACATGAAAAAGTGAAATGATACCATGTAGAACGGGCGGATGATCGAGGAGCAGAGCCGGAAAGTGAATCGGCGGGAGGATTTTCCGACCAGGTCTGTTCGGCAACTTCCGTTCGGCGAATTTGCTGAGGAGTTGGTCGGAGGAGGCTTTGGTGATGTGTTGGACGGTGGTTGTATGGTGGCGGTGCGATCGGAATAGGTGGTGGCGGTGCGATCGGAGTAGGCGGAGTAGGGTTTAGAATTTAGATCTAAAAACTTTGAGGTGATGTGTTGGACGGTTATATGAAAAGGTGTTGAATAAATTCTTTTATTGATGTTAAGAAATATCATATATATGAAATGTGAAAATATCTCAAAAAAAAAAATGTGTGGCTGTACTTTCAAAATAATTGTAACACATTTTATAACAAAATTATGACAGAATTATATGTTATTAGCTTTTGTCATTATTGTGTAGCAAATTTGTTAAAAAAATTAGGGTTTTTTTTGTCGTTATAAATGCGTCACAATTTTGTCAAAATTTGTGACGCATTTTTTTTCGTAGCAAAATTCCGTAGTAAATTGGCTACTTTTCTAGTAGTGCCTTATCTTAAAATATCGTTTTATAATTCTTAAACTTTAGTAAAATTTTTTTTGCAACCAGTATAATACACAAGTTTAATAAATATATAAACTAATAATGTTTTTAAGAAAATAATAAAAGGTAAATTTACAAAAAAGTTGAATTAAGACAACTTTATACTTTTCAAAGAGGTTTCTAAAAATTATAACAAAAGGAAGAAGGTAGATTGGTTGTTAGATATGGGACCTGGTCAGTAGTGGGCGGAACCAGAGGGGGGTCAAGAGGGTCCGTTGACCCTCCGGTCACCGAGACTTTTTGAATTTTTATTTATAAATTTTGTATTTTTGAAGAACAAACTTACAGATGGACCTCTTAATTTGAACCGGTATAGAATATAAGCTTATAATGACCCCCTAACTAAATCGTTCCAGTTCCGCCACTACTCACAAGCAAAATCCTAGATTTTGGGATTTTCCGGCAACTAACTCCGACACCTCGATTTTCACTGTATGCCTCCATCTCAGGTTGTGTTAAAGGTAAAATTGAACTGAACCCCTCTTTTAAATACACACATCATATATGTCGATTGAAAATAAAACTTTATGATCTGTTTTTGAATCTCTTGTAGCTTTTATAAAACTATTATGTTTCTGAAACCCACTCAAAAACCATTGTATTTGATTCATTTTTATTAAGTATCGCCATGACTTTGTGTGTTACACTGTAGAGAGTTGCCGGGGTTTAAGTATCGCCATGACTTTGTGCGAGACGCGTTAATGGATATTCTCAGACGAGCAGGGATCTCGGCGAAGAAAGAGGCACCGGTTAATTTTCTTACAGACCCGTCGGAGGGGAGATCCACCCTACGCCCAACTGACGTGCTAGTTTTTGGTTGGGAGGGCGGGAAACATGCTTGTGTCGATCTCACAGGTGTATCCCCAATAGCCGGGTTTCGGGAAAATGGGTTTCTGGCGGGGCAAGCGATACTGAAAGCAGAGTCAAAGAAGGTGGAAAAGCACGCGAAAGCTTGTGAGGATAATCGGCATGCCTTTGTCCCCCTGACGTTTGACACGTTCGGCTCCTTGGCGCCGGAGGCAGTTCGGTTCTTGTCTAGAGTTCAGCGTGTGGTCCACAGCAACTTTTCGACCCCTCAGGGGCGAGGCTTTGTTTTTAGTAGATTAGGGTTTTCTATTCAGAAAAGGATGGCGGCGCAATTTGTTACTCGTCTACCTGCTATCCTTATTTAATTTGCCCTGATGATTGGAATGAAATAAAAATGTCTTTGTAAAAAAAAAAAGAAAAAATTGCAAAAAAAATAAAATAAAACAAAATAGTTATTATAAAATGTATAAATAAGCAAACTTTTTGTGCATACCCACTTGTAACATATGCTTTGAGAGTTTTTCAAAAAAAAAAAACTTGATTTTTTAATTTTAACCCAAAGGTTTTTACCTTTTAGAATTTTAACCCTACATAATTTGTTTTTTTAACTTTAACCCAAACTTTTCATTACTTTTAACCCCAAAGGTTTTTACCTTTTGCAATTTTAACCCTACATAATTTGTTTTTTTAACTTTAACCCA
This sequence comes from Helianthus tuberosus, assembly GCA_030545235.1. Lineage (NCBI taxonomy): Eukaryota > Viridiplantae > Streptophyta > Magnoliopsida > Asterales > Asteraceae > Helianthus > Helianthus tuberosus. Next base: position 16,154 of record JARYGA010055934.1, on the reverse strand, counting down.
AAACTTTTCATTATTTGCAATTTAACTTCACAACTTTTGTCACTTATACTTTTCATCTTTGGTAAATTTTCGGTTTACGTATAGTTCTTAATTTTTCGAGTTAATACGACGCAACGTACAAGTGTGGTTCAACTTTTTTTATGTTTTGTTTCAAATTTTGCAAGTTAATACGACGCAACGTACATGTGTGGTTCAACGTTTTTACCTCTATTTTTTCATGTTTAACAGGTTCGTCGCAACACGCAGACCCTAGGTCGAGTCAGTGTTGGTGGTCGATAACGATTGTGTGACATTAGTACTATTTGACACCGTTTTACGCCCCGCCGCAACGCGGCGTGTGCTTTGGGGGTTTTCCAAAGAAAAAATCGTTATGCATATGGTTGTCGTAACCTTGGCTTTGGAGGTTTCCAAACAAAATTGATTTTTTTACTTTGCACCCAAAAGTATTTCATAAATTACTTTTAACCCAAAACTATTTGTTTTTTTACTTTTAACCCAAAACTTTTTATCTTTTGCAATCTATGCTCACAACTTTTTTTACTTTCAACTTTGTTCCTTTACAGTTTTCATTTTCCGCAAATTTTTCGCTTTATACTTGGTTCTAAATTTTGTGACTTAACACATCGCAACGTGCGTCTTTAGTTTAACTTTTTTATGTTTTGTTCTAAATTTTGCGAGTTAACATGACGCAACGTGCGTGTGTGGGTGAATGTTTTTACATCGTCTATTTTTCCCAGATTGACATATTTAACATAACGTGCATGTCCTAGATCTACTTAGTAATAACTAAAGAATCCCCGCCGCATTGCGGCGGGTCTCAATCCTAGTTATAATTAATTAAGTAGACAGTTGTAGTTAAAAATCTTTATTCTAGATGTATCCCTCACTTGTAGTGGAGTGGTGGAGAAGACTTTGGGTTTCCTTGGAGACCCGGGTTCGATCCCCACCCACTGCATTTGGGGGAAGAGGAAATGATGGGGTATGGGCCGGGTCACCGGTTCGACTCCTGATCCCAACACGAGTTTCTAGTACAGTGCATTTACTCCAGAGAGCCTCGGCTCTTGTGGAGGGTGCAACTACCAGTCCCGGCAACGGGGGCACTGGGGGCTGGAAATTTCTCGTGGAGAGCCATGCCAAACTCTGATGCCAGGCCGTGGGCACGGTTAAGACACCACACTGGCCGGAGTGGGGTTAAGGGACTATCATGTCGACTGATAGTTGCGGCCCTATCGTTTGTTGTAGTACCCGCCTCTTACAAAAAAAAAAAAGATGTACAGCTTAACAACCACAAAGTCAACTCCAATGGTGAAAGCGCGTAACTAAAGGGTTCGGTATACGTCTTTATCTTTAAGTCAAATAGGAATCCTTTATATGCCCCCAACCCATCATAAAGGTTTTCCAAACATTCGTCTTTGCTTATTAATCTCTTATCAGTTCTTACACATTTGCCCCAAATTAACAAAGATATGGCTTCTACTTCATCAGCTTCTTCATCTGTTCTAAAGATCTTCAAGTACGATGTCTTTTTGAGTTTTAGGGGTGAAGACACCCGTAAGACCTTTGTTGATCATCTCTATCTTGCTCTTGTCAATAAAGGCATTATTACTTACAAAGATGATGAGAAAATTGAAAAAGGGGAAAGGATCAATGAACAGCTCATTAAATCCATTGAGGAGTCCAGATATTACATAATTGTATTCTCCAAGAACTATGCGTCTTCATCGTGGTGCTTAGACGAGCTCGTAAAGATTATGGAGTGCCAGAAGATGACCGAGCATACTGCTTACCCCATCTTCTATGATGTGGAACCCACTGAAGTCCGCAACCAAAGTGGGTCAGTTGGACAAGCCTTTGAACGGTTCACAAGGAAGAGTAAGAGGACGTTGGAAGATGAAGATCTGGTAACATTTTTTTGTGCATTTGTATTTATTTACTGAAATAACTTAATGATAGTAAGAAAATTTTGTGTTTCGCCAAACAGGAAAAGGAACTTGATGTTCGAAAATGGAGAAATGCTCTTAAAGAAGCAGCCAGCCTGGCTGGGATGGAGTTGAAGAACACTTTCAATGGGTATTTTCACTTTTGTTTCATTCCAATCTATGTTTAATAAGGACATCCACGTCATCTCATGTTTCATGTCGGATTATGAGTCAGTTATTTTAATCTAATAGTTGGCGTACATGTTAATAGCTGGCATACATATTGTAACTGATTAGTTAAATATAGGAATGATTTATTTCGATTCATAGGCAATTATTATTGATTGAGAGGAGATCTCATTGTAACAGTATATATACACACATTTGTAGTCAATGAAAATCATCTTGAATACCAATTCTTACATGGTATCAGCCATCTCTCGATCCTTCTCACCCTAACCCTACTTTCTGCGACTGTTTCTCAACAAGTCCCGACTCCTCTATCAACATGATCCTCTATCAACAATGCCCTGCTCTCCTATCAACAAGGTCCTGCTCCCTTGTTCACCAGGCCCTGCTCAATTCTTCTTATCGATCCTTCTCACCCTAACCCTACTTTCTGCGGACTGCGGTTGTTTCTTCTATGCCGCCACCTTCCGCCCCATCTCCTCTCCTAAATATTCCTTCTACTTTTCGCGATATCATCCTGTCTCTCATCATGGACAGCAAACGTCATCCTACTACGACGGTGTCCAACGTCAAAAACCTCGTACCCATAACCCTAGAAGTCGACGCTGCTCATTACACCACTTGGGTAGAACTCTTCCAGAACTCCTGCAAAGCATACGAGGTTTATGATCACTTGCAACCCAGAAAGAAAATACAGGCCTCTGCCTCCTCTTCTGATGCTGACATGGCTAAGGCCGCAACTCCTCCTGAATCCTCCCCTGATGCTGAAGCACCGTGGTCTCGTCTCGATGCCATTGTCAAACAATGGATCTATGGCACCATATCCACTGACCTCCTACACACCATCCTCACTCCAGGTCAAACTGCCTACGATGCCTAGACCACCCTGGCTAACCTCTTCCAAGACAACAAAAACACTAGGTTTGTCATCCTTAAGCAGGAGCAGGAGTTTTCCAGTGTCCGCCTAGAGAACTTTCCAAACATGTTGGCCTACTGTCAACAGGTTAAATTCCTGTCCGATCAACTTACTAGTGTGGGAGCCCCTGTTGGCAATCAGAGACTTGTTCTTCAACTTTTAACTGGTCTTACCGAACAGTACGACGAGATTTCAACGATCCTACAGAATAGGGATCCTTTGCCTGATTTTCATGAAGCACGTTCACGTCTCACGATGGAGGAAAGTAAGAAGAAACATCAGGTTGTTGAAGCTGCCCATTCCTCCGCCACTGCACTTGCGGCTGTCACAACCAGCCCCTCACCGTCTGACAGCAACACCAATCCACCTTCTAATCGTAATCGCGGACGGGGTCGTAGTCGTGGACGGGGCATAGGACGTGGACCTAATGGTCGTGGGGACGTGGACCTAATTGTCGCGGGGGCCGGGGGTACAATGCTCAGCACCCGTACATTGTGTTTCCACAGGGCTGGGCATCGAATCAATAGGCTGGTCTTATGAATAACCAGGCCGAGCAATGGCCAGTAGCAAATGTGAGTCCACCATGCCCTTACCCATCTATACCACGGCCCAATACAGGTGCAAGATTACTTGGACCGGCGCCATCTCAAGCCTACACTGTAGGACCAGTTCTAACCGACATTGCTCAGGCCCTTTACACTTTATCTCTCAATCAACCAGACCCGGTCGGCATCATGGACACCAGAGCCACATGTCACATGGCAAACCAACAAGGTAACATTTCCCCGTCTATTTTTAATAATGGCACTCCTAAACATATTATAGTCGGCAATGGCATGACCATTCCCATTCTTGGACAGGGCAACCACACCTTACCACCCTCATTCCCACCACTTAAACTTAATAACGTTCTCTATGCTCCTCAATTAATTAAAAACCTTATTTCTGTGTGTCGTCTTACCACTGATAATCTAATATCTATTGAATTTTACCCCTTCGACTTTCTTGTGAAGGACCTCAAGACCAAGACCACTATCCTGCGATGCAATAGCTTAGGTGATCTTTATCCTCTCACCACACCTCTTCAGAGTTTTTCCTCCTCACCTTCCACATTTGCTGCCATCACCCAGGAACGTTGGCATCAACGAATTGGGCACCCGGGACAAAATTTATTGCATTCATTAAAATCTATTTCTAGTATTGATTATAGAAAACCTAGTTCTACTATTTGTCAACCATGTGTTTTTGGCAAAAGTGTTAAGTTACCCTTTTATGATTCCTTGAAAAAAACTTCTTTACCATTTGACATACTGGTTCTTAGCACCGGTGGGCATCATTATTATATATTGTTTCTTGATGACTTTACTAACTTTCTATGGACATACCCCATAAGTCACAAGTCGCACGTTTTCGAGATATTCACACCTTTTAACAATTACATAAATACCCAATTTGAGCGAAAAATAAAACAGTTTCAGTGCGACAATGGGAAAGAAGATGCAAATAATAATTTCCAAAATTTTTGTCATAACAATGGTATGTACTTCCGTTTTTTTCCTGCCCTCACACCTCCTCCCAAAACGGAAAAGTGGAACGCAAAATCCGCACTATCAATAACATGTTACGCGCTCTTCTCGCTCAATCTTCTCTCCCACCAAACTTCTGGCATCACTCGCTTGAAGTTGACACCTACCTTCTTAATATTCTTCCAAGCAAAAACTACAAATTCCTCTCACTCACTACCCTTCTTTACAATTGCCAACCCACCTATGAACACCTACGCCTTTTTGGCTGCTTGTGTTACCCATCCTCCCCTCTAACACAATTCATAAATTAGCTAACCGATCCCAACCTTGTGTGTTTCTTGGTTACCCTGCTAACCACCGAGGCTACAAGTGCCTCGACCTTTAAACGCACAAAATCTTCATTAACCGCCATGTCCACTTCGAGGAATCCATTTTTCCATATCACATTCGTTCCCCCACCCCTTCTCATTCGTATAACTTTCTTTGTTCTCCCTTACACCCACTTCTGTGGTCTCATGTCTCTCAACCATCAGTCTCGGCCCAGCCCATTCCCCCTTCCAACCCCCCCTCTCCCTCACAACCCAACTCACCTCCCCTCATTCACACATACACCCGCAGACAGCCTGGTACCACTCAACCCAGGTCTGTCTTCTTCCCGGGTCATGCCACGGTAGCCCATTCTACCCCAACTGTCCTTCCTCCTCCGCCCCCACCGTCGCAACCTCCCACCCGTACCATGCGCACACGCGCTATGGATGGCATCTCTAAACAAATTAAGCCGAACCATAACCTTCACACTTCCACCATTGCTCTTATTCCCAAAAACCCACAGGTTGCTTTGTCCTCACCAGAATGGTACAATGCTATGAATGACGAATTTAGTGCTCTTATTAAAAATGAGGCCCGGGAACTTGTTCCTAGAACACCATATATGAATATTATTCGCATCATGTGGCGTTTTAAGCATAAGTTCAAATCAGATGGAAGTCTTGAACGTTATAAGGCTCGCTTGGTATGTGACGGTAGAAAACAGCAAGTTGGCATTGATTGTGGGGAAACGTTTAGTCCGGTGGTCAAACCTGCAACCATTCTCTTGGTGTTATCTTTACTCTTTCTCAGTTATGGAAGATTCACCAACTTGACGTCACAAACGCTTTTCTTCATGGGAATTTGGCTGAAACAGTATACATGTACCAGCCCATGGGGTTTCGACATCGAGATTATCCCGATCATGTGTGTCGTCTCAAGAAATCTCTGTATGGCCTGAAATAGGCCCCGCGTTCGTGGTATCAACACTTCACGGATTTTGTCCTAACGCTAGGCTTCATGCAGAGCAACTCTGACAACTCTCTATTCGTATATCATCAGGGGTCTCACACAACTTATTTATTGTTCTATGTAGATGACATAATCCTCATCACCTCGTCGGATGATCTTCGTAAGCGCCTAATGCCTTCTCTTGCCGGTGAATTTGCGATGAAAGATTTGGGACCCTTGACATATTTTCTAGGAATTTCTGTTACTCGCAGAGGGGATCAAATGTTCTTATCCCAGCACGCTTATGCTAAAGATATTCTGCATCCGGTTGCCATGGATTCTTGCAAGCCTGTTTCCACTCCCGTTGACACTCAATCTAAACTGAGTAGCTCATTCGGTTCTATATTTGATAACCCGTCTACTTACAGGAGCCTTGCGGGTGCGCTACAATATCTTACTTTCAAACGTCCCGACATTACATACTCTGTTCAACAAATTTGCATGCATATGCATTCCCCCCAGGTTGATCATTGGAATGCTCTCAAACGGATTCTGCGATACAATCAAGGCACTTCTGATTTTGGTCTACTTTTAGAACCCACGCCTCAGTTATCCTTGCGTGCTTACACCGATGCTGATTGGGCTGGATGTCGCAACACTCACCGCTCAACCTCTGGCTACTGCGTTTATCTCGGAGACAATCTTATCTCCTGGTCCTCCAAACGACAATCTACCATCTCTCGCTCCAGTGCAGAAGCTCGATACCGCGGTGTCGCCAATGTTGTCGCCGAAATTTGTTGGCTTTGTAACTTGCTTCTTGAGCTGCACCGTCCTCTCTCACATGCAACCTTAATCTACTACGACAATGTCAGTGCCATTTACTTATTTGGCAATCCAGTTCATCATCAGCGTACCAAACACATTGAACTGGATATTCACTTTGTTCAGGAACATGTTCAGCGTGGCAGTGTTCGTATCCTCCATATGCCATCTCGTTACCAGATTGCCGACATCTTCACCAAAGGTCTTTCCGGATTCTATTTGAAGACTTTCGATCCAGTCTCAGCATCCGCTCTCCTCCCGCTTCGACTGCGGGGGTGTAATAGCTTGCATACATATTGTAATTGATTAGTTAAATAAGAACACTTTCAATGGGTATTTTCACTTCTGTTTCTTTCCATTCTATGTTTAATAAGGACATCCATGTCATCTCATGTTTCATGTCGGATTATGAGTGAGTTATTTTAATTTTTTTTAACACACAGGCATGAAGCTAGATTTATCCAACAAGTTGTTCAAGACGTTTCGCTAAAGCTATATTTCTCTAATTCGAGCATTGATGCGATGTTAGTAGGCATGGAGACTCGGGTAAAGGACGTAGTATCATCTTTAGAGATTAATTCTGATGATGTGCGTATGATAGGGATCTGGGGGATGGGAGGTGCTGGTAAGACGACTTTGGGAAGAGCTATTTTTGATCATATATCCATTTGGTTTGAAGGTATAAGCTTTGTTGAAAATGTAAGAAAAGTTTCAACATGCTCTGATTTGAAGGAGTTGCAAAGACACGTCCTTTCAACTGTGTTAAATAATCAAAGCATTGTTGTACCAAGTGTTTCTGATGGGAAAAATATGATGAAAAAGATGATGGGCAGTAGAAAGGTACTTGTTGTTCTAGATGATGTGGATCATAAAGACCAGCTTGAAGCGTTAGCAGGTGAGCATAATTGGTTTAAGCCGGGAAGTAGAATCATCATCACAACAAGAGATCAACAAGTGTTAAAGGCACACAAAGTGAACTTTATTCATGATGTCAGTCTGTTATCATATGAGGAAGCAATTTACCTATTTAGTAGGTATGCATTTGGGAAAGAGATTCCAAATCAAGGGTATGAAGAGCTATCAAAAGTGGTTGTACATTATGCTGCTGGCCTTCCCTTAACAATCAAAGTTTTGGGTTCATTTCTGTATGATAGAACCGAGGGTGAATGGAAAGATACCATCGAAAGACTAAAAACAATTCCCTTGAAGGAAACTCTAGAAAAATTGGAAATAAGCTATAATGGTCTAGAGAATGATCAAAAGGAAATATTTCTAGATATTGCTTGCATACTGAAAGATGAAACGAAGAAGAAAGCAATCAAAATACTTGAAAGTTGTGGGTTTCGTGCTCTGATTGGTCTAAGAGTTCTTGAACAGAAATCCTTGATAAGTATATCTAAGGAGGATTATAGTTATTTTTATTTTAATACTATTGATGATGTTGATGATGTTGATGATGATGATGATGTTTATGAAGATGAGTTGTTTGTCTTACATGACCATATAGAAGAAATGGGCATGGATATTGTTCGGCGTTTGCACCCCGATGAGCCTAAGAGACACAGTCGATTATGGATTAAAGAGGAAATCGAAGATATATTGGTTAATGAATCGGTAATGTTCAAGTTTATATGAAAAGTTGAAAAGTAGAACATTTTTATCAATTATGACAAAAATTTCACATAAGCTTTTATTTACAGGGAAGTGAAGAAACAAAATGTATAAAACTGGAGTATACAAATCTCGATCTTCCAATTATTATGAATGGTCTTCGAAAGATGAAGGAACTTAGATTGCTTTACGTGGGTTATGAAATTGATGAAGTTGATGAGGTTGATGAAGTTAGCAAATACCTTCCACCTGCTTTACAATCACTTTATTGGCATAAATACCCTTTATGTTGTTTACCTAAATCATTTCAAGCAAATAAGCTCGTTAACCTTGAAATGAGTAAGAGCAATATATCTAAACTCTGGGAAGGGGGAGAAAGAAAGGTAGAATAATGGTTGATCGGTTGTTTGCATAATGCATAATAAATTATATTTTGTATTACACTTATATTCATGCTTTGATTTTCCTCGTGACAGGTTCTTAATAAGCTTAAATTCCTTGACCTCTCCTATTCAAAGTTGAGAACCTTTGACCTTACGGTGAGTCCATATCTCAAGGAGTTAGATCTTAGAGGATGTCATCATCTTTTCGAACTCCACATGCCCGTTGAATGTCCGAACCTCAAATTCCTCAACCTCAGTCGTTCTAAGGTGAGTAATATTAACCTTTGGATGACTCCACAACTCGAGCATTTAAATCTTGCAAGATGTGGCCTTTTAAAATTCCAATTTTTGGTTGAATGTTTGAACCTCAAATTCCTCAATCTCAGTCATACTAATGTGAGTAACCTTAACCTTGGGATGACTCCACATCTCGAGTATTTAAATATCCAAGGATGTGATGACATTGTAGAACTCCAATTGCCGGTTAAATGTTCAAACCTTAAAATACTCCGCCTCGGTGGTTCTAAGTTGAGTAACCTTAGCCTCGGAATGACTCCATATCTCGAGCATTTAGATCTCACAAAATGTTCTGACTTTGTAGAACTACAAATGCCGGTTGAATGTCCGAACCTCAAAACCCTCAATCTCAGTCTTTCTAAGGTGACTAACCTTAACCTTGGGAAAACTCCACATCTCGAGAAGTTAAATCTTGGAGGATGTGCTAAATTTGTAGAACTACAAATGCCCATTGAATGTCCGAACCTCAAAAACCTCAATCTCAGTCTTTCTAAGGTGACTAACCTTAACCTTGGGAAAACTCCACATCTCGAGAAGTTAAATCTTGGAGGATGTGCTGAATTTGTAGAACTACAAATGCCCATTGAATGTCCGAACCTCAAATTCCTCACCCTCCATGTAACTAAGGTGGGTAACCTAAACCTCGGGATGACTCCAAATCTCAAGAAGTTAGATCTTGATGCATGTAATGAGTTCGAAGTCCACATGCCTGTTGAATGTCCAAAACTCACATACCTTAAAATCAGGGGTTCTAAGGTGAGTAACCTTAACCTTGAGCTGGCTCCAAATCTTGAGAGATTAGATCTTTCAGAATGTTATTTTATTCTAAAAATCCATGCTCCAGTTGGATGTCTAAAAAAGCTTGTCTACTTTAGCTTAGGCACTCACTCAAATTTTGAAAGTTTTCAAGTTGATGATCAGTGTAACACTCCAATTATACAGGCAGAGTGCATACGTATATGCCCACTGCATCCCGATAATAAATTGCCAATGTTTGGGTTTTGTTGTGATACAAATGAACCTGGATCCTTATGGATGGGAAATCTTGAGAAGCTTATTTATTCTAGTCTATGCCCTTGCAAATACCTTGAGAATTGGTCTGCAACTATTTGTGGTTTACAACATTTAAGACGGCTTTTACTTAGAGGCAGTATTCCTGGGGATCTGTGGCAATTAGAAAGTCTAGAGAACCTTTCTTTGATGATGTTAGAGATTCGGCATCTTCCGGATAGCATTTGTATGTTGAAACATCTAAAATCACTTTCCATTGTTAGTTGTCGGGTTATTGAGCAGTTACCAGAAAATATATGCAGATTAGAGTGTTTAGAGGAGTTATTCGTATCGAGTTGCACATCCTTACTGGATATTCCGAACAGCATATGTAAGATGAAATGTTTAAAACGTTTAAGTCTCGTTGAACGTATGGATAAAGTTGAGAGATTGCCGGAGGATCTTGGATGTTTAGAATGTTTAAAGGAGTTAGTCCTAAGCGAGTGTAAATCCTTACGAGATATCCCAAACAGCATATGTAAGATGAAACGTTTAAAAGGATTAAATCTATCCTATTGTGGTCAACTTGAGAAATTGCCAGACGAACTTGGGTGTTTAGATTGTTTAAAAAAGTTAAATATACAAGGTACGAGGATAAGTTGTCTTCCACGGAGCATTTATCAATTGAAAGGCCTGGTTATTACTGGGTATAGAGAGCAGCTTGAGTCATGTGGTTTTACATCCTTCAGAGAATTTGGCCTCCTGTGCGAAGTAAAGCTGTGAGAAAAGACAGGCACTAACAACATTCGTATCCTAAGGGGATGATTTGGATTCAAAAAGAAGTATTCAAAGTCCATTCTTTGAATATTTAAGTTTATGATTTATAGAATGTAACATGGACTTTCTGTAAGTAATTTTTTATCGATTTGTAATTCCTAATTGTTTTTTCCGTTAAAAATTTAGGAATCGAGTTATAGCCAGCCATGACTTTGACGTTGTGTTCTCTTTGACTAGTTTGGTTAGTTTGGATATTTGTGATATTTTGGAATTTTTAACATTTACTTTCATCATTTATGGAACTATGTTCTGGATTCCTAGCTGGCTTGGGTGGTTGTAAAACATTTGAAGAACAAAAACATGTTTGGGAACCAAAATTAGTTCCAAACGACTCCTGAAACCCAGTGTGAAACCGAACTGAACTTTCGGTTGATGTTGGTTCGAGAACTTCTTCGTTAAAACCGAACAGAACTGAACATATTAAAAACCAATTTAGAACAGAACTGAACAGAATAAAATCTATTTAGAACAGAATCGGTGTTTTCTCAAATAAAAAAGGGATTTTTACATATTTCCCCCTCTTAAGCAGCTTTATTACATATTTCCCTAATCCATAAATTTAATTACATATTTCCCCTTCCTAAAGAAGCCTTATTACATATTTCCCCAATCTCTAAATTTAATTACATATTTCACCTTCCTAAACCCCATATATTACATATTTATCTATTTCATTAAAAATACTCTTATAGAATTACTATTTTACCCCTAATGAGTTTATTAAATAAATAACTACAATATATTTTCTAGCTTCACCTTTGAACCCGGATATTTTCCACCAGCTTATATTAATAGTAACTATTTATTTATTTAATAGTAAAAAAGTTAGCTTTTTTCGTTTTATTTTATTTAATTGGCATGTTTATCCATTTGTTATTTATTTTATCGGTTCATTATTTTTTAATAAGAGGTTTTTTCATTTGAATATTATCCTTTTGTTATTTATTTTATTAGTTCATTATTTTTTAATAAGAGGTTGATTTTCATTTGAATATTTTAATAATATTTTTATTGTATAGATTCTTTTCTAATTTTTATAAACAAAATAAAGAAAAAATTTATCAAATTCATAAAGTGTCGATAAAGCAATGTTAATCATTCATGTGTGTACATCGATTATTAGAGAAAAAATTGACCCACATACGATTAGATTAAGAGTAAACATGTATTTTTTTAGAAATCTTAAATAAGAAACCTAAATATCATACAAAATAACAAAAATATTATTAAGATTGTTATAACAATATAAGTAGTGATATTGTAGTTATTTATTGAGTAAATTGCCATTTTAGTCCCTAAGTTTTGTCTAAATTTGCCAGTTTAGTCCAAATAGTTTTTTTTTTGCATCTGAGTCCCTGACTTTTACATTTTGTTGCCATTTTGATCATTTTGCCTAACTCCATCCATAAACCCCATCTGTAACCAGGGGTATTTTGGGGATTTCCTTAAAATATGTTTTCAGTTGCCATTTTGATCCAATTACAAAAAATCAAAAAAATTCAAAAAAATCTAAAAATAAAAAAAATTCTTAAAAATCATAAAAATTCTAAAAAATTCAAAAAAATCTAAAAAATCAAAAAAATTCTAAAAAATCATAAAAATTCAAAAAAATAAAAATAAAATTCTAAAAAAATCCAAAAATCATTAAATGTTTCGGCACGAACCGTTTCGACCCGTACCGTTTCGAATCGAACCGTTTCGACCCGTACCGTATCGAACCGAACCGTTTTGACGCGAACCGTTTTGAACCCGTACCGTATCGAACCGTACCGTATCGAACCGAACCGTTTCGACGCGAACCGTTTCGAACCCGTACCGTATTGAACCGAACCGTTTCGACCCGAACCGTTTCGACGCGAACCGTTTCGAACCGAACCGTTTCGACCCGTACCGTATCGAACCGAACCGTTTCGACGCGAACCGTTTCGACCCGTACCGTTTCGAACCGTACCGTTTCGACGCGAACCGTTTCGACGCGAATCGTTTCGACCCGTACTGTTTCGAACCCGTACTGTTTCGACCTGTACCCTTTCGAACCCGTACCGTTTCGAACCCGTACCGTTTCGAACCCGAACCGTTTCGAACCCGAACCGTTTCGACACGAAACGTTTCGACCCGTACCGTTTCGACCCGGTACGGTTCGAAACGGTACGGTTCGAAACGGTACAGGTCGAAACGGTTCGGTTCGAAACGGTTCGCGTCGAAACGGTTCGCGTCGAAACGGTTCGCGTCGAAACGGTTCGCGTCAAAACGGTTCGGTTCGATACGGTACGGGTCGAAACGGTTCGGTTCGAAACGGTTCGCGTCGAAACGGTTCGGCTAGAAACGGTTCGGGTCGAAACGGTTCGGTTCGATACGGTACGGGTTCGAAACGGTTCGCGTCGAAACGGTTCGGTTCGATACGGTACGGTTCGATACGGTACGGGTTCAAAACGATTCGCGTCAAAAAGGTTCGGTTCGATACGGTACGGGTCGAAACGGTTCGGTTCGAAACGGTACGGGTCGAAACGGTTCGTGCCGAAACATTTAATGATTTTTGGATTTTTTTAGAATTTTTTTGATTTTTTTGAATTTTTATGATTTTTTAGAATTTTTTTGATTTTTAGATTTTTTTGAATTTTTTATAATTTTTATGATTTTTTAGATTTTTTTTTATTTTTAGATTTTTTTGAATTTTTTGGGATTTTTTTGATTTTTTGTAATTGGATCAAAATGGCAACTGAAAACATATTTTAAGGAAATCCCAAAAATACCCTTGGTTACAGATGGGGTTTATGGATGGAGTTAGGCAAAATGATCAAAATGGCAACAAAATGTAAAAGTCAGGGACCCAGATGGAAAAAAAAAAACTATTTGGACTAAACTGGCAAATTTGGACAAAACTCAGGGACTAAAATGGCAATTTACTCTTATTTATTTAATAAACTCATTAGGGGTAAAATAGTAATTCTATAAGAGTATTTTTAATGAAATAGATAAATATGTAATATATGAGGTTTAGAAAGGTGAAATATGTAATTAAATTTAGTGATTGTGGAAATATGTAATAAAAATTTAGAGATTGGGGAAATATGTAATAAGACTTCTTTAGAAAGGGGAATATGTAATTAAATTTATGGATTGTGGAAATATGTAATAAAGCTGTTTAGGAGGGGGAATATGTAAAAATCTCAATAAAAAACTGGTTCCAACCCCGAACCAATTTTTGATCAATGTTTTCTTTTGGGTAAATGAGACCAGCCTGGAAAACTTTCAATAAATAAAAGGAATGTGTTAGCATACCCCCGGGAAAGCTAACACAGTAACACTTGATCGCCCAAAACATGCTTTGGGAACCACCAAAAATGAAAACTATACTATTCCTACTAAAATTTTAAATCCTATTTGGAATAATATATTTTTCTAGCAACGGTTTACAAACCGAAACACTAAAGTAGCCAACACTAAACTAGGGGTGTTCATCGAATCAAATATCGAATTTTTGAATTATTCGAATAATTTTTATTTTCCCTTGAATTTGTATTCGATTCGAATTCGATTAAAACTTACCGAATTCGATTCGAATTCGTATTCGAATAAAAAACTCAATTCGTATTCGATTCGTATTCGATTAAAATTTCGAATTCGAATCGAATAAATTCGATTTGATTCAGATTCTTTAAAAACATATAAATAACTATAAAAATGAAACATAAATTTTAAAGCAACCATAAAGCATGATATCACATTAAAAAGTTCCAAATAAAGTACTATAAGTCTAAAATTCAAAACAAGAAGTCTGGAATAACCACTTCACATGACAAGTAAATATTATTATAGGGTTAGAAATCTATTGATAGATTTGTTACTTAGGTTTTAGTTATGGGCCATGTAGTGGGTTTAGTAATGAGTAATGTTAATATTTGGAATAAATTTTGAAAATAATTTATAGTATAGCCTAATATAAGTTATATATGTATTATATATAAAAATAATAAATAAAAATGTATAATTTTTATTCGAATTTCAAATCGAATCGAATTTGAAATTATAAATTCGTATTCGATTTACTTGACTCGAATTGAATCGAATTCGAATTCGAATTCTTATAATCGAAACGAATTCTTGATAATCGAATCGAATTTAAACGAATTTCGAATTTTTCGAATTCGAAACGAATTCTGAACACCCCTACACTAAACTAGCCAACACTAAAACCCACAAAATTTGGGCCTTCAATCCACAAAGAAAATAAACCATTTTGTTAGGCCTTCCATATGGCAGCACCAAAATGGGCCCAACCCCAAATAATCCAACACAACCATATTATACCTTCAGAACTATGGGCCTCCACAAGAGAATACATAGACTTCTGAAATGGGCTTCCAATATCAGATCACATAAAACCGATATTATAATGGGGAAATAAAGTGTTGTCGGGCCCACCTCCACTACCTTGCACCATTTAAACCTCATTATGGCCTAATTAAAATTGGGTCCAATTAGGTATATTTGATGGGTGAATTGGTGTGGAGGCCTGATGAAGGGAGAGCGGTCGGCCCAAGCTTTGGGTTGGCGTACACGTCTTTATTTGGCAGTTAAATTTAGGGTTTTACTTTAGCCGGCCATATTTATTTTTATGTGAACTTGGGCCTAACTTGGGGATCAAGTTTCCTAACCCTAGATTAGTCTCTCTTTATTGATATTATTGTACTTGTAATTCTTAGAGCACCTGAATATTAAAGAAATTCTTAGGTCAGCTGACCGAACCGCTTTAAATCTTCGTGTCGTTTATTGCTTTCGTGTGTGTGTTCAGTTTCATGTGTGTGTTCAATCCTAGCGATCGTAACAACTGGTATCAAAGCTCATCAAACGGGCTGACCATGTAGTATAACTTCAGTAGGTTATACTTATCAATATCATGGTCCTAAAACTAATTCAAAACAGGCCTAAACGTTGACCATACGGGTCAGAATCGAAAGTAAAAGCAAAAATCAAACTGCTTGACTTTCAATATAGAATTTACCTCTAAACAAGAAATGACGAGTTGGACATGTTTAGACATGTCCTAACATGTTTTATAAACTGATATAATGTCAAAACTTCAAGTTTTAATAGTTAGAAACTTAATTAACGTAATTTGCAAAGTTTACCTTTTTGACCTTTTATTTAATAAAAAGTTGACTCGCCATTTCGCCTACTTAACGTGATCTTTAGAAGGTAAGATCCCATGGGATTATAAACTTCATTAATATGATCTCGTAGCCACATTCGAATCGAAATTTGGCTTGACCATAATGGTCATAACCGAAAGTCAAACAGAAAGTCAAATTGTTTAACTTTCGGCTAATAACTAGCCTATAAATGAAAAAGACTGATAAGGAACACTTACTAGTGATCCAAGAGAAGGTTTAGAACCTAAGGAAGC
>JARYGA010055933.1:0-26028 GCA_030545235.1 Helianthus tuberosus | reverse complement strand
TACATGAGACTTAAACTTTGATTTATAGCTCATATTCATCTAAGGATCAATCAAAATCATGTTTAGAAAGTCCGCCGTAGTCCACGGACAACAAACCGAAGCCTACGATACATAAATCAACTTAACTAACAAATTTCAGACTTTTGGACTTGGAGAGGTCGTCGGCGACGGCCCGTAATTTTTCCCTTAGCCAAAACCCCATAGACAGGTACATAAGGCGTCTGAGAAAAACTGACTTTCCCATGCCCGTCGGCGACGGCCTCCTTGCCCGTCGGCGATGGCCTCTCTAAAATGGATTTTCCTGCAGTTCCATTTCGACGTCCGAACGCACTAAAACGCGCATAACTTTCGAACCGCTTACCCGTTTAACCTCCCGTTTCTTCCTACATGCTTGTAAATTCACATTCTATCATATAAACTTAAAATCCCACATCCGCATTAAGGAAATTCTTATCTTACGCCCTATCGACTTATTGTCATTTCCTAATTATTTGACCCGTTATGGGTATTTGCGCATTAATTGATCTAAGACTAACAAAACCATACTTCCCACTTCCATACTTGTCCAAAACATTACACTAATCGTATAACTTTTTTATAAACCACTTATTAAGATCGTTTGCCCAAAATACTCATCAAGGGCATTTTGGTCAACTTTAAATCCCATCCTTTACGACGTAAGACTACGACACATATTTGACCTCAACCATCATGTTTAGTTAATTAAAACACCAAATAACTTAATCGAACATAAGAAGTGATTACAGAAATCACTTACCTTACGCGTCCGCGCTCGTATCCGATTCCTTGCCTCTTCTTGACCCGTTATCCTTTCTCGCTTGAGTCCGTCTGGACATGATTCCTATACTTTCATGTCGCCCATCACATTCTTGTTAGTATACACAATTGTACGCGTTAACGATCATATTAACCACATATTTCACATTTGACTTTCTTTAGTCACAACTAACAAGCATAAAACATATAATCAAATTCATATCCTTTCCAATTCATGAAATTCATCATATAATCATGGATAACGCATATTAACATAACATGTACCATACGACTTCCTACAATCCTACCTTTACGACAACGAGTCAAATCATGTAACTTATACTTAGTTGACTTTTGAGAGTCAACTATTAACCATACTTAACTATCGACTTATCACCATATACTTGTAACATCATAATCGACTATACGGACGATACTATTATCATACGCTTGGTGTGCGTACCACCTTCTAAGCATAACGTACAACTGATTTATGCATGAATCTTCTAAGCTCATATATAATTCATCAAATCCTACTACTAATCAACATATAACATTCACACATAAACATCAAACATATCTCCACCACCTTTCTCTCAATTCAACTCACAAGAATTCATCATATCCATCATAATTCATCAACAATCAACAAGAATTGAACATGGATGATCATTAAAGTCATCATCCTTACCAAAACAAGTGGGTTTCGCCTCTAAACATCAAATTAACACAAACCGTACATAACCTATGTTCTATATGATGATTCTAACACTTATACATGATCAATTTCACCTTAACTTACGGATTAGAACATAACCCACTTCACACATGATCACCAATCTTTGATTTAAGACATACCTTACGATCCCCTTGTGAAGGTGATCACTAATTCATACTCGGTTGTGAATTTGGGCCTTGATTCATTCTTCAAATTGAAGCTTTTGATGAACTAGGGTTTGGGGCTCTTGAGAGCCCCTGATCAATCCATCCAGAACACACACGAAGGTGTGTGTGTGTGTGTGTGTGATCTTTTTCTTTTAATAACTCAACTTTCATTTGTTCCACTTTAGCCCCTCGGGTTTACCTTTAAAACATAACTGACACTACCCTCCTCATTTAATACTTTTGACCATACCCTTAACTAGGTTAAATAGCCTAGTTATTTATTTCATGACATGTCACCTAAGAACATACACCAAATATTAACATTCAGATTTTGGGGCGTTACAAGTCTACCACCCTTAAACAAGGTTTCGTCCCCGAAACCTTTCTTACTTTCATCGAACACACATTATCTTTTCTTCCAGTCCATCCATACGACCACTAGCCCATCCTAATGAGAATCTTCTAGCTCCAAGAACCCGTTCCGGAGTTCTTATTAGTATTGCTTTCACTAGTAGCGCTACTTTCTAACAACCTTCATAGCTAGTGGTTTATTCCTCGTTCACATATTCCTTTGTTATGTGCAATATATCCTTTTGTTTACTTAAATAATTCCAACATTTCATTATTAACATTCTTTCTGTTTATTTGCACATTCATAACGTTTTCGTCGACTAAACGACCTTACTTTGAATTTGAAATCTATACATACTCATATATGCTTAACTTTAACGTTAACCTTATTCAATGTTAACCTTATTCTACATTTTCTACAGTTACGTATACCTTGCATACCTTTATTTCATCTTTAATTCATTCCGTTCATTTCACATTACTATAGCTTTCACTTCAAGCATTACTTAATTCACGTGTATAAATAGTTCATATCTCTCCAATCATGAGTTAAACATTTTACTAACCTCTTTTTCATTGCCCAACCACGATCCGCACCCCAGATCGATCATCTTCTCCTCTAGTACTAGCCGTACAGGCCAGGTTTCATTCATTCGTGTAATGAGCTTCCGCTCGTGCACGTTCTTTCACCAATACGATTGGTTTCATCACATCAATAGTTCTGCTATAACGTACCACACATTCTATTTCTTACATGCAATCTTTTCATTCAATTAATCATTTCGCCAACTGAAGTACACGCTCGTACTCCCTTCCATTCATGCTTACTTGCAAAGACCTTATTACATCGTTTCAATATTTCTTACTAAGCTTACCCCTCCCGCCCATATTCAAGTTATTGTCCAGGTCATAGCCCTTCATCATTCTGACTTCCAAGAGTCAATTACTAACACATCTAACACGTAACTTATACAAAACTTCATCTGTTATCCTATCACCTTTTACTTTATACTTATTTCTATGACCCATTCGACTCAATCATGGTCAAACTGTCGACATCTTCTTAGGCGGAGTACTTGCAAGAAAACAATCCAAATACATGAATGCTATGTTTGTTATACTTGATGCTTATACTTGGATGATTCTTATGTGATACAATAGTCATTAGCTTATTACTAGCCTCCATTTAACATGTATAGCGCTATAGGAGTAACGCACCACCCGTGAACGAAAGGTCATGTTGAATTATATCATTTTGCGTAAATAGAGGGTTGACTAGAAATATTGCATGCCCTGTATGATGCTCTTGTATAAACTAAGTTGCCATGTGGATTCGTTTTTAAACCTTTAAACTTATACTTATACTTATTCTTAAACTTGTATACTCGCATTTGCTTTTGCATTGAATTGTATTTTAAACATGTTACAGGTTGAGGAATGATGATGTTATGAAACGGATTAGCAATGATGCCTAGATACTCACTTAGACGTTTAGGTTAAAGTGTTGTATCAATTTTGTTATGTTATGCTATGAACAATGTTGTTATTTGAATTTCCTTGTAATGTTTTGACAGTTTGATTATGAAATGAAATCGGTTGAATTAAATATTGTCACAAATAGTGTTATGAAGTCTCTTACAATCTCGAACTAGTCCCACTCCGATGATTCCGCCATTGGTTGGGGTGTGACACTATCATATACTTTCTTATTTGTTTACATCAAAGACTCGATTATATGTTATGTATTGGTGTATGTGGATGGCATTATCATTACTAGGAGTTCCTCAGACTTCTGCTTACACTCATAGTTTAAGCTTAAGAATTTGAGGGAGTTATCCTATTTCTTGGGAGTTCAGGCTACATTCTCTGGTGATGTATTACACCGTTCTCAAAAACCGCATTTACTTGATTTGTTGTAGCGTACGGGGCTTGTTGAGTGTCGTCCTCTATCTACTCTTCTAGCTTCTGGAAGGTAGCTTTCTCGTCACATTGGTACTCCGTTGACTAATTCTACTTTATATCAGAGTAGCATTGGTATGTTATAGTGTTTCGTCTTGCCTCAGCCCGAGATAGCATGTGCGGTTAGTAATGTGTCCCGGTTCTTACAGACACTTACTGATCGTTACTAGGTTACAGTCAAGCGTATTTTGAGATATCTTAAAGGCACAGGTACTCATGGGTTGTGTATTTATCAATCTGATTGTATTGATCTTCATGCTTATTCTGATGCTGACTAGGTTGGATGCCCTGATGATCATCAATTGATTACAGGATATTATGTCTTTCTTAGGCCTAACCTCATTAGTTGAAGCTCCAAGAGGCAGCATATTGTTGGCCATTCTAGCATAGAGATCGAGTATCATACTTTATCTCATATTGTTGTTGAGATCAAATGGATTATGGATTATGTCTTTATTACAGGATCTACATATCTACATATCACTTTACCATGTCCACCTACTCTTTGGTGTGACAATATTCGTGCCAAATATCTTGCAGTCAATTCAGTGTTTCATCAACGTATGAAACACCTTGAGATTGAATTGCATTTTATTTGATATATGGAATTGTCTCAAACTCTCTGTGTTCGTTATGTGTCCACGACTGTTCAGATTCCAGATTTATTGACCAAGGGGTTGTCGTCATCTCATTTTGACACACTTATGTCCAGCCTTCATGTTGTTGCGCCACGTCTGGCTTGAGGGGGCATACTGGAGTATATAGACTATGTTTGTATTTTGCATGGTCTGTTATAGTTAATTGGTCTTAGCCTTTTATGATTTCTATGTAGTTAGTTATGGTTTACACTCCCTTTAATAGCAAAGTGCTCTACATTGTATCTTGATTTTATGGAAACACAGAGAGTTTATAGTTTCTTTATAACATGCATAATCATTTACTCAATAAATTTATTTTCGGGACTGTTTGTGTACATAATTCTTTCAAACAACCACCGCTTTGTGTTTAAAGTTCACCCTAGCCCCCTCTTACTTGATTTCCACCTTGTGTTCTTTTTTGTGCTTTTACTTTCTTTTGCTTAACCAACAAGGTAAGCATTGCTACCTTTTGTTTCCATCAATCTACAGTTCACGAAATGGTGTATTCACTATTCGGGTCGGTTTGACCTTCTGACTTTTGACATTAAAAGGTTAAACCATAGAACATCATCTCTAAATCACAAATACAAAGTGTAATGGCATTGTGATATTTTTCTTGCCATGTTTAAATCACTTTTAACATGCCCAAAATTTGTTGCAGTTTAAAGATCAACCCATAAAGATTAATATACGAACAATTGAAACGCGTGATGGATATATGTAGCAAGATTATATGAAATCTCAAAACAAGAACTTTCAATTAATGGAGTTGAAGGGGGGACATAACTATGTGGATTGATACCAATACATCATCAACCATAGAAACCTAAAGGAAAACAACATACCAAATTACAACCCGATCACGATGATCATAGCATTAACTCAAATCCCATTGATAACACAAACAAAGACACAACAAAAACACAAACACAAACACGAAACCATAACAAGAAAAAGTCTGGAAGAAAGGCATCACCTTCCCTTTGCCTGAGTGACTTGCCTCTTACTGTTATCCCCCCATTTTCCCTAATCCATTCGATCATAACAAGATCCAATAAAAAGGGTATCGTTCTCCATATTATGCATGCGATGAATTATCTCTTATCGTCATCTTCTTCTTCTTCTTCTTTCGCCACATCTTTGATTTGTTAATGGTTGATGGGTTATCGTACGTCTCCATTGAGATGAATATATGCATTATATATAACATGATTGTAGTCGTAGTTAGTCATTTAGTGAAAAGGAGAAAGAGACGTAGGTCGATAATGGGATTTTCCTAATGGTCCCCCTTGTCTTTATTCTCAAATTTCCTAGCTAATGGCCCCCCATTGTCTTTATTCTCAAAATTTAGCCTAATAGTGATGCACCACTAAAGATTTATAAATCTTATTCTTTCAAACGTGATTACCATTGCTAACTAAAGTTGGCATACCCTTATCTTTTACCCCCTTTTTTCGGGTCTCCAAAAAGCTAAAATCTTTGTAGAGAGATCTAGAGTAGAGCAAATCTAGAATGAAGCTACGGTAAAGAATTCATTTTGGATCAAGATTTGACGCGTGTTGTACTAAAAGACGAATGTAAAAGGATTAACAAAAGGGAAAAGTAGTTTAAAGTGGTTATTTATTGTTAGGAACAAAATGGAGGAGAATAATAAAAGGTGATATAGATAGATGTGTAATTAGTTTGGACCACCCAACTCATCATAATCAAGAATCATAAAGGAGGAATCTTGATGGGTGTCTTAAACAACTAATTAGTGGGGTGGCAACTTTTTTTTTCTACCTAAACCTATTATTATTATTTACCATTAATACCATTTTATGTTACAAAAGTCAAAATTCCAAACGGAAGAATCTTGATATATACTAGCTAATTAGGGTGAGTGGGCGACTTGTGAAAATTAAAGTTACTATTATTACAACTTTTTATTTTTGAAAAGAATACATCATTCGTTTTGATTCATTGTATCATAACTTTATATGGAGTAAAAGTGTGGGAGTAAAGAAAGAATGAAGATTTAGGCATTGATAAAGAAAGTGAAAAATAAAATCCCAAGGCTTATCCACTACATGGACACATCACAATTTGTTGGCAATGATGGATTAGATGACATTATTGGATAAGCTAGTACACACCCTTTACAAAAGTTTTGTAGAGGTGTGAGTCCTTTTGGTTTAATATTATATTGTTTATGTATTTAAATAACAAATAGAGAAGTTGATTCACAATCATATATTTTTACCATATATAACATTATCCTATATATATATTACCACATAAGTTTATCAGTTTATGTATATCAATCAAATAACAAAATAAACAACAAAAGATAGAATTTGTAAGCATGTATGTATTTTGTATAATTCCTAACACGATATGGATCCGACGAAATAGTTCAGTTTGGGTTGGGGCAAAATATATCTGACCAGGGTATGGATTGAGATATATGAATAACATGTTAATGTAAGTATTTGTGTTGTTTTAGTTGGCATGGTATACTATACACAACTTGTGAACCATCTTTAAACTATTATAAAATAAAAAATATGAAATTCACATCTTCAAATTTTAGATAAGTTTATGTATTCTCAATCACGAGTCGCTTTTCTTTACGATGTGTATTCAAATATTTAAAGATTACGATATCCTAAAACATTTTATTTATACAATGAAAAAATATTGGAAGTATCAGGATCAAGCTAACCCCAAACAAACCTCTTTTAAGTGATGTTTAAACTTTAAAGTTGCTTATTGTGACAGATTTTTCCTTGAACTTTTCGTTACTTAAATGCGTCCTTTTGGAACTTGACATCAACGTGGACATGCCGGAGTGGTTATCGGGCATGACTAGAAATCATGTGGGCTCTGCCCGCGCAGGTTCGAATCCTGCCGTTCACGTCTTTTATCGTTTTTATTATTTTCTTGCCTGGGCTTTGCAATCTGGTGAGGCTTTGTTTGGCTAAGGCTGCATCATCAAATATTTATGCCTTGGGCCTTGGCCCCCTTTCCAGTTTGCATTCTTACTTTTTGGGCCTAACACAGTAAGACACAAATTAAAAAAAATATATATATATGTGTGTGTGTGTTTTGACATAGTTTTGTCCCCCAAGTGACAAGTCTCTTCTAGATATATCCAACTGCTAATCGATTCACCAAGAAATTGGAGAGAAGTTTAAGAGAAATTAGGAAGGAATGTTTCTCGAACAATTATAGTTCGAGACCTACGTTAAATTTTGATATGAAATTATTGTTCGCTTATGAACAAGTAGAGGAAACTAAATCTTTGTATCAAATACATTCATAATATGCTTGTGGATCCAATAACTAAAGGTCGATCACCCATAAGCATTATGTAAGCACTTGTAATAAGGACGGGTTTAATGATGACCATGTACAATTGCATATCGTACTATATATGATTAATTATTAATTTTTCCTCACTCGTTAAGAATGTCTTTGTCTCTTAATATGTTTATGTTAGCCGGAAGACATATAGACAGTAATTATACAAATCAAAATTAAGGGCTTATTTGTCAATTTGATCATAGGTTTACTTAAGTTTTAAATTTGGGATTGTAGTATGATTAACGAGGGTCTTGAATTGAATATCGATTCTGTATTTCTCTGCTTCGGTTTTGGTTTAAAACTAATAGTATTAAAATCTTATCAAACTTAGCTAATGCTCATAACAAATTATAACTCGACCAAGGTATTATGTGTGTGTATTAAATGGCCGTTATCATTCATCAAATATATGATCATTGACTTTATCACCCCTGTATCAATTAATTGGTAATCATTTGATGGACGTAATTACCATTACTAGATAAAATAGGGTTTACCCTTTAGTGTATAAATAGAAATAGAAAGGATTAAAGACTAAACATAACATTACAAACACACATAATTTGTCCCCTTCTCTCTTTAAGAATCGTGGGTTATTTAGACTCATCAAAAGCCATCTTAATCGTCGTACATGCTAAACATAAACTTGATCAATTAAAAACATGTCTATTTTCATCTTTGCGATTTATAGATTATCAAATACCATGTTCTGTATTGTTGTTTCTATTATGTTTAGTTAAAAATTTACACAACTCCTCCTCCTTAGGTGGCTAATTAAAAATTAGTGCCGATAGATAATTAAAAAATAAACCTATGCAGTGAAGGAAAAAAAGAAGTTAACTAAAAAACAAACGAAAACCTTGATTTGACCTTTTGCCCACATTCGAAAATAATAAGCAATATAAAATAATATAACCAATGAGATAGTGGTGGAGTGGTAAGAAAGAGACCTTTTGTTCCAAATGATTAAGGTTCAATTCCTGTCCCCAACATCTTTTTTTCCCTTTTTAACGGTCAACAAACTCAATCCCGAGCACTCTCGGGACACCCACTGGACAAACGGAGTACTCCGAGAGTAACCCGAGTCCACCACCAATTCCGGGGAAAACCCGGTAACCCACCCGCCCGTAGACACGACGGTGAAATTACCGGTAAAACCCGTTTGGCTCAAGGATCCAACCCAGTTTTCACTGGGTCTCCTATCATTGCCCACCAGTGCCTCACTCTGCACCAAGTGGGAGTCAAACCTGCATCTCTCAAGAGAAATGCAAGCCCTCCACCACTTAATCTAGAGATCATTGGCTCCTGCCCCCAACATCTAGTTTCTGCCGCACCTGGTGATAATGGAAGGCTAGGCGAGTAGGTGGCGATCGCTAGTTCGGTTCTTAAACTGAGCGGGTTTTACCTCACCGCACTGTCATGCCTTCGGGCGAGTGTTCTCGAGCTTCGGCCATAGGTGAGTGTTTTTCCCGGTTCGGAAGGCAAGTGTATCCCGATGTAGTGAATTTCGTCAGTAGCCCATTTGAAGGATTCGTTGGCCGTTCAAAAAAAGTATAATATAATATAATATAACTAGGTTTGTCACCGTCGCCGTGTTGCGGCGAACTTCTTTTAATATCTAGTATGTGTTTACATGTGTTTTGAAATCACTCCGAGCGCGTTGCGCACGTAACCGTTGACAAGATAAAAAAGAAAATATAGAAAAAACACTAAAAGATAACCGAAAGAAAATCAATAAATAAGTTGTATGATAATGATGTTGTTCGTATGAAATCTGTGGTCAAAGATAAGCAAAAAGTACTGGGTACCGGTACTGGTACCGAATTTCCCGAACCGAAAGATGTTAAGTACCAATTCGGTACCGACTTTTGGCGTTCCTGACACCGACTTTTGGCGTTCCTGGTACCGATTTTTACCTTCATATACCGGTACCGTAACCGGTGTTTTTGGTACCAATATCGATTTGGTACCGGTTAGCACCGAGCTCATCCCTACCCTTGAAACTAAAAAAAAAAAAGAAATCATTAAAAGTTGAAGAAAATCTACAGTACTCGTGATCAAGGATGAGCAAATGGTACCGGGTAGCAGTACCAAAATTCCCGAACTAAAAGATTTCCAATATCAATTCGGTACCGACTTTTTGGCGTTTTCTATACCAGGCTGATACCGGTTTTTACCTTCTTGTACGAACTAAAAGATTTCCAATATTAATTCGGTACCGAATTTTGACGTTTTCTATACCAGACTGATACCGATTTTGACCTTTTTGTACCGATACCGAATAGAACTGTACATGTATTTTATTATAATATCAAAAATACTATTCATTAATAATAATATAATAATAATAGTAATATAAAAGAACTGTTCATTCAGTTCTTCTTTTATCATATGTATTTTATTATAATATCAAAAATACTATTCATTAATAATAATATAATAATAATAGTAATATAAAAGAACTGTTCATTCAGTTCTTCTTTTATCATATACATATATGAATATATGAATTGCTCTATGCTATGAGTAACTTTTTGAGATGTACTGCGTAATTATCGACTATATTGTATGTTCTTATCAAACTTTAGGGAATAATCGTCACTTCTTAAGTTCTTTTGGTCTAGTGATCAATAAAAAAACATATTTTCCCGATGAATTTATGCCTCAACAACTAACAAACAACATGCAAATTAATTGAATAACAACATTTAGTTA
The DNA here is from genome assembly GCA_030545235.1 of Helianthus tuberosus. Classification (NCBI taxonomy): domain Eukaryota; kingdom Viridiplantae; phylum Streptophyta; class Magnoliopsida; order Asterales; family Asteraceae; genus Helianthus; species Helianthus tuberosus. Next base: position 15,358 of record JARYGA010055933.1, on the reverse strand, counting down.
AAACAAAGTAGATAGGGCACATGACTCACAACTCTTTGAAATAATAATATTTTAAGTTAATGTAAATAGAAAATATATGAAATGAGAAGCATAACGAATACGAGCATACGATAAGGGGCTTCAACTAATGCCTTGTTTTTACGAGGGGTATGGTTTATTGATCCACCGCCGCTTCCCCTCCCTCCTCTTTGTCCCTTTGCTAACGACACCATATCATGTTTCATGGATTCTTTGTCATCATCTAAAGTTGTTGCCTCTAACCCTGCATCGTAAAGAACAACGATATCTTTAACATAACTTTTTAGTGTAATAGGAAACCTTAAGCCCTAGGGACTCTAGCTTACCACGAGATTCTTGAAGTATAACTAGGCTTTTTGAATGTTCAATCCTTTCATTTTCACGAGCCAGTCTTGATGGAATTTGGGTAGAAAAGAGAAAGATGAATAACCAAGAAAGCATAATGAGCTTTGTTCTCTCCATTTCAATTGCTTCATGCTTGCTACAAGTATTAAAAGGCATATATAAGGAGTGTAGGATATTAGAGGATCTATTCTATTTCGAAGCTTTTGCTTTTTATTATTAGAGAAACGTTATCTTTTTTTGAACGGCAGAGAAACGTTATCTAATCAAAACATTACTTTCATATCTTTATCATTGTCAATATGTAAGGAAAACTATGTTCTATTTTTCTGTCTTATGTAACATACTCTCGGTTTTACTATTGTGTATAAGATGCCTTGCATATATAGAAAATAAAATGGTGATGTGACTTTTAGTGATGTGACAATGTGTCATGTAACATTACATACTACAACGATAACAGCCAATTGATAGCGTATTAGACCATGTGTAGTGGTTTAGGAGTTTCAAGCCCCTCTTTTGGGTATTATCTGACATGTGGCTCCAATCAGCAAGGGAGCTTGAAGTTAAAAAGGGGTGTAATGGGGCTTGAACTTTAAGTCCCCTTGCAATGATTAGATATTGTAATTAAAAAAAACATAACAAAAATTATATTGGTCATCCACTTTTGAATTAGGCGTTTTTGTGGAAACGCCCCCAAAAAAAACCCATGGGGGCGGTGTGCTCCAGTGAATGGGGCATTTTTGCCCACTTCACGCCCAATCCCCAAGCCACTACAGGTGGTCTTACATCAGAGAAAAAACAACATTTTCGATATCGACAATATAAAATACGAAGGTAAAAAAAAAGACTAAAATTCAAATCGTGGCTTGCATATTACTTTATGTAAAATATCAATATTGTAATGCTATGCAATGTTTTAGATTTTTAGGTGTATCTCATGTTTTGTTAGCAGGTCGAACCGTTGAACTAAAACATGACTCAAGTATTTATTCGTGGGAAAAACATCAACTAAACCTGTCACACATAATATCGTATAACCTCAACACATTACGGCCGCTTAACCCATTATCTAAACACATAAAACGGGTTGATGAGTTGTAAACATAATGTAATCACAATTCAAGGGTAATATGGTGGTGGAGGTTTAAAACGGAAAAGAAAGGATTGTGGAGAAGGGTAATATGGGCAATTCACCACAATTCAAGGGCTTGGAATGACATTCCGGTCAAGAATTCAATAGCAGGCCCGTGGAAAAATATTTGCAGCATTCGGTATGTCTTATTAAACGCTGATATTGACCTGAAAAACGCTACTTCAGCGGTATTGGCAAACGGCAGAAACATCTTATTCTGGTTGGATAGTTGGGCCGACCCGATTCCATTATACATAAAGTTCCCAAAATTATTCAAGGCTGAAACGAACAAAGAATGTTTGGTGGCAGACCGAATGGGTATCGGCGAAGGTGGACTAGAGTTTTATTGGGCTTGGGTTCGACCCGTATTGGAGGAAATAGAAGATAATCAGCTACAGCAGATTTTGAGTATAATTGGCGGGATGGTCTTGAATCCAGGTAGGGATAAATGGGTCTGGAAACTCGAGGCAACTGGTACTTTTAGTGTCGCTAGTATCAAAAAGTCTCTTAGTTCGTTTAATCGTGTCCGCTCCGTTAGAGTTTTTGAATGAAATAACTGGGTCCCGAAGAAGGTTGCAATTGTGGCATGGTGGGCGGAGATGGATCGGCTGCAGACTAAAGGAGCTTTGTCGGTTCGAAATGTACCGGTACAAAATCAAATGTGTGTGCTTTGTGGAGATTATGTAGAGACTAGTGAGCATGTTTTCGTATCATGTCAATTTGCGCAAACGATTTGGCAGAATCTCGCGGGATGGTGTACGATTCCTCCGATCATTGCATTTGGTATAAATGATTTGCTTTCTCTACACGAGTTCAGTTCGGGATTGAGCAAGAAAAGGAAAGCATTGCACGCCGTGATTTTGGTAACCTTTTGGAGCATTTGAAAGCTAAGGAATGCTGTGGTGTTCAGGCAAGCAATTCCGAATAATACGAAGATTCTAGATGAGATAAAATCAATGGCGTATCTATGGGTAAATAATCGGTCAAAAGTGGCGTCAATAACATGGGAGGATTGGAGTCGGTTTAATTTTGTTGGTTAGTAGCTATGTAACCTTATAATGTTGTGCTGATGAACCTTTTGTATGTATGGTGGGTAGCATCTTGCTACATTGAATAAAATAATTCTGTCGGCCGTTCAAAAAAATGTAATCAAGTTGTATTAAATAGGTTGATGGGTTGACTACTTGACTTTGTTTAATTAAACTAGTTAAATATGTCAATCCAAACACGACCATTTAATTTTACGAAACAGAGTAGATATGATAGCTCAAAAACCTTATTTGTGTCGCATCAGGAATGACCCCCTAATTAGAATTGAAACTAAAAGGTCATCATTAAGTTGCATTAGGTATGTTTTATTCGTGGTTGTGGGCGTTGACATGAATCGAATTCCTTCTCACGTTGTTTTGAAACAAGATACAAAGCTAAGGGATGTATTTTGGTACCACAACAAGCATAGAATTTAAGATGGAAATCAGTTAAACCACAAACGTAAGGGAATAAGATACCCACTTTTTTCAAGGGTGTAGATGAAGGTATGAATATTGCTTTTGGAGGTGGGGACTAATAAGGAATTAAAATTCCTACGTCAAGATTAAAGTCGCATTTAACAACTTGTTGCTCGTCTAGCTGTCATTGGTCTGTAATCGTGTCTGAAAGTATTAAGTAATCATTCTTGGAATTAGCATGTTTGCTAAAAGAGTGTCCAGGGAAGATGGATCGGGTGCTAAGGTGAATTTAAATTGAATAAAGTTTTCTTTCATGTACTATATTTGTGTTGACACTTGAATGATATAATATAATATAGTTTGGCCATATTTGTGTATGACGGTTAAATGATATAATATAATTTGGAATGAGGACGCAATAAGCACAAAAGGAAGAGTGGGGGCAAAAAATTAAAAAAAAAAATTTGGGTAATTTCAAAACAAGTCGGGTCGGATAAAACAATTCATTCGTATTAACTTAACCATATCACGAAACTATTAATACTTATGTAGTTAATAATATGTATGACTGTATATGTAAAATAACAAATCTGAATTTGCAATTCTATGATTCAATTAAATAAGAAAATTTGATTAAACACATGCTAATTATAAACAAGAAAAAAATACTTGTAAACCAAAAATAAAATTATGTGGGCATCTAGAGTATGGGTGTGAATTTCTGACAGCCCGAAAACTTAACACGAACCTAACACGAAATTTGCGGGTTCGAGTCAGTTTCAGATTGAACCCGCGTCATTATTGAGAAACATGGTTTCACGTGTTTACCAATGGGATCTCAACCGGCAATCTTTTCATGTCAATTATTTTTATTTACCTCTATCGGTGTAAAGAAAAAACAAAGTCTCACTCGAGCTTCACTTTTACTGATGATGTATATATAAAGAAAGTTAAGGGTGTCGGGTGACATCCAAGCCCAAAGGCTAGGTCTGCCAATAATGCAACGACCGTAACTAGGCGAGAGGCGGAGGAAGGATGTAGAGAAAAGAGGCATGTAGTGATGATCTCGGCATGAATTTGTTGGATTTCTATTATTGATTTGTGTTGATATTTGAGTGTTCTAGTAAGATCTTCTAATAATCTAAGTGCATATGGAAGGCCAGGAACGAATTGGTGTTCAACCAGATTAGGAGAAATTCTCAAGAGATTATGATTGAAATCAAAACGAGAGGTTTTGGGTGGCTAAAAAATAGAACATCATGTAATTATATAAGTTGGAGGGAATGGTGTAAATATCCCATGTATATGTTATAATTTGGTCATTTGCCCGTTTGGGTCGGGGGCGTTTGTTCTGTATTGGCCTTTTGCCCGTTTGGGTCGGAGGTTGGTTTTTTAATGAAGTTTTATATTCAAAAAAAAAACTCATGGCGTCCGGCCCGAGAACTCCATTACTCAAATAGATCATTGAATTTCAGTTTCATCTCTTGAGTTGACATTCGAAATGTGGTATTCATGACCTAATAAAAATAGTTACAAAACATAGAAATAAGTGTTTTGTATAGATGAGTAGTTCTAAAAGATATATCAGCTTAAAGTCATTATTCTTAATAGGCCCGGCTTTGGGGGAGGGCCGGGTGAGCGACGGCCCAGGGCCTAGTCTTCTAGAGGGCGCCGGTGTTGTTCGGATATTATTGGTTTGGTTTTCATGGTAAAAAATCAATATTTCGAATCGTAGATAAAAATAAACACGCCGCAATAGTATATTCTAAATTATAAAACGATATATTATATTATTAATATACGCCATGCCCAAAAAAACCATAAAACAATGGTACGAATACTGTTGTATCAGTTCACTTCTCATGGCAAAGAACAAAAAGATCAACTATGTTTGACCCTTATTGTAGATAAAAAAATAAAAACATCAGAATGATATATTTGAAATTTATAAGACGTTATATTTTTTTACTAAAAAACAAAAAAGGTAAACACACTATTGTATAAAAAGAAAAAACAAATTAAACCGTAGGCTTGTTGACTTGTATACTTGTGATTTGATCACCTATACGTTACTATTCACAACTCAAATTCAAGTAAATTTATATTTAGACTAAAATAATTATAAAACTATATATTATATTATTTTATTAATATACGCCATGCCCAGAAAACCATAAAACAATGGTACGAATACTGTTGTATCAGTTCACTTCTCATGGCAAAGAACAAAAAGATCAACTATGTTTGACCCTTATTGTAGATAAAAAAATAAAAACATCACAATGATATATTTGAAATTTATAAGACGTTATATTTTATTACTAAAAAACAAAAAAGGTAAACACACTACTGTATAAAAAGAAAAAACAAATTAAACCGTAGGCTTTTTGATCACCTATACGTTACTATTCACAACTCAAATTCAAGTAAATTTATATTTGGGGTGTGATAAATATACCCATCACAATCACAATGATTAATATACCCAAAAGTCAAATTTAGTAATGATTTTGTAATGATTAACTACTTTATTATATTATTTTATTATAAAGTAAAAAGTAACAATTATGTTTTATTATGGGTCAATCTATTTGGACACCTTATCTGCCTATTTAGACACCCTTTGCCTCGTATAGGCCTATACGAGGCCTATAGGGTTACATCAAAATCAGTGCCTGACTCATGTCACTTCTGGTTTGACCCCTTCAAGACGCCTCGTATAGGCCTATACTGGGCGTATAGGACCCCTCGTATAGGCCTCATATGTGACCCTTTGCCCCTTATATGCCTCGTATAGGCCTATACTAGGCGTCTTGAAGGGCTTTTTTTTTTTTTTTTTAACAAACATTTTATACAATATTAATCCTTTTAGCAAACTTTTATACAAAAACAAGTTTTTTTTTTTTAAATAATTAATATTAGGACCCCTCGTTGGTTTTTTTTAGTTGAAAAATAGATGTTTTGGTAGGGTAATTTGATTGTTTTTTGAGGGTGATGTTTTTTGAGTAAAAAAATGGTGTATAGTATAAGTCTAGTATAGGTCCCATATAGGTCTTGTATAAGCCTATAGGCCTAAACGGGACCTAAACCACACCTATAGTCCTATACGAGTGTTGTATCTTATCCAATAGTCTAATATCGTATTGTATTGTATCGTATCATATCATATCGTATCGTATAGTATAGTATAGTGTAGTATAAGTCTCGTATAGGTCTTGTATAAGCCTATCGTGTTGTATCGTATCGTATAGTATAGTATAAGTCTCGTATAGCTCTCGTATAGACCTATATGGGACCTATACGAGACTTATACTATACACTATACGATACAATACGATACCATACTATACGATACAATACGATACTATCGTATCATATAGTGTAGTATAGGTCCCTTATAGGTCTTGTATAGGCCTATCGACGTATACGGGAGTTGTATCGTATCGTATAGTGTATAGTATAAGTCTAGTATATGGCCCCTATAGGTCTTGTATAAGCCTATAGGCCTAAACGGGACCTAAACCACACCTATAGTCCTATACGAGTGTTGTATCTTATCCAATAGTCTAGTATCGTATTGTATTGTATTGTATTGTATCGTATCGTATCGTATAGTATAGTATAGTATAGTGTAGTATAAGTCTCGTATAGGTCTTGTATAAGCCTATCGTGTTGTATCGTATCGTATAGTATAGTATAAGTCTCGTATAGCTCTCGTATAGACCTATATGGGACCTATACGAGACTTATACTATACACTATACGATACAATACGATACCATACTATACGATACAATACGATACTATCGTATCATATAGTGTAGTATAGGTCCCTTATAGGTCTTGTATAGGCCTATCGACGTATACGGGCGTTGTATCGTATCGTATAGTGTATAGTACAAGTCTAGTATATGGCCCCTATAGGTCTTGTATAAGCCTATAGGCCTAAACGGGACCTAAACCACACCTATAGTCCTATACGAGTGTTGTATCTTATCCAATAGTCTAGTATCGTATTGTATTGTATCGTATCATATCGTATCGTATCGTATAGTGTAGTATAAATCTCGTATAGGCATTGTATGGGCCTATGGATGTGGTATCGTATCCTATAGTATCGTGTTGTATCGCATCGTATCGTATAGTATAGTGTAGTATAAGTCTCGTATAGGTCTTGTATAAGCCTATCGTGTTGTATCGTATCGTATAGTATAGTATAAGTCTCGTATAGGCATCGTATAATTAATATTAGTGTTATTATAATTAATATGAGTTTTTTATAATTAATATTAGTGTTATTGATATTAATATGAGTTTTTTATAATTAATATTAGTGTTATTATAATTAATATGAGTTTTTTTATAATTAATATTAGTGTTATTATAATTAATATGAGTGTTATTATAATTAATATGAGTTTTTTATAATTAATATGAGTTTTTTTATAATTAATATTAGTGTTATTATAATTAATATGAGTTTTTTATAGTTAATATTAGTGATATTGATATTTAAAAAGAGAAAACAAAAAAAAAACCCTTCAAGACGCCCAGTATAGGGCTATACTGGGCGTCTATGTGGACCAAAAGACCATTATACCCCTGAATTAGGCCTATACTGGGGGAAATTCAGGGGTTTAATGGTCTTTTGGACCCTTCGTATAGCCCCAGTATAGCCCTATACTGGGCGTCTATTTTTTTTTTTTTTCTTTTTAAATATTAAAAAAAGAAAACAAAAAAAATAATAATAGACGCCCAGTATAGGGCTATACTGGGCGTATACGAGGGGTCCAAAAGACCATTATAGCCCTGAATTAGGCCTATACTGGGGGCAATTCAGGGGTTTAATGGTCTTTTGGACCCTTCGTATAGCCCCAGTATAGCCCTATACTGGGCGTCTTGAAGGGGTTTTTTTTTTTTTTTTTTTTTTAACAAACATTTTATACAATATTAATCGTTTTAGCAAACTTTTATACAAAAACAATAAAACTTTTTTTAAAAAAACAACTCAAATTACCCCACCAAAACACCCATTTTTTTACTCAAAAAACATCGCCCTCCAAAAACAATCAAATTACCCTACCAAAACATCCATTTGTCAACTCAAAAAAAAAACCAACGAGGGGTCCTAATATTAATTATTTAAAATAAAAAAACTTGTTTTTGTATAAAAGTTTTGCTAAAACGATTAATATTGTTAAAATGTTTGTTAAAAAAAAAAAAAAAAAAAAAAAAAAAAAACCCTTATATACGCCTAGTATAGGCCTATACTAGGCATATAAGAGAGGCAAAAAAGACCAATTTACCCCCAGTATAGGCCTAAATCAGGGGCTAAATGGTCTTTTTTCCCCTAGACGCCCAGTATAGGCCTATACGAGGCGTATACGAGGCAAATAAGACAAAATATGACATAATCAGAGATTCTCTTGGAAATTGAAAAGGGCTATACGCCTCGTATAGGTCTATACGAGGCGTCTTGAAGGGTGTCCAAATAGGCAATAAGGTGTATAAATATGTAGACCCTTTATTATAAAGGCAAAAGTAATGATTATGTTTTCTATGTTATTTTATTTTATAATATTTTTGTTATTTTTTTATATTTTGTTATACTATTATTAGTATTAGTATAAATATTAATAAATACATAATCAATACACTTTATTATAAATACGAAAGTGAAAAGGTTAATCATAAATAAATAACGAGTCTCTAATAAAACAGTAAACGTGCAAACATAAAAACAATTAATCACCTAGATCGACAAAACCACTTTCACGACGATAAAGTTGGGTATATAATTCTAGACGCCACCTATACATGGTATCCCATCCAGCCGCAGACATGCTAATGTTGCGAAAATTCGCACTGGCGCTCTCGCGGCCGACTGCTCGCGCGTTCACAGCCTACAGTCTAAATGATATATATAAATAAGATTTTCATTATTTCTAGATTATAAATATAAGACTAATTAAACAAAGAACGACTAATTATACGGTATCCACTAGTACTGTTTACGCAGGATAATTTTTTTTTTTGAAAGGTAAATTTCTTTTTATTCCCTGCTGTCTGTGGGACTTGAACCCAAGATCTCCCCATCCCAAAGTGTTTTAAAGGCTTTGCCTTTGCCAATGGACCACCACCCCATTGGTTACGCAGGATAATTTATCCTTTTTTATAATCTGCTAATAAATTTTGAGGTTAAATTTTACCTTTTAACATCATTTATGTATATTAACAAAAAATCATAAATAGGGTGTTTAATTACTTTATCCAATGATTCTGGTTCATAGCAAAAAGCTGGTGATTTCTTTATAAAAAAACTACTTTGTCCAATAAAAGTCTTATAAAATAAATGAATAATTTATACAACATTACCTTCAATGGACATGTATAAATATTAAATAGATAAAAGTAAATTAAAATGATCGAAGTAGGTTAAGAGTTATGTTCTAAACGATAACATAAATGAGTTCACTCTTTCATTTTTTATCTATTTAATATTGAAAAGTATGTTTTATGGAAACTTGTTCCAATTAATTTGATTTATGGAAGGGTCATGCTATTCACACACGGCCAAAATTATTTTCACACCCCAAAGCGTCCCGCTATGGCCAAAGAGGGGCGCTTTGATGTAAAGCAACAGACAAGGTCTGACCTGTCTGAACCGGTCAGACCTTGTCTGTTGCTTTACATCAAAGCGCCCCGCTTTGGCCTAAGCTCGGCGCTTTGATTTTTTTTTTTTTACATTTTGGGGCAAGGCGCCCCTCTTAGGTCAAAGCGCAGCGATTAGGGCCTTTTTAAAATTGTTTTTAATTCACAAACGCGTCGATAATAGTCTAAATTTTACGCTTTTTCCATTATACATCATTTTTTAATATATATGGACTATACTGCAAGTTCCGGATCAAATCGGTTACGTGTGATGTCGTATTCCATTATATCGTATCATTTTGTTTTGAAAGCACAAATACTCCTATGAGTAGTTTTATGTGTATCAGCCGCCTACCGTACATGTACATGACGTATTTTTTCATTAATTGTAGTATTATGATGTATATTGTCATTTTGGGTCGTACAAGTGCGTATTGAATCTGATTGGGTCGTGTCGGTGACATTCGGTTTTTAACGTGATGTAACGCATATATTGAACAAACACAAACGTACTCTTGGATTGTAAAAGAATTAACGTGATTATTATTAAACACATTTAACATACATCTTGAACATATGGGGTTACATTAAGGTCAGGGGGACGATACGTAAGCATTTCGTACGCATTGATCTGATCCCTGTATAATGTATGCCAGGCTGCTGCGTGCTCTGTTCTGTTCGCTGTCCAGAGTAGGTTTGGGGGAGGCATTGGATAACATCCTCCAAGCTCTACATATATGAAATGTCCATCGTCGACGAACACAACCGCAACCACCAGGTGATACATTAATAGTTTCGGTATTAAAAAAAAATACATACTCCAGTTTACTCTTTACTCTATCTCTCTCTCTGAATCTATCTATGTATATATAAAATTTTTATCTAATTTAGTTAACACATTTTATCTAATTTTTAATTCTTTTTGTTTGCCAGCTTACACTAGCCCTAGCCCTCGCCCAGCTTTAATCAATCAAATGTGATTTGATATGGTAGTAGACTAGACATAGACCGGCTATTGCAGCAATAAATAATTATGTCTTTTCTGTATGCCATATGTCAAGTTTGAATGCCAAAAAATATTAAATATGTACGTGTAAATATTTCCTTATGTTTTATCACGAGTGTGATAAATTTTTTTTTTCTAGATTATCACGAGTGCAAAAAATATTAAATATCTAAATAAGAACTTCAAACACCCCAAATCTTATTTTGTGAATTAAAAACAATTTTAAAAAATTTAAAAAAGACCCTAAGCGCTGCGCTTTGACCTAAGAGGGAAAACTTACAAAAAATTTAAAAAAGACCCTAACCACTCCCTACACCCTAATGTATACTATATTTCATTGTGACAAGTGGCATTGTGGAGCCCACAAGAACTGCTAAATGTATACTATAGCACGGATGGGACTAGTCAAAGAGTTGGAAATGGTTGTACGCGACAGTGAGATGCCTCAACAAATTAAATATTGAGATGGGACTTCACCTTTAGATATATGTGCACAAACAAATTAAATATTGTAAAATTTGGACCAAAAATGTAAAATTTGAACTTAAACGTAGACCAGTCACCAGTCAAAAATACGCCCAAAAAGTAAAAAAAACAAAAAAAACAAAGCGCCGAGCTTAGGCCAAAGCGGGGCGCTTTGATGTAAAGTCAACAGACAAGGACTGAACCTGTCAGACCTTGTCTGTTGACTTTACACCAAAGCGCCCCACTTTGGCCATAGCGGGGCGCTTTAAGGTGTTTAAATAGACTAAGAACGTGTGCGAATAGACCAGGCCTTATGGAAAGTTGAAATAATATTGAAAAGTTGACTGAAATATGGTTGACTTATGGGTAAAAGTAAAAAAAAAATTGACTTGTGGGGGTATTTAACAACACCCTCTATATTTAGACTAAAATAATAATAGGCATGCCACAACGTGACAAAACCTAGTATCCTAGAAACTATAAACAAAGAATAAAATATATTTAAAACTAATTATAATAATTAAAAAAACTCACATACATAGTATTTTAACGTCTTGTTAATCATGAATGAATTAAAAACCAACAAATAAAGTAATAGAGTATTTGGCGGAAGAATACTCAGCAAACATGTTTCCATTGATCACAATTCACTTTTGATCAGTTCTGTTAGACATAAGGAAAACATATAAATAACATATCAGACAGGCCAGTAAAGAATTCAGATGGAGACGCAGCAATAAGGTTCGACATAACTGTCAGCTTGATCTAGTTCCTTCTTAGGGTACAATCTAATGATGGTGATGAAGAAAACCGATAAAGGGTAATCGGTTGAGGAGAGGAGGTCGATTGATGTTATGAGAGTAATTGGGTTATGTGTCTAATTCGGTTATATGTCTAACCCTAGAACCTCCACATAAGTCTCCTTATATATGCACCCAAAAGTAAACCCTAATTAGTTAACAAGGGTAATAAGGCCAATCAACAATTACCAACTAATTATTTAATAGGTTGTTATATATTTTGATCTATTATTATATAAATGATTATAATGGCCATATATAAATAAATATATTTTTTATTTATTCTTACATTCACAAGAAATAACACAAACTCCATAAAACACAAATAATTCAAACCTCTCTACCACTAGAGCACAAATGATGAATGAGTACTTTGTGTTTCAAAACTTGCAAGTGACCGACATATGGGTTATAGAATAAACAAAAAATCCCGTTGTAAATTTTTGGGAAAATACATAACTCATGTCAATAGGTAGTGGTGGAGTGGTTGAAAAAGAGACTTGGTGTTTTTTGTGATCAAGGTTCGATTTACGGTGTTGGTTCGTGGATGAGAGGCGACGTTTTACCGATTATTTCACTGTCGTGCCTTCGGACGGATGGAGGTCAGGTTTCCGTGCATCTGAGAGAGCCAAGGAGTTGACGACAATTGAGTAGTCGACCTTTGTCACAACGTCCGATGTCACGGTGGTTTCCTTGTCGTTAAAAAAAGAACAACACTCATCTGACATCTCCATTGATAATCGAGATGGTTCAAGAATCCACGTACAGTCAGGAAAAAGATTACGTGTCCCCTCTAGAGTTATCCACCGCAAATGTTACACTCATTTACGCCCCGCCACATGTCTGCCTCCCATAATACGTGTCAATTTTTCCTCATATATACGCACGCACACCTCTCTCCTCTCCTGCAATCCATTAACAGTTTGTTCTTTACACAGATACGATACAATGGCATTCAGAGCAACTGTGAGTAAAATGCACAGATTTATTCAATTTCAAACCATTTTTCATGTGATTTATGTATGTAGGTTTAAAGATGTGTTGGTTCCGTATTGTAGAATTTGGTGAAATCTTTGGTGATTCGGTCACAAGGAAGCCAGACATTTGCCACATCAACCTCTTCCAATACGAAGTAATATTGCACTTCACTTAATGATAAAATTAGAATCCATGTTTTACAAACCGGTATTAAATTGTACCAGGTTTGAGCTCTGAAATGGTTTAATTGGTTTAACCGGGTTGTATCGAGCGGATCAACCGAGTTATCAGTTAACCTTATAATACCATAAAATAAAAATTTTATCACAAAAAAACAATCTTATCTCAATTAAGAATTGTGTAACTGATCATGGTTTTATCTTAAAAAAACAACTATTTTCTCTTAAAATGTTAAGCATTTTCAGAGCATTTTTATTACTCATAAACATGATTGCATTGGACGAGATAGAGAACACTTTTAAAAGTGATGGAACATTAGAATGTACGAAACTAGCTTAATTACCAGAAATATGAAAGGTTACTATAACCTTAATATTGTATTTTTTTTTAATTAGAAAATCAAATTTTAAGATAATGTAGACCGGTTTAACGGTTTGAGCCGGTAGAGCTGGCTTTACCTCCGGTACATAAGACATACCGTGTTCGGGTAATAGGGTTTTACCGGCCTTTATCGTCTCGGACGGTTCATACCGGTATTTAACACATTGATTCGAATTGTGGTATGTGTTTTCAATTTGATGTTGATGAATATGTGAAAATAGATCGTTAAAAGGTGCGTACGCACCCGTGTACATCTCACTCGGGTTGATCTTACTGTCGGTTAGCATTGGAGCGTTCACGGCCACGCATCAGCTGAAGCGATCGCCGAATGTTTCCGTAAAGAAATCGAAGAGGGAGACTTTGCCCGAGCTCGTAGAGCCGGAGAAGGTGGCGGAGGAGTCGGACAACTTCATTAAGAAGTCGTTTTTCAGGAAGATTGCAAATGTGCAAGAGGCGGACCGCCAGGAAGTCATGCCCGATCCCATACGTGGGGATTCCTACGCAAAGTAGGAACCGAAAAATTTAGTAAATTCGACAAGTTTAGCGGTGGTAACCGGATAATTGATATTTGATCTTGTTTTGGGAATTGTAGGCACCCGAAGCCTTACACGGAGCCGCTGAAGTCGGTCGGAGTGGAGGTGGAGAAGAAGCCATTTGTTCAGCCACCGCCACTGAAGCAGTGAAGCTGAATGTTATTTTTACTTAATTTAGTAATCATATATCTTTTCAGTTTTCTTAGACTGTTAAGATCACAAGCCTGTAGATAACAAAAATATGCATCTGCTTCTAGATTGTAGTTTTTAATTGTGATAGAAATGAGGATAAGGTTGGACGGTTTTCGAGTCCGTGGCATATTCCATCAACTGGCGGTCTAGTGGCGGACCCCTAAATATTTTTTAGGGGTGCGGATGAGGGGTTATCATATTTTCAAGGGGTGTGATCGGGATTTTTACCTACGAAAATTTGTTTTTTCAAGGGGTGCGCCCACCAACCCATATACATGGGTCCGCCCGTGTGTCGAGCGAACACGAATCTCAATATTTTGTGAACTCTACTAAATGATATTTTGTGAACTCTACTAAATGAGATTGTGTTTCGTGTTTGGTTCACATAGCATACGGAGCCCTAGCCCTATGTAGGGCTAAAGGGTAATCCCCTAAGGGCTTTATCACACCACGTCAACGTTACGTCACATAGAGGGCATTAAATCTCATTTCTTTAACTTGTATGCAATGCATTAAAGCCCCTTTAAAGCAACTTATTAAACAAAATAAAAATAAAGAGAAGAGATTGGATTGGTTGAAAATAATGGGTCTCACCTTTTTTCCCCATGGGGTAGCTCCCCTTGTTAGACTATGGGGTATGGGGCGGGGGTTTGGGCGTGGGTTGGGTAAAAACACCCAAGTCACCACCCCGGGTGGGCTTGGGTTTGGGCGTGGCCCTTTGGGCGGGACTTTCAGGCCGGGCGTTGGGCGAGTCTATCAATATGACATGGCGGGCTCTCAATGGTCAAAACAACTAGCCGTTGGCCAACGGCTATGTGTAAAAAAAAATTATTTTTTCATTATGAAACTCACACTTCTATTTTTTTTTTTTTTACCACATCCAACCACAATACACTCCACCTCTTCTATAATCATCTCTATTCTTATTCAACCACAATACGAAAAATGAATCCTCATAATCGTGGTTTTGACCCGAACAACCCGTGGGCATTACAAGAAAATCCTAGCCCACCACCCAATCGTCCAATTCCTCCTCCATTTTTAATACATTCCACTATGTCCGATATGGCGGTTTACGCATCGTATCTCTCGAATCGTGTGTATACTAACTTTCCTCACACCGACGATTCTATACCTAGCCCGTTTCCATAAACGCCCATCAACCTTTCACAAACGTCCATCAACCTTTCCCAAATCGAAACCGTCCCCGAAACTCAACCCCCCATTCA
>JARYGA010055932.1:0-26105 GCA_030545235.1 Helianthus tuberosus | reverse complement strand
GAAGGCACGTTTGAGAAGAACACTGTACTTTTCTGCACATTAGGCGACAAACCAGACATTTTGGAAAACGAATCAAGGGACTTCATAATGCATCTGGCCGAAGCAATCTCACCTTTCGCGAATATAAACAAATCGTCCGCGAAACAAAGATTAATAATACGCTGACGCTCACACTTATTGTGGAATTTAAATGAAGAGTCAATCCTTACCGAATGTTGAAGGATCGCCGTGAGCACCTCCATAACCAAGGTGAACAAATAAGGAGAGACCGGATCACCTTGCCGTAGACCCCGATTACCCTTAAAGTAACCATGAACTTCCCCATTAACACAAACCGAATACGTAGTAGTAGAAACAAATAGCATGATCCAACGAACCATCTTTTGGTGAAAACCGAACCCAATCAAGACATCGTTGAGAAACTTCCAATCAACCGTGTCATAAGCCTTCTGAATATCAACTTTAAAGGCACATTTAGGAGGCCCGATATTACGATGATAATTATGCATCAGCTCCTGCGTTAACAAAATGTTATCAGAGATTTTTCTACCTGGAACAAAAGCTGACTGGTTGATGCTAACAATATCGTCCAAACCCACTTTAACACGATCAGCCACTATCTTGCTAATGCATTTATACAACACATTGCAACAAGCAATCAGGCGATAGTCCGTCACCATAACTGGAGAAGGGGACTTAGGAAGAAGAAAAATAAGTGTATGGTTTAATTCCCGAAGAAGTTTCCCAGAATTAAAGAAATCGATAACAGCCTCCGCCACTTCACTACCCACAATATGCCATGCCCCTTTAAAAAATCCAGCATTAAAACCATCTGGCCCCGGAGCTTTGTCTGAACCAATGGAAAACATCGCCTGCTTAACCTCTTCTACTGTAACCGGTCTAGCCATATGCGCCGCAACATTGACATCCAAAGTTGTAGAAAATAAATCAGGGGACGGACACAGAGACGTGTCTCCCGGGCAGCCCAAAAAATTAAGATAGTGTTTAACGAACGCTTCCTGAACCGCATCACCTTCATACACCTTCCCGCTAGTATCCTGAATAACATCAATATGATTATAATGAATCTTGTTTTTGAGAACCGAATGAAAAAAAGCCGAATTAGAATCCCCGGCCGCCAACCAGTCCACTTTGGACTTTTGCTTCAAAAATCTCTCCTCGTCTAGAAGGGCTTCTTGATAAACACGTAGGGTACTAGCCTCTTCCTCTCGCAATGACATAGAAGACGGATCAATATCAACGTTGTGCTGAATCTCATCAAGCTTAGCTCTCAGATCTTGAACTTTCTTATGAAGATTTCCTTGCTGAAAAAGTAAAGCTCTAAGCGGAGATTTAAGCAATCGAAGCTTCTTAACCACCGAAAATTGCGGCACACCTCTAATACTCGTATCCCAATTTCGCTTAACAATGACTAAAAAATCAGGCTTATGTATAAGAAAATTGGCAAACTTGAAAGATCTATGTTTAACTTTCCCCTCTTCTGGAACTTTCAGAACACACGGGCAATGGTCCGACAAACGAGCCGGGTAAAAGACTGCCCCCGCATTAGGAAATTGAGCTATAAACTGCGAATTCCCCATAACCCTATCAAGTTTTTTCAACAAACCAATCCCCTTTTTCGGTTTCTGACTCCAAGTGAAATGAATACCCGAGCGATTTAAATCAATCATCTCAACATCATCAACACAAGCTTGAAATTCCCGCATGCTAGCCGAGATCGAGGAACACCCCGTAGACTTGTCCTCCAAATTAAGAGCCGTGTTAAAATCTCCAAGCATGATCCAAGGAGCATCACGAACAAACGCCTTATGAAAAGAGAGATGATTCCATAATTCCCTACGCGTAACATAATAATTTGCGGCATAGATAATCGAGCAAAACACCATTTTTTTCTCCTGTTTAAAATTCAGCTGAAAATGCATTACCTGATCCGAAAGAGAAAGCACCATAACATCAAAAATAACTGGGTTCCAACCAACAATAATCCGGGTTCCTTTATCACAACGATCACCATTAGACGCCCAATGCCAAGACCGAAACACCGACTTGCAAATATGAGGGAGATTATTCAGTTCGACGTGAGACTCCAGAATAGCACAAAAACTTAATTTAAAATCTTTAATAGCCTGACGAACCTCCGCTTGCTTAATGGGGCGGTTCAAACCCCTAACATTCCAAGAGGCGAGATTAACCATTAATAACTAGCGAGGAAGGAGTGCTTGCCCTTTTTTATTATGTTTTTTAACGGTACCCCTGATTCAAAAACGCATCCATCCCATAACCATCGGCTACATTAAACACCTCGTCCTCCTCTTCTTCCCCATCTCCACCACGACCCTCTCCTGACTTGTTACCATCCACCTCAGAAACATTTGGATCATTAAGGACATCAAAAGGGTTCGTAGATTGAAACCTGGACGCAGACGCAGACGACCCACTAGCTCCATCTTGAGACTTTTTAGATATCACTGGCCTATACTCAAACTTAGGCTTGGGCTTGTTAATAGGAAAACCAGATTTTCTAGCAACTTTCTTACCATAAACACCTGTATAACCATCTTCGTCAACCACTGGCTTCTTACCAGCTCTTGAGTTATTACGAGCATCAGATTGAACTTTCGGCTTGTGCGGGCAAGAATCATCAGAATGGCCAAACACACAACAATGACCACAACGCAGAGGAACCCACTCGAACTCGACAGACAGTCTCCTTAATGAAACCCTCCCCCTCGGGTTCAGGAATAGCTAACGTGACCTCCTCTCTTAACTTCTTTTCAGCCCAAACCTCTATTAAAGCTCTAGCATAACTACTACGGCCCCACATATCCATGCACATCGATGAGGTATACGAATCCAGAACTTTCGGCACACCAATAGTAGTAGCAATCATACTAAGGCCGTCTTCCGTATAAGCCGCAATCGGGACATCATGAATTTTAACCCATACTTGCACATTCTTAACACCCTTTTTTTTCCCAATTTAGTAGTCGGACCCCAGATATTTAGAAAAAGAGGCTGTGACCTAATAATCCAAGGGCCGTCTTTTAAAACATTCATCATACCTGTTTCATCGGAAAACTTGAAGAAGAAAAATCCATTATCATTCATCATGGACTTTTGAACACCATACTTTTTCCAATTAGTACGCACAAAGTAATCTACGACAGGAAAAGCAACCCGATCACCAAGAAAGTAACCATACAAGGTGTTTGCCAATTTATCTTGAGCCAACCAAACTGAATCTTTAGGAAGGACAACATCACACCCATCATGAACATGTTCACTAACAAGAGACCTAAAATTCAGCTTGGTGGACTTGCTAGCAAAAAGCGAATCAGCATATGATTTAGGTTTAGATGAATTACCAATATCCGCCTTGGCTCCCAAGCCTCCAACATTATCATCTTTACCACTACCCGAGGACTCACATTCAGGACGGCTCAAATCAACATTAACAGGAGTAGTAATCTTAGTTAATTCATCAATGATATTAACCTGTTTAGGTTCTGAAACGGTACCACGGCGTGGCAACAACGGGTTGCCATCAATATTGACAACACGACCAGCAATACCCCTAGTAAACAAGCTAGGTTTACCCCGATCTCCCTTATCAATTTCAGCAGAAGACAGACTATCCTCCATGAAGACGAATAAACAACTCTCACTTTAAACAAAAAAGAAGACAACCATGCAGAAAACCCTAAAAAGAACCAGCGGAATCAAGAACTCGAAAAAGCAGATTAGAAACCCTAAAACTAGCACCTTATCCCATGACAATCGAGCAAAAAAACATGGAATAATCAGGCGGCGAAGCAGAAGATCAAAGAAACCCTGGACAAAACGACTCAAGAACGCTAACGATTTCGTTATAGAAGCGATCAACAATCACTAATCACAGACTGTTATACATTCAGAGAGAATGCTAACTAGTTCGTTATAGCCGATTGATAATCACATCCAATCACAGAATGTTATAACAAGGGGTTTCTTTTCCAACCATCAATCTTCTTTTCCATACGCTCAACTAGGGGTTTGCAATCTTTATAAATCAGCTTTGTTGTAATTAACGGCACCCCCAAATATCTAACCGGGAGAGAACCCTCCTGAAACGGCATCAAACGGATAATTTGCTGTCGAACGTTAGATGGAACATTACAAAAATACACCGTACTTTTTGCTGGACTCGGCACCAGACCAGAAACATTAGTGAATTCCTCAAGAGCTTGTTTAACCTTCCCCACGGACAAAGCATCCCCATGCACGAAAATAAAAAGGTCATCGGCGAAGGAGACGTTAATTATTTTATGTTTAGCACATTGAGCATGATACTTGAAGCCATTACCGGACGCAGCCGCATGCTGGAGCAACAACGATAAAATTTCCATAACCAACGTGAACAGGTATGGGGACATAGGATCACCCTGCCTCAACCCCCGTTTCCCTCTAAAATAACCATGCAGATTCCCATTAATGCTAATCGAGAAAGACGTCGTAGTAACACAAGCCATAATATGAGGAGTATACACCCTCCTCCTAAGGTTATGCGGGCAAAGGAAGTGGGCCGAACCCATCATGGGTTGCCCATTGGTTTCGGTTACAAGAAATACGGCCCAAATGGGCTTGTGCGATTGGACGGGTGTTGTGCGGTTGGTTCGAATACATAATAACACATAACATATCATACATTCATTCAATTAATAAAGTTCACGTAATTACATAACGTTACACAAAGATAGGTTCGAAATACGAGTTGTCACATTATCCCCAAGTTGAAAGAAATTTCGTCCCGAAATTTGGTACGTACTCACTGAGGAAGCTAGTTAAGTTGCATGGTTTTCCTGGGGTGTCACATCCTCCCCCTGTTGATTTGGAATTTCGTCCTGAAATTCTGTGGTAGCTTCAGCCTCAGTAGTGGTTGTACTGTTTGCGAATAATTGGGGATATTTTTGCTTCATTTGATCTTCGCGTTCCCAGGTGAACTCTGGGCCACGACGGGAGTTCCAACGAACTCGAACAAGAGGTATTCTGGTGTGCTTGAGGACCTTAACATCGCGGTCCGTGATTTCGACTGGTTCCTCGACGAATCATAACTGTTCGTCGATAGTGAGCTCCTTCAAAGGAACTATGAGGGTCTCATCTGACAGACACTTCTTCAGATTCGACACGTGGAAAACGTTGTGAACTGCACCGAGTTCTGCTGGTAGGTTTAGTCTGTAGGCCACTTTACCTATTCTTTCTATGATTTCGAACGGTCTGACATACCATGGATTAAGTTTACCCCGTTTGCCAAAACGGACCACACCCTTCCAGGGTGAGACTTTGAGTAGCACTCGATCCCCAACTTGGAACTCGAGTGGTTTCCTGCGCTTATCGGCGTAACTTTTCTGACGGTCACGAGCTGCCGCCATGCGTTGCCGTATCTGTGCAATCCGTTCAGTAGCATCAACTACCATTTCTGGACCTGTGATTTGACTATCCCCCACCTCTGCCCAACAGAGAGGTGACCGGCGTTTACGTCCGTATAATGCCTCGAATGGAGCGGCTTGAATGCTGGTGTGGTAACTGTTATTGTACGAAAACTCCACTAACGGGAGATGCTTTTCCCAGCTGTTGCCGAAATCAATTACACACGCCCGAAGCATGTCTTCAAGAGTCTGGATAGTGCGCTCAGACTGCCCATCCGTCTGAGGGTGATAAGCTGTGCTCATGTCTAATCGTGAGCCAAAAGCTTTGTGCATTGCTTGCCATAGTTCTGAAGTAAATCGTGCATCACGATCCGAAATAATAGAGGTTGGCACTCCATGCCTCGAAACAACTTCTTTCAAGTAGACGTCTGCTAAGGTAGAGAACTTATCCGTTTCTTTGATAGCCAAGAAGTGAGCAGACTTAGTGAGTCGATCCACGATCACCCAAATAGTATCGTTACCACGCTGAGATCTAGGTAGGCCAGTAACAAAATCCATGGAAATTTCCTCCCATTTCCATTGTGGTATCTTTGGTTGCTGAAGTAGGCCTGATGGTTTCTGGTATTCCGATTTGACTCTCGCACAAGTCAAACATTTGCTGACGTAAGTTGCTATGTGGGCCTTCATACTAGGCCACCAATACGTAGTTCTGAGATCGTGGTACATTTTATCCGAGCCTGGATGTACCGAGTAGCGAGACTTATGAGCTTCGGCCATTACTAGTTTGCGTAAGTCGCCATAAAGTGGGACCCAAATACGACCTGTTACATAGTAAGCGCCGTCTTCCCTTTGTTCTAATCGTTGCCTTGAACCGCGCAGGGCTTCAGCCCTGACATTTTCTGGTTTCAATGCTTCCACCTGAGCATCTCGTATCTGTGCAGGAAGACTAGACTGAATAGTATGTTGTAATGCTCGTACGCGTCTAGGTACCGTATCCTTTCGACTGAGAGCGTCAGCCACAACGTTGGCTTTGCCCGAATGGTACTTGATGGCACATTCATAATCATTCAGTAGCTCAACCCATCGACGTTGACGCATGTTCAATTCCTTATGCTTGAAGATATGCTCGAGACTCCTGTGATCGGTGTAGATAGTGCACTTGGTACCATACAGGTAATGTCGCCATATTTTAAGCGCGAAAACAACAGCTCCCAGCTCTAAATCATGTGTAGTGTAATTCCGTTCATGAACCTTGAGTTGACGCGATGCATAAGCAATGACCTTGTCGCGCTGCATTAACACACATCCAAGACCCTGGTTGGATGCGTCGCAATAAACCACAAAGTCGTCCGTGCCCTCTGGCAATGAGAGAATAGGTGCGCTGCAGAGCCTATCTTTTAAGTGTTGAAAAGCTGTTTCCTGCGTATTGCCCCAGCGATAAGTGACACCCTTCTGTGTCAGTAGTGTAAGCGGCTGCGCAATCTTTGAGAAGTCTTTGATGAACCGTCTGTAATAACCCGCCAAACCCAAGAATTGGCGTATCTCCGTTGGTGTACGTGGTGCAGGCCAGTTTCTGATCGAGTCTACCTTGGATGGATCCACATGAATCCCGTCCTTGTTTACCACGTGGCCTAGAAAGTGGACTTCACGAAGCCAGAAGTCGCATTTCGAAAACTTGGCGTATAACTGTTCTGTTCGAAGGAGCTTCAAAATAAGTCGCAAATGCTGCTCGTGTTCCTCCTGACTCTTGGAATAGATCAGGATGTCGTCGATGAAGACAATCACAAACTTGTCTAAATAAGGCTTGCACACTCTGTTCATAAGATCCATGAAGACTGCCGGTGCATTCGTTAGCCCGAATGGCATGACAAGGAACTCGTAGTGGCCGTAGCGAGTTCTAAATGATGTTTTGGAGACGTCCTCATCCCGGACTCTCAGCTGATGGTAGCCTGACCTCAGATCTATCTTTGAGTAGTAGCTCGATCCTTGCAACTGATCGAACAAATCATCAATACGTGGAAGAGGATAGCGATTCTTCACTGTCACCTTGTTGAGCTCGCGATAATCAATGCACATCCTGAAGGTACCGTCCTTCTTTTTCACGAATAATACTGGAGCTCCCCAAGGCGAAGAGCTAGGACGAATAAAACCCTTATCCAAGAGTTCTTGCAGTTGCTTAGACAGTTCTTCCAGCTCAGTTGGAGCTAAGCGATATGGTGCACAAGCTAAGGGTGCTGCTCCCGGAGCTAGCTCGACCTGGAATTCGACCTGGCGGTGAGGTGGTAGCCCAGGAAAATCTTCAGGAAACACCTGAGGAAAGTCGCGTACAACTGGGATATCCTCTAATCTCTTCTCTTTCGTTGATGTGTCTGTAACGAGTGCCAAGATGGCAGTGTGGCCCTTTCGCAAACATTTCTGAGCCTTCAAAAAGGAGATGATGCCAACCACGACACCACTCTTGTCGCCTTGAACTTCGAGAGGTTCTTTACCAGAATGGGGAATACGAACTATCTTCTCCTTGCATAAGATCTCTGCTTGTTGTTTGGATAACCAATCCATACCAATGACGATGTCGAAACTACCCAGAGTTATAGGAATAAGATCGATAGAAAAAGTATGACCAGCGAGGATAAGATTACAACCCTGAACTATGTGTGTGGCCTCTAGACTTTTACCGTTAGCTAACTCTTCGACAAGTTTAGTGCTCAGAAGTGTGGGTGTGCGCATGAGCATTTGACTAACTTTCAAAGAGATATAACTGGTATCCGCACCCGAATCAAATAATACAGTAACATAAAAGTCGTCGAGAAGAAACTTACCCATAACCACGTTAGGATCATTCCTTGCGTCACCCTGCCCCAACACAAATGCACGACCCCTAGCGTCGTTGTTTCCATCATTGTTTCCCCCGTTGTTGTTTCCATTGCCTTGATTATTGTTGTTGTTGTTGTTCTGGTTTCGGTTTAACTGGGGGCAGTGCCTCTTGAAGTGACCTTCAGCGCCACAATGAAAACATCCCTTGTTGCCCTGTTGCTGATTCTGCGGGGTTTGTTGCTGCTGCTGGCGATCCTCAGTCACAGGCCGTGGGCTCCTACAATCCTTGGCCTCATGACCCATTTTGAGACACCTCTGACAACGTCCCTTGTTGCACTGACCACTGTGGTGTCTGTTACAATTGTTGCACCTTGGGTGATTTCCTCGATATCTTCTCTGCTCGTGACTACCAGAAGGCTGCTAACCAGGACTCTGGTAGTTGTCAGTCTTTCGTTGTTGAACCTGAGACTGAGCTGTAGCTGAACCCTTGCTGGAATCCCCATCCATTTCCGCTTGTTGTCACTGGGAGTAGCGGAAGTAGTAGCATCGGTAGCACTGATACGTTTAGGCAGCCTGTTCTATTCCACTGCCTGATCTGTGAGGCGATGTGCAAGACGTTGAATATCCTGGATATTACCAAGGTTGGCCGAGGTCACATGGCTTTGAATTTCTGGTGCTAGCCCCTTGAGATACAACTCAATACGCTTGATTGGAGGGTCCACCATAGTTGGACACAAGATGGCCAGCTCGTTTGATCGTTTCGTATAAGCCTCAATTTCCGACCCTGTCATTTTCAGATGAAAGAGCTCCACTTCCAACTTGTGGATGTCATCTCGCGTGCAGTATTCCCGTTTGATGAGTTCCTTAAAATCATTCCAAGGGGTGGCGTTAGCAGCTGCCAACCCTAAGATCTAAACTTGCGCATTCCACCAAGTCAGCGCAATGCCTTCTAGAGTACCAGTGGCGTACTTCACCCTGCGAGCCTCAGGGCATTCACACATCTCAAACACTGACTCGAGCTTTTCAAACCAGTGGAGGAGTCCAACTGCTCCTTCAGTGCCACTGAATGTGCTTGGACGACAGTCCATGAAGTTCTTGAAAGTGCAAACAGGTGGCTGAGCGTGTTGACCTATTGTGTATAAGAATAGGACAAGGTTAAACACAAGAGTTGGTTTAGGAGTGTAGGATCTAGAGATCCTAGTGTGAGTTATGACTGCAGGATATACCTCCTGCTTGTGCGGCTGCAAGTGCCGCAGCAACTTGTTCGTTAATGAGAGCCGTCAACTGGGCTTGAGTCATGTTAATACGTCCAGCCATGATCTTCATAGCAAAGGTAATCATAAGTGAGAGAGGTTCGTGAAAAGTGCGATGACAGAAGAGAATAAGCGCACAAAGGTTCTCAAGCAGTAATGGTTATGTATATCTAAGCATACCATGAGCAAAGTCCTATGTAATCTAGCAAGTAGGCAATAATACATAAACCATATTACCTAGGATGTTGAGTCTTGCACGTGGAGTGAGGCGTCGTTGTGGATAGTTGAGCACTGTTCAGGTTATAGTCTGGTTTTAATAAAACATTTTCCCCTTATTAAAACCAAGTTCTCTATAACCAATGGCTCTGATACCAATCTGTCACACCCCCAAAATCCACACGCGGAGTACCACCGCTTGGAGGCGTGACATGACCAGGATCAAGCCACCAATCATATTGAACATATAAGTAAGTAGTAAATGTCTTTCAACAATACGAAAGGTGTTATCATAACCAAACATAATCAAATGTGTAGCGGAAGCAATAATGTAAAAACCCAACATGAGTATTAAGTTGAAATGTCATAAAAGTGTTTATCATAACATCCACAATCCGTGCCCACAACGACCGCGCCTCCCGTGTAAGCTCCATGAGTACCTATGGTCCTGCAAGGCATGTAACAGAAAGTCAACAACTAGTTGAGCGAGTTCACAGTAAGTAAGTTCGTTGCATCACCATGCGTTATTAACTAAGTCATTTGTATGTTCATTTAGTGGGGGCTTCCCATGTATGTATGTACTAGACTAGGGGTAACCATAAGTGTTCTTCTTAACCCGAGAACAGTAGTACGTTCGTTTACGTAGGTCTTACGTAAGTGTCCTTCTTAACCCGAGGACAGTGGTACGCGGGGGTTTACGTAGGTTTTACGTAAGTGTCCTTCACATCCCGAGGACAGTAGTAGGTATGAGTTTACGTAGGTTTTACGTAAGTGTCCTTCACAACCTGAGGACAGTGGTAAGTACAAGTTTACGTAGGTTTTACGTAAGTGCCCTTCACTATCCGAGGACGATGGTAGTTAGTCTAGTAACAGTGTAAGTACGAGTAACTATTCAATCCCATTCCGTTCAATCCCATTCCGTTCAATCCCATTCCCTTCCCACCGGGAATCCCATGCCTTGGTAAGAGCGTGAACTCACCTTGGTTTGCTCGGCAGATAAACAAAATGGTCACTTGAGCTATAAGTGGTCAACCACGTCCGTGATGTTCGAATAGGTTGATTGAACCGACGTGAAGGGCTTCGAGTGGGGGCTGCCGTCGGGTTTCCAAGAGAAGAGAGAGCTTTTAGGGTTTGATGTGTGTTCTAGTTTCGTAACTAATGAGGAATATACACCCTCCTCCTAAGGTTATGCGTGCAAAGGAAGTGGGCCGAACCCATCATGGGTTGCCCATTGGTTTCGGTTACAAGAAATACGGCCCAAATGGGCTTGTGCGATTGGACGGGTGTTGTGCGGTCGGTTGGAATACATAATAACACATAACATATCATACATTCATTCAATTAATAAAGTTCATGTAATTACATAACGTTACACAAAGATAGGTTCGAAATACGAGTTGTCACATTATCCCCAAGTTGAAAGAAATTTCGTCCCGAAATTTGGTACGTACTCACTGAGGATGCTAGTTAAGTTGCATGGTTTTCCTGGGGTGTCACAAGCTTCATGGTTATTTTGCAGGGAAACGGGGTCTTAGACAAGGGGATCCTTTATCCCCGTATTTATTTACGCTAGTTATGGAAGTTTTGACTCTTCTATTACAGCAAGCAGCTTCGCACACATCATTTAAGTTTCTTGCTCGATGTCCTAAACAGAAGATTATAAATGTTTCGTTTGCTGACGACTTGTTCTTATTTTCTCACGGTGATAGTGTCTCGGTTAAACATTTAAGAGAGGCCCTTGATAAGTTTACATAAATCTCGGGTCTGGTCCCTAGCTCGTCAAAAAGTACCGTGTTCTTCAGTAATGTTCCCCGGTATGTGAAAGATCAAATTCTGGAAGTTATGCCCTTTCAAGAAGGTTCTTTGACGGTTTGTTATCTTGGTGTTCCGTTGATTTCGACAAGACTGGCTGCTCTTGACTGTAAAACCCTTTTGGAGCGTATAGAAAGACGTATAGATAACTGGATGTCCAAGTCACTATCATTTGCAGGGAGACTCCAGCTTATCAATTCGGTCCTGGCAGCCATGTCTCTTATTGGGCTTCGGTTTTTATGCTCCCTTATGGAGTTATAAAGGATTTGGAAATGTGACAACTGTGCTCTTTAATCGATGAACAATGCAAAACAATGTTATTTATCAATAAATCAATGTGTCTTGGGGTTTTTATATGTGTTTTATGTGTTGGTGATTTTACAATTCGATTCGATTCGATTTCAAGCTTTAAATCGCTTTCTGGAAAGTTATACGCAAACTGGTGCGTAAATGCAGTCAGTTTAACGCGACAAACACTCCGGGATAGTGAAATAGGCTTAACATACCTTAAACAACCTTCACATAACTTAGAAATAAGTTTTGGATGGTTTGGTGTGTCGAAAACAAGATTGTTCGATCGCAGGGACTATTTGTGTCAAACTGTGAAACTATACCGATTTGTATAGTAACGAACATTCCGGAACTTGATCATAAGTTAAATATGCCCTAAATATCCTTTACATAGCTTAGAAATAGGCTTTGAGGTGTTTGGTGCGCAAAAATAAACTTATTGGTCATTCAGGGACTAAAAGCGTCAAAAAGTGCACAAGTTTGCATTTTCACGCATATCTTACGTTCTGAATATATCCGGACTTCCAAAAATTTATGTAATCATTAAAATATTTTATTTTAGTGATTGGCATGATAAAAATCCATTCGTCGCTCAATTTGGATCGATTTTGTGTTCGTTACGACTTCCGTCGTAATTACCTGAACAACGCGATCATACGATCAAACGAACCGACATCCGAGATATTTTTGAGCATGTTTTGAGTTCCCAATACTTTAACATCATTTTAGAGCCTTGAAATGAGGTTAACGGGGCTTAAACATGTCAAAAATGGGCCGAAATACAAGTTTCTGAAGTACAGGGACCTGTTTTGCCAATCTGCCAAAGATGCCAGGTGGCCCGCGTAAACCCAAGCCTTATTCTTACGTGGCCCGCGTCAATGTCACAGTACAGAAACATTGAATTTGGTCATTCTGCTCGTTTTTGCTGGTTTTGATCTCTAGTTTTCAATGCTAGGGGCTGGTTTGTGTGTTCTCCAAGTCCCCCAATAGTCCTTAACATTTGTATGGCCTAGATCATGCCCTCTTCTCCAAGAAATGATCCTAACGGTTTTGCGAAAACTATATATAGGCCATGCTTTCATTCCTTTTTCCTTGCATTTGGTCTGAGATTTCTCTAAGTGGTTGTGATATTTCACTACCTACCTGAGAATACTTGGAACCAAATCTATTTGGACCCTTTGTAAGTCCTCTTTCGTTCTTTTATTGCTTTCCTAGCTCGAAAGTCAAACTTTGTTTGACTTTCATCTTTGACCACGAGATGGTCAACGAGAAGTTTGTTTGAACTTCGCAACGTGAACGTAATCATGTTGGTTATAGTCCTTAGTGACTATACCCACTGATTACCACGTTGACTAGGTGTAGTGACGAGTCGTAGTTTCGGTCAAAATGCGCATTTAAGCGTATTTTGCAACCAAACTACTCTAGGTATCAAAACACTTTGTTTTGATATCAAAACCTGTTTTCTAATTTAGTTAAGCATGTTCTAACATGCTTAGCTCATCACTAATAGTTAGTGCTTGTTTAGAGTCGTGAGTCGAGCGGTCTAAACCACCGCTTAGACTTTCGAACTCGACCCGTTTGGTCGATCTTTAGGATCCGACCAAGCATGGTTAGTGACCATAGTTGCATAGGGAATAACCTTCCGAGGTTATACCTTATGGTCACCGAGTTTAAGTAGTTGTATGATAGGTGGTTTATATGCCTTAGGTAATTTACCAAAATGCCCTTTTCATGCATAATTGGACTTAAAGCATATGTAACCAAACTTTTGTCACCTAAACTGATTATGCAACCTGTTTAAACATGTTTAGGCATATAATACTTGTCATAGGACTAGTTAGACGTCTTGAACGCGCGTTTGCGCGCACGACACGTTAAAGTAGCGTAAGCTACCTTAATGGGTCGCAATGGGTCGAAAGCACTTAGGTTAGGTTTCAATCTAGGACGTAGGCGTTGTTAAACCATATCACATGAGTTCCAACACTCATTTGGTATACAAGACCTCATCCTATCCGATCTCCCGATTTAGGCGTCTTTTGTTTGACTAAGTGATTCGATTATTAGGTGCTGCTTGAGTTTCCTTGGTTTGATTGAGCTTGTTGAGTTCTTTAGATTGAGGATACTTTGCACTTCAATGTGAGTACATAGTTCCCCTATTTTACTGTTTTCAATTGTTTTGGGGTGATTCATATGTACAAAACGATTTCAACGTTTAACGATGATTTCAAAAACGATTAAGATGGTTTATACTAAACTAATAACGATTTCAACAAAGTGAACAAGACTTGTTGGTTGTAGTTACATAACGAATGACATTCATTAGCTTTGGCCGAGCCGACCAGTATTAGGTTATGGTACCATAGGATCTGACAAATCCCGTTATCAGACTACACCCATGGTTATGTGTGGGGGTTATGTAGGTAACGACCGAATCTGTGATTGTTAACATACCCTTTGGTGATGGGATTTTAACATGTTTATCAAAGCCATTTCATCCATATGAAATAAAAACGCAGCGGAAAAAAGTTTAAAACATGTTACTTTTAAAATATATAAAACCATTTATATGCAAAATCCCAAAACCCGGATCCATATATGAAATAGCATACTATCAAACACAACCATAGGGTGTTAAGAATACTACCTTCTTGGAGTTATAGGGTGATGAAACGGATGATGTTTCTTGAATGGTTGCCTTCAAGAGTAGAAGGCCTCAAGCTTGTATACCCCAAGCTTCCAACAAACACTACGATTGTAGCTAGGATTTTAACACTAAAAATCAAAACCAAACACTTGAAGGATACCCCTTATGACCGAAAATTTGAGAGCAATTCTCTATGTCTTACTATTATTTTTGATCATCCATAATGTTTATAAAATTTGAGAGAAAGCATCACCTCCCCTTTGCCCAATCAAGAGTCTCCTAACACATGCAATTGCATGTAAGCTAATTGGACCAAAATGGTCTTGGAAAGACCACCCAATCAAGAGGCTTCTACACATGCAAAAATGCATGAAATGTGATTGGACCAAGATCTTATCTTGGTAAGACAAAAAAGGGGGGGGGGGGGCACTTCTTTATTATATAAAAAATCAGATTTCTTTTATTGTCTTGGTTTATATATATTTATAACTTTTATAAATATAACACTACATAAATGCAAGACTTTGTACAACCTTTTAAAATGTTATTTAACCCATTAAATAACAAAATAAAATATTCTCTCAAAATAAATTATCCATATAATTTATTGGTTTATCAAGTGTAATTATTTAGAAAACCAATTTCTAAATATTGTAAGTGTTAATATTTATTTGTTTGATCATATCACAAATAAATAATATAAGTGTTTGTCTAGCTTGTTATTGGGTATGACTCGACTTGGATCATAACGTATTGGCCACATCAATTTAATATGTGTCTTGGGCATACAGAGTCCAACAATCTCCCACTTGCACAAGATACATAGAAGATTGATGCAAGCGGTAAATGACGCCTAACTACGGTTTACTACCCCCAATACGTATGACTATATTTTCCATTCAATAACATCATCCCTTTCAAGTCCCTTACTTGAACATGATTTAGGTGAATCTATCATTTATCCTTTCGTTACAAATGTTATGTTAAATCCAGAGACATAGAGTGATCACTCTCTGTTGATTTAACTTTATCAGGCCTTAGACATCTTACTCTCAACGAATAAGAGGAACAAATCCCTTCTTGACTACATACGTCTCTCACAATCACCTTGTACCACACCTGAGTTTAGCCTTGTGTACTGCCTTATTTCAGACAGCTAAGAACTAGGTCAAGGTATAATACTTGGTAAATATCAAGACCCAATATGTATCTCAGGTCAGAGGATACTATGATATTCGCCTTTACTCAAAATTTACTTATGATCAATCACAAATGATTCCAGGCAGTAATATTTGAGAGCGAGTCAGTTCAATATTTGTATCCCACAAATATCTATGAACTTTTGTAGCAACACTTTGCTCTATATTCATATCTAATGAATATCCACCAATCCATATTCATAATAGTCTTACATTCATATTTGTTCCCCCAAGTATGATCGACTACGGACATTTAGAATAATTAACTTATTCACGGATTCAAACATGCTAATATGAAACATAACTCAAAATACCATAAAAGAGTTAAAATAACAATTGTTTCAATATCCAAATACAAAATTGATCAAATCCAATCACTAGAATATCGAAGTCCTAAGGCACATGTATGACCCTCATGTTTTGCCCTGTCAAGGAGCTTCGTGAGTGGATCCGCAATGTTTTGATCGGTGTGAACTTGGCGGATACATATCTTTCCTTTTTCAACTTCATCCCTTATGTAGTTGAATCTCCGCTCAATATGTCTAGTCTTTTGGTGTGCACGAGGTTCCTTGATTTGAGCAATCGCACCCTCGTTGTCACAAAAGATCTCTAGGGGGTCTTGAATGGTAGGGACCACCCCTAGGTCGGCTATGAATTTCTTCAACCATGCAGCTTCTTGGGCTGCCAATGAAGCGGCGATGTATTCTGATTCTGTAGTGGACAATGCTACCACGTCTTGTTTTGAGCTCTTCCAAGAGACTGCTCCTCCATTTAAAATGAAGACATACCCCGATTGTGATCGAGAATCACTTCGATCGTTTTGGAAACTCGCGTCCGTGTAACCCTTTACAACGAGTTCCTCCTCACCAGATCCATATATTAAGAACATATCCTTAGTCCTCCTAAGATATTTCAATATGCTTTTAACAGCTATCCAATGACTGTTACCTGGATTTTGCTGGTATCTAGTAGTCATGCTCAAGGCACATGTCACGTCCGGTCTAGTGCATATCATTGCATACATGATGGATCCTATAGCTGACGCATATGGGATTCTTTTCATTTTCTCTTGCTCATCCTTTGAGCTTGGGCATTGAGATGTATTCAATATTGTCCCCTTTTGAATAGGTACAAAACCTCTCTTAGAGTTCTCCAATTGGAAACTATTCAAGACTTTGTCAATGTATGCACTTTGGTTTAAACCTATCAAGCGTCTTGATCTATCCCTATAG
This sequence comes from Helianthus tuberosus, assembly GCA_030545235.1. Classification (NCBI taxonomy): domain Eukaryota; kingdom Viridiplantae; phylum Streptophyta; class Magnoliopsida; order Asterales; family Asteraceae; genus Helianthus; species Helianthus tuberosus. Next base: position 9,218 of record JARYGA010055932.1, on the reverse strand, counting down.
ACCTTTATTCCCAGAATGTAGGCTACTTCACCAAGATCCTTAATGGAAAAACAACTTCCAAGCCAGGCTTTTACACATTCCATGGTTGGAATGTCATTCCCAAATAGTAGAATGTCATCGACATACAGTACTAAGAAAGTGATGTCGCTCCCACTAGCTTTCTTGTACACACAAGCTTCATCTTCGTTCTTAATGAATCCAAAATTCTTAATTTCTTCATCAAAACGGTGATTCCAACTTCTAGATGCTTGTTTCAATCCATAGATTGATTTCTTTAACTTGCATACTTTGTCAGGATGTTTTGGATCGACAAAACCATCAGGCTGAACCATATAGACATCTTCATCAAGATATCCATTAAGAAAAGCCGTTTTGACATCCAATTGCCAGATCTCATAGTCATAATATGCAGCTATGGCAAATAATATCCTGATTGACTTTAGCATCGCCACAGGCGAGAAGGTCTCATCATAATCAATCCCTTGAGTTTGAGTGAAACCTTTTGCTACAAGTCTTGCTTTGTAAGTATCCAAGTTACCATGCATATCTGTTTTCTTCTTGAAAACCCACTTACTTCCAACTACTTTGGAGTTGAGTGGTGGCACAACCAATTCCCAAACTTGGTTGTCATACATGGATTGCATCTCTATGTTCATGGCTTCAAGCCATTTGTCACAATCGGATTTTGACATTGCATCATGGTATGTGGTTGGTTCATCTGAATCTACCACGTAGCATCCATCCATAAAAAATCCATATCTTTCAGGTGGATTACTAATTCTACCAGATCTGCGAACATTTTGTGTGTTCTGATCAACCTCTGGATCGTTTTCCACAACCTCTTGTTGAGTGCTAGTATCAACCAAATGTGTATCGTCTTGTGGTTCTTGATCCTCCTCAAGTTCCACTGTTCTGTCACTAGTTCCTTCCATAAGGAACTTAGTTTCCAAGAACTTACCCTTTCGAGCAACAAATACCTTTTGCTCGGTTGGGTCGTAGAAATAATATCCTATATCATCTTTAGGATATCCTACAAAGATACACTTAGTAGATCGGACTTCCAATTTATTTGGAGTGTATTGCTTAACATAAGCTTCACAACCCCAAACCTTTAAGAATGATAATGATGGAGGGTTTCCATGCCATATTTCAAAAGGTGTCTTTTCCACTTTCTTGGTTGGGGCCATATTTAGTATGCGAACTGCGGAGAGCAAAGCGTAACCCCAAAACGATAGAGGTAATGTGCTTCTAGCCATCATTGATCGAACCATATCTAATAGAGTTCGATTTCTCCTTTCGGACACACCATTGTGTTGTGGTGTTCCTGGTGGGGTAAGTTGTGAGATAATCCCACAACTCCTAAGATGATCTTGAAAAGCACCACTAAGGTATTCACCTCCTCTATCAGTGCGAAGGACTTTGATTGTTTTCTTGAGTTGATTTTCTACTTCACTTTTGAAGTCTTTGAACATTTCAAATGCTTCATCTTTGTGTCTTAGTAAATACACATAACCATAACGACTAAAGTCGTCGGTAAAGGTAATGAAGTATCTTTCACCATTCCTAGTCATCGGCTTAAAAGGACCACATACATCTGAATGTATGATACCTAGTAAGTCTTTAGCCCTTTCAAAAGTTCCACTAAAGGGTGTCTTGGTCATTTTGCCTTGTAAACAAGATTCGCATACATCAAATGAATTATCTTCATTTGTATTCAAAAGACCATTTTTCTGAAGTGTATGCATGCGATTCTTGCTTATATGTCCAAGGCGACAATGCCAAAGATAGGAATAACTCAAATCCATTTTGAGTTTCTTGTTGGTTACTTGGTACATTGAGCTATCATATGATGCGTTATCATGATCTAATTCATAAATACCATTTAAAGACATAGCTTTAAAATAAAACACATCATTCATAGAAACATAAATGTCTTGGTTAACAAAATCAAATTTAAAACCACATTGTCTCAAAAGGGAAACTGAAATTATGTTCCTAGTCAAACTAGGAGCATATAAAACATTCTTCAAAATCACTTCCAAACCACTTGGAAGCTTTAAAACGTAGTCTCCTTGAGCTTCGACTTCAACTTTTGCTCCGTTGCCCATAAAGAGACTAGTGTCTCCCTTCTTGTAATGTCTACTTCTTCTGAACCCCTGCAACAAATTGCAAATATGAGTTCCACATCCGGTATCTAGTACCCATGTGTTAGAAGAAATAACATTAAGCTCAACATGTATCATAAAGATAGTACATGAGGTTTGCCCTGCATCCCTCTTGTTTTTCAACTCTTTGAGATAGGTCGGACGATTTCTCTTCCAATGTCCTATCTCACCACATTCAAAACATGGGTCATTCATAGCAACCTTTTGCTTCTTCTCTTTTGGTTTGGCGGGTTCTGCTTTTGCTTTTCCTTTTCCCTTTCCCTTGATGTGTCCCTTTCTTTTAGCATAGTTTGCTTTAGAGTCGGGGTGGGGCCTCTTCTTGTTGCCTCCTTCATTGATCGCTAGGACGGGTAAAGCCTTTTTGCCCATACTTGCTTCGGTCGTCTTGAGCATTGCATGAAGTTCACCAATGCTCTTGTCCCATCCATTCATGTTGTAATTCATTACAAAGCTTTCAAATTTCTTTGTTAAAGAGTTGAGGATCAAATCCGTAGCCAACTCTTTAGAGACGGGACAATTTAGCCTTTCAAGGCGATCAATGTGGTTTTTCATCTTAAGGACATAAGATGATACCGATTGGGTTTCCTCCATTCGACATGCATGAAGAGCCCGAACAGTTTCGAAGCGTTCTACCCTTGCTTGTTGTAGGAACATTTCCTTTAACTGGGTAATCATGTCGTATGCCCCGTGATGTTCAAAATCCTTTTGAATTTCGGGAATCATAGTTCCCAACATGAGGCATGAGGCTTGCATGGAGTCCTCGGTATACTTAACCCAATCGTTGTAGGCTTCCACATCTTCCACGTTAGGTTCATCGGGAATAGGATCGTCCAACACATAGGATATCTTCTCTTGCTTGAGAACGATTCTCAAGTTTCGAAACCAATCCATGAAGTTGTTATGGTTGAGACGATCCTTTTCAAGGATGGTTCTTAGTGATAGGTTTCGGACGATTTGGTTAGTCGGGTTTGCATTGTTAGCGGCCATCTACAAAATTTAACAAGTTCAATTTTAGTATTTTCGATATTATTATATTTTAATCATTAATACCCTTTTGTGTCTTAAAGACAATTAATAATTAAAATCTAGAATCCAACGTTACATTTAAATATTGGTTAGGTGACCTTTATCCCTCTATTTAAATTAACAAGGTAGTCAACGTTTGACAATTGCAACTCTTTGCAATTTCTAGCCGTATGGGATCGGTTAAACATCTTTATGTTTAGTTGGCATGTTTAATCCCATCAACACCATTGTTCCCCATGCTTCGATGACCCTAAGTTCATGGTTTCCAAATCAAGTCGTCCAACTTACACACACGTGTGAGTTTATACACATAAGTGGTTAGGTGACCTTTATCCCACAAACACGGTAAACCCACCTCGAACATACAAGTTCCCTCAAATGTGGTTAGGTTGACATTTATCCCACAATAAGAGTTCCCAAGTGTTTCGAGTGTTGTATAAAAGGATGGTGTTTGACTTGTTTTATAAAAGGGTTTTCAATATTTCAAAATTCTAGTTTAGAAAAAATTATATACCATACATTTGCATGCATTCAAATCATTGGTACTTTAGTGAAAACTAATTTTCAAGGTTCTTTTTAATAAAACCCATTTTATTATAAAATCATTAATTTTTAATAAAACCTTTATTAAACATTTTAATGATTTTGTCAAGAACCAATTTTACGCTTGTTGTTGATTATTAGTTTGTTAAGTCATGCATATCTACATATCATCTAAACAACAAAATAAACAACCACACAAGCATAACATACATAACAATAGGTGCATAACCATAGCCAACTATTTTGACAACACTTGTTAGCCGAAACAAGTGTGCCAAAAGGTCCTTCCTAAATGGTGAAAATTGACACAAGTAATGCGTCGATGAACTCCCACTTGATCCCGCATCCAAATGCTTCAAGTTTCCTTCTTGTGTTGTGATTTCTCCACCTTCTTTGAGCTTCCAAAAGTCTTTTATTTTTAGCTCCAAACTCCTTTGGACTTCAAAAATGTGTTTTGGTTATCGGGTTAAAATCCCGTTGAGAACGATGAAGTTCTTTGGACCGAATATTATGCTCCAAACCAAAACCGCATTTTTGTGTGCATCTTCTTTTACAAAATATATCCTAATACATTTTTTCTAGTAAAATAAAATGCACGTTGTCACACCCCGACCACGTAGAACATACAAAACGTGGCGGAAACATCGGGGAGTGTTGTAACAGAATTAATTGTTTCAAATCCATGGCAATTGAAGTTTCGTTTTATTGATTAAAGTGTTACAATGTCTTATCAAACTAGGAAATACAACATAGTTAACTAGTCTTGCATCTTTTATTGTCACTAAAGCCCAAGTCTGCCTATATGTATCTTGATCATCTTATGCAACAGTTCCTGAAAAACACATGTGAAAATAGGTACGTCAGCATAAAAATGCCTGTGAGATACATAGGTTTTGTGAAAATAGGTTCCATGACTTATGTTTGAGAAAATGTTTAGTCATGAACCTTTTTGTTTGCTTTGTTTTGTAAATCATTTGAAAAACAATGAGTTCAGATGATATGTATAAATAAATGAATAATGTATGGTTAAATGAATAACCATAGTAAAATGGATTTGTATAAGATAAGTTGTTTGTAAAACAATATCTTGTGAAAAGTATGTTATTTGTATAAAATGTTATATGTATCAAACTGAAATGATTCAAATAATGCTACAATATGTAATACCATACAAACACTTATATATAGGAAGTACCAGCGGCGTATCCACCTTGCTTGTATCATATTACACACGTATCGTTACTTAATCATTTAATCAAACCAAACCACCAAAGTAATGTTTAACAATAGTAGAAATGTTTATGTATGGTCAAATACGGTTCACAGATACAAACGGTTCACAGATACAAACGGTTCACAGATACAAACGGTTCACAGATACAAACGGTTCACAGATACAAACGGTTCACAGATATCAACGGATCACATAGTCGAATGATTACAACGGTTCACATAGTCAAATGTTTACAACGGTTCAATATGTAGTATAATGTGTTCATATGCTGGATAAGCATATGCAACAGAAAAGCAATGAAAAACAATGTACTAAGTATGCACATAATGGACATACATAGCATAAAGTGTATTGAAATCATGTACTATAATGTACTAACGAACATAGCAGTATATGATGTTAAAACAGGAAAGCATGAAAGTAACAAGTAGGCACATGTGTTCCACCCCAAAACAGTTTGGAAAACAGTAAAAGAGGGGTCTATGTACTCACTTGAGATTGCTCAGTTGTCTAAAGATAACCACCAAGTAATGCTAGAGATCGCGGATATCAAACGGCACCTAGTATAGGTAGCTACATTAATAAACCGGACCTAAATCGGAAGACTGGGTAGCATGAGGGTTTGTAAAACAAATGAGTGTAGGAACTCATATGATATGGTTAATCAAAGCCTACATACTAAATGAAACTTAACCTAAGTGTCTACGACCCAATACGACCCGTTTAGGTAGCTTATGCTACTTTAACGCGTCGTGCGCGTGAAACGCGTTCGGACCGCCTAACTAGTCCTATGACAAGTGTTATATGCCTAAACACGCTACATAATCAGTTAGGTGACAAAAGTTTAGGTTACATATGCTAAATTACCAATTATGTATGAAAAGGGTATTCTTGTAATTTACCTAAGGCATATAAACTACCTATCATACAACTACTTAAACGATGTGACCATAGGGTATAACCTCGGAAGGTCATGCCCTATACTAGGGTCACCTAATGTATTTGGTCGGATCCTAATGATCGACCAAACTGGGTCGGGTTCGAGGTATAAGCGATTTATTAGATCGCTTACCCTACGACCCTAGACAACGTGGTAATCAGTAGGCATAGTCCCAAGGGACTATGACCATCGTGATTACAATCACGTTGCGAAGTTCTAACGAACTTCGCATTGACCATTACTGGTCAACGCTGAAAGTCAAACAAAGTTTGACTTTCTGACTCGAAAAGCAGTAAAATAAGGAAAAGAACGAAAGAATACTTACGAAGGGTCCCCGAATGCTAATCCCGATCCAAGAACTCAGGTATGAAACAATGGTTTCAACTTAGAGCTCTCAAAATCAGAATTCTTGTAAGAAATGAGGTTGGGGTGTTGGGTATTTATAGGAATACCCGAACCGTTAGGATCGTTTGTCGAAAATCGTGCCTTAAATCTCACCCGTACACTTGTCGGAAGGTTATGGTGACTAAATTGCCACTCACCATAGGGTATCAACATGTGGCAAGGGTTTTAAGAGTGGATAACAGCTGTAAACAGCTGTCGATACATCGAATCTGGTCCCGAAAATGCGAAAAATGAGTTTTCTGCATGTTTCTGCCCAGAATAGGCAGTCGCGTAGCGCGACGGTGAGGGCCTAGGCAGTCGCGCTACGCCACTGACCCCCAGTTTCAGAAAAGTTTCAAAATTTACAGTTTTGGTCCCTGTTGTGTTTTAAGGCCTTTTTTGATGCGTTTGAACCCCGTTAACCTCATTTCAAGGCTCTAAAATGAAGTTAAAGTATAGGGAACTCAAAACATACTCAAAAATATGCCGGATGATGGTTCGTTTGGTCGTACGAACGCGATGTTCGCTTAATTACGACGGAATGCGCATAAGCGCGAAAAACGATCCAAATGACGCGACGAATGGATTTTTCTTATGGCGAACACTAAAATATAATATAGTCATGCTTTCATAAATTTTTGGATGTCCGGATGTATTCAGAACGTAAGTTAAGCGCGAAAATGCAAACTTGTGCACTTTTTGACACTTTTAGTCCCTGAATGACCCAAAAGTTTATTTTAGCATACCGAACCCCTCAAAGCCTATTTCTAAGCTATGTAAAGGATATTTATGGTATGTTTAACTTATGGTCATGTTCCGGAAGGTCTGTTACAGTTCAAATTGGCAAACTTTCGCAGTTTGTCAAATTTAGTCCCTGTAAGCGATTAAACTTTGATTTCACCACACCAAACCTTCCAAAACTTATATCTAAGTTATGTAAAGGTTATTTAAGGTATGTTAAGCCTATTTCACTATTCCGGAGTGTTCGTTGCATTAAACTGGTTATATTTACGCATCAGTGCGTGTATAACCTTCCAGAAAGCGATTTAGAGCTTGAAATCGAACATGAGTTGATATGTGCAAAAGATACCCATATTTATACAAGTCCAAAGTATGAAATACATTATTTCATTGGTTAGGCATTTATTTGATGGTTGAAATGACACAGGTGTTACAGTCTCCCCTACTTTAGGAAATTTCGTCCCGAAATTAATTCGTAGGAGTCTATTTGTGACTTTGTGTCAGATAACCACCAGAGATATGTGAAGCATAATCCTGTCATTTCCTTAACGGACATTCTTCAGAATGAAAATGAACAAACGGAGTCATTTTCCTCAACGAGTATTCTTCAGAGGCGGAAATGAAGGAATAAACAAACGGGGATTCATTTCCTTAACGGACAATTCTGAGAAACGAAAATGAACAACAGAGTCATTTTCAACGGTTGCTTCCTCAGAAATGGAAATGAAAATGATAGACAAACGGATGTTCATTTCCTCAACGGATAATCTTTAGAAACGAAAATGAACAACAGAGTCATTTTCAACGGTTGCTTCCTCAGAAACGGAAATGAAAATGATAGACAAACGGATGTTCATTTCCTCAACGGATAATCTTCAGAAACGAAAATGAACTAACGGAGTCATTTTCAACAGATGCTTCCTCAGAAATGGAAATGAGAATGATAGACAAACGGATATTCATTTCCTCAACGGATAATCTTTAGAAACGAAAATGAACAACAGAGTCATTTTCAACGGTTGCTTCCTCAGAAACGGAAATGAAAATGATAGACAAACGGATGTTCATTTCCTCAACGGATAATCTTTAGAAACGAAAATGAACAACAGAGTCATTTTCAACGGTTGCTTCCTCAGAAACGGAAATGAAAATGATAGACAAACGGATGTTCATTTCCTCAACGGATAATCTTCAGAAACGAAAATGAACTAACGGAGTCATTTTCAACGGTTGTTTCCTCAGGTTCGGAAATGAAGATGGTAGACAAACGGATGTTCATTTCCTTAACGGAAAATCTTTAGAAACGAAAATGAACTAACGGAGTCATTTTCAACGGTTGTTTCCTCAGGTTCGGAAATGAAGGATTAAACAACGGATATTCATTTCCTCAACGGATAATCTTCAGAAACGAAAATGAACTAACGGAGTCATTTTCAACGGTTGTTTCCTCAGGTTCGGAAATGAAGGATTTAACAACGGATATTCATTTCCTCAACGGATAATCTTCAGAGGCGGAAATGAAGGATTACATAAACGGATATTCATTTCCCTCGACGGATACTCTTCAGAACGAAAATGCACAAACGGAGTCATTTTCCTCAACGGTTATTCTTCAGAATTGGAAAGGAAGGATAAACGGATATTCATTTCCTCAACGGATATTCTTCAGAAGTGAAAAATGAATAGCTAGTTCATTTTTCCTCAACGGATACTTCATCAGAATTGGAAATGAATAGGGTTAACTTCTAGGTACATGACAAAGCTCGCTGTGGTTTCTGTGCACTAAATTCCATAATTATGTATGCATCCATAATTACGTAATTCCTTGCATAGTCCGCACAGTTTGTCTTGTAATGTTCATAATCACATAGTTGTTTAATTGTTATTGTCTTGTTATTGATTGTAATAAACTTGGCACCTCGTACTTCGTTTCTCTTGGAAGAAACGGGTACTTAGGATTTTCGTGAAAAACGCAAGAGATCATACAATGGAAGAAATTTGGGAGTAGTCTGTTCTTCAAGGAATGCGGTTCCTTGATTGTCGGTATTGTAGGGGATATGTTGTTTATACATACAATCACATAAATACATTGCAATGTAAATAAAAGATTTATTTATAAACAACGATAACAACTGTTTCTTGGATCTTGACAACAAAAGAAAATAATACATAAGATGTAATTATT
>JARYGA010055931.1:0-26129 GCA_030545235.1 Helianthus tuberosus | reverse complement strand
TCCTTCTAAGTCTCAGTCCCAAACACAATATCAAAATTCAAAGATTCAAAGTATCAATTAAGAATTTAGGGAGAACAGTGATTAAGTGAATTGCAATATATAGAGATTACTATAAAAAATAGCCATTAACCAACCTTGATTATCCTTGCGACACCATTAATTTAACCTAATTTCACATCTAATTTTTCCCCAATCGGCGACCCCATTGAGCAAAATGGGCATGTGCGACGTTACAGTTAGTGAAAATAACGATGGCGGCCTAGATTAAATACGAATTGCATATTGGTTGGAGTTGGAATTAGGCTCTTTTATTTAAAAATTGGTTATTTATTTGGTCTAATACATAATACACATGCTATATAAAGATTTTTAAAATATTTGGAGGCCTTATTTTTTGGAGGCCCTACGCCGTCGCATAGGTTTAGAAGCCTCTAGGTACGGCCCTGATGTATATGTAACTTTGATATGACTAGTCTGTATAATATTGATTCTTACACCTTCTATTGATCCTAGTCTGTATAATAGTGTTGAATTCTTACAGTTCCTGTAGATTTTTAGAGCTTTGTAGGTATCACACCTCAAAACAGTTTCATTATACACACACTCAACATTTTAAATACATGTATCTATTCCATTAAATTACGTTGCATGTATTTTCACTATTCTACAGAGTAGTCAAATCAAAGTTACAAATAAAAGTTGCATGTATCTATCATAAATGTATGTATGTAAGAATCACTATTATGAACACACCCAACATTTCATTTATATATGTTAATAAAGTTACATGCAGATTTTTTGAGCTTTGATATCACGTGAAGCTGCAGCTTTGTGGCAGAAGAAGGTTGATCACATGTGAACTTTATTAACATTTATATATCAAACAGCGAATTTATTAAGATATATATATCAAACAGTTGTTTAGATGAAACAGCAAACTATATTAACATGTTTAGTTTAAACAGCGAAGTTTATAAAGATCTCTATATTAAACAGCGAAGTATATTAACATATGTAAATGAAACAACGAAGTTTATAAAGAACTCTATATCAAACAGAGATCTTTATTAACATGTTTATTTCAAATAGCGAAGTTGTCTGCAACAGGAATGTTGTCATAACTTTGGCAGAAGTCATGTAGTTTGCTGTTTCAAACAACGATCTACCTAGAAGTGGAAACTTTTTCCCAGACCACCTATAATCACTCTTTCTTTGTTCAAGTCCCCTATTTATGCAAAAGTTTCTTGTTCATTACCTTTTATATTAAATATATTTGAATCATCGATTTTTTTTTAAATTAGTTAGCAGGCTATTCGAATTATTAAATTTAATTGAATAAGGTTGTATAAATTTAAAATCAATTGATTCACATTCACTTTTATATAATTTATTTTATTTTAATTTTTAGATTTTTTGTTATTTTGCAAATATTGCTTTATGAAATTTCCAGACTATCCAAATATTTAATTATTTTTATTACGTTTATTTAAATTTTGGATTTTTGCCTTGAGTCTTCTTTGAGGTGGTGTTTTGTCAAATTAACTCTTTTGTATAATTTATTATCTATTTTAATCCACATGTTACATCATGGTGTTAATTTTTGTGTTATATAGCTTTAATTTCTCAATTGTAAACAATATATTCTTTTGAGTTAATAGCCAAAATGGTCCCTTAGGTTTGCTCACTTTTATCACTTTAGTCCAAAATCCAAATTTTTTAAAGAGTTAAATGCCATTTTAGTCCCTGTGGTTTGGGTCATTTTGCCAGTTTAGTCCAAAGGTTTCATTTTTAACCTGTGGGTCCAAAAAGGTTTCACCGTTGCCATTTTAGTCCACTGGGTTAACTTTATCTATTTTTTCTGTTAACCAGAAGGGCAATTCAGTCATTTTATATGTAATTCTGTTAACTAGAAATGCAATTCCGCCATACAAAATGACCAAACCGCCCTTCTCGTTAACAGAAATAATTGATGAAGTTAACCCAGTGGACTAAAATGGCAACAGTGAAACCTTTTTGGATCCACAGGTTAAAAATGAAACCTTTGGACTAAACTGACAAAATGACCCAAACCACAGGGACTAAAATGGCATTTAACTCTTTTTTAAATCTGGGTCCCTGAGGTTTGCATTTTGTTGCCATTTTAGTCCAAATTTCAAAAAAGTCTAATTTTGTCAGGATTTCTTACTGAATTTTGTCTTCTTCCTCATTTCTCATAAGGGCAAAATTATCATTATAGATTATTACAAAATAATTTATATTAAAAAACAAACCTCAAAGAACTTAGGGTCATTTCTCATAAGGGCAGGTCTGAGGAAGAAGATGATGGGGGAAGGTGAGGGGTTTTGATCGATTAGGGTTATTTAAAGTTCTTTGAGGCTTTTTTTAATATTAATTATTTTGTAATAATCTATAATGACAATTTTGCCCTTATGAGAAATGAGGAAGAAGACAAAATTCAGTAAGAAATCCTGACAAAATTAGACTTTTTTGAAATTTGTACTAAAATGGCAACAAAATGCAAACCTCAGGGACCTAGTTTTTAAAAATTTGGATTTTGGATTAAAGTGGGAAAAGTGAGTAAACCTCAGGGACCATTTTGGCTATTAACTCTATTCTTTTTCTTGGTTAGTTTGTGTAATTGTCATTCTAGAAGACAAGATTAAACAATGAGAAAGTATATGTATTTAAGGTGGTGTTTGTTTTTCTAAAAAAGATCCGCACAAGCTCTTATGTCTGCACCGCGCAGACCACACGTAGACATTGTCATCGGCAGACTATTTTTTTTCGAAGACAACAACAACAACCATACCCAGTAAATCCTGCCAATAGCAAAGCTAATGGCATGGTCTGGGGTAGGGGTGAGCATGGTGCGGTTCGGTTCGGTTATTACCTATAACCGAAACCATAACCGCACATTGCGGTTATCAAAAAATCATAACCGTTCGGTTTCGGTTAATGCGGTTTCGGTTAATCGGTTATTGCGGTTAATGCGGTTTCGGTTCGGTTATAGGTCGGTTATTTTCATTGTTTCTAATGTTGGACTTTAAATGTGTGGATCGAGCAAAATTAATGCGCAAACAATAAATATACGGTTAATCAATTATATTCCACTACCATATGCATACTAATTCCAAAACAAAAGTAACACGTGTAGTCACGTGGTATGTGGAAACATACATACGAACACAAAGAGGTTTTTAAATTCGACAGTTTTTAATCAAAACATAAAAAGTTGTAGTGCAATCTTCATCAAAGTTGGGTCATGGTTAAAAGTTAAAACATTCAAATACTTCACCAAAGATATATATTGATTAGGCCATGGTTAAGCATTTAAATACAAACTTAAAGACTTATGGTGCTACGGATTTGGTTATGTTTAAAATATTCGGTTCGGTTCGGTTATTTGCGGTTATGAAAATAAGAATAACCATAACCGAACCGCAAAAATCGGTTATTAAAAATATAAATAACCAACCCTTCGGTTATTTCGGTTATCGGTTATTTCGGTTCGGTTTTTTCGGTTATTTCGGTTACGGTTCGGTTAATTCGGTTGTATGCTCACCCCTAGTCTGGGGAGGGTGGGATGTAGGCAAACATTTCCCCTATCATTGAGGATAGAGAGGTTACATCCAAAGAGACCCCAGCTCTGTAACAACAAGCACTAAAAGAGTTCCAGAAAACTACCGAGACAAAAGAAGTGGTGAAAGCAAAAACAGTTTAGTGACGGTAAATATAGCATCATAGAAAAACATATGCATATCCATATATATAACGTAAGACAATCATCCTCCAAGACCACCTAATGTGTAGGTAAATCTACAGCCCCTATGACAACGCCTAACCACATCTTACCTAAACCCTAAAACTCCTTAACTTTAATCCTACGTCTCCATGAACTCTTATCTCGGACCATGTCCTCAGAGAGGTGCATTTCTATCAAATCCTTCCTAATCCGCTCATCCCACTTCAATTTCGGTCTACCTCTACCCCTCCTTCCATCTACTATGAGGGTTTCCACTACTCTAACTGGCGTCGTTGCTTGCCTCCTCTTCACATGCCCAAACCATCTCAATCTGCCCTCCTTAATCTTAAAAGACACCCCTAACTTTTCCCTACAAACCTCATTTATTATTCGGTTTAAACTTGTGTGACCACACATCCACCTCGGCATCCTCATCTCTGTTACTTCCATCTAGCGTGCTTGTGATTTCTTAATGGCCCAGCAAGCTGTCCCATATAGCATGGCAGGTCTCACTACAACCCGATAGAATTTCCCTTTTAATTTAGTTGGGAACCTCGAGTCACACAATATCTGAGTGGCTGCTCTCCACCTAAACCAGCCAGCCTGAATGCGGTGAGCTACATCACTATCTAACTCCCCGTCTCTTTGTACAAACGATCCTAAATACTTGAACTTAGTTGCATCCGGAACAACCTGACCTTCAATGGTGATTTGAGTGTCTTCGAAACCCCCCTCATCGCTGAAATCACAGTAAAGGTACTTAGTCTTCGACCGACTGATCCTTAAACCCTTGTCTTCTAAAGCTACTCGCCATTCTTCTAACTTCTCATTCAACCTCTGTTTAGTCTCTGCAACTAAAACAATATCATCTGCAAAAAGCATGCACCATGGCACTGTCTCCTGAATCGACTTGGACAACTCATCCATGATAATCATAAAAAGAAATGGGCTCAACACCGACCCTTGGTGGAGTCCTATCTCCATAGGGAAGGAATTGGTATCCCCTACAGGCGCACAAACACTAGTTTCAATTCTATCATACATATCCTTAATTATGTCTATATACTTCCCAGGAACCCATCTACCCTCCAAAGTATCCCAAATCAGTCTACGTGGTACACTGTCGTATGCCTTTTCAAGGTCGATGAAGACCATATGTAGATCTTGCCTTTTCCCTCTATATTTTTCCATCAGTCTCCTTAGAATGTGAATGGCTTCCATAGTTGATCGCTCTGGCATGAAACCAAATTGTTTTACCGTAACCTGAGTTTCTTTCCTAATTCTAGTCTCAACCACCCTCTCCCACAATTTCATCGTATGACTTAGTAGCTTAATACCTCTATAATTCCCACAACACTGGGCATCTCCTTTGTTCTTATAAAGAGGCACTACGACACTACTCCTCCACTGATCTAGCATTTTTCCACATTTGAAAATGACATTGAACAAAGAAGTTAGCCATTGAACCCCTTCATCTCCCAAACACCTCCACACTTCAATCGGTATGTTGTCTGGACCAACTGCCTTAGCATTTCCCATATTCCTAAGTGTTGTCCTCACCTCTCCATGTGTGATACTCCGACAGTAGCAATTATTTTGTTCCCGCCTTTGAGTGGTGTTGCCGTCGTTTTGTTGTTGGTCTGATATACCATTGTTGAAAAGATTGTAGAAGTAAGTTCGCCACCTCAACTTAATGTCATATTTGTTGACTAAAACACGCCCATCATGTCCCTTTATAAACTTCACTACTCCTATATCCTTTCTCCTACGCTCCGTAGCTTTGGCAATCTTGAACATAACATGCCCCCCCCCCCCCTTTTGTTTCTAGGCGTTCATATATCTGCTTATAGGCTGTGTTCTTTGCCTCTGTGACTGCCTTCTTAGCTTCCCTTTTGGCTTCTTTTTTACACACCTAAGAAGATCTTTAAAGCTTTCATGCTTCCCCTAATTTTGGTCTGCACCTCCTCACTCCACCACCAGGTATCCTTAGGCCCACTTGACTTTCCCGTTGCAACCCCTCAAGTTCCATTAGCCACATGGATAATGGTAGTCGTCATATCCTCCCACATCTGATTAGTGTCCCCACTTGATTGAGCCATTTTCAATGAGACGACCTTATCTTTGAACTCTGTCATCTTGTCGCCCTTCAAGTTTCCCCATCGGATCCTAGGTCGAATACTCCTCTCTCTCCTCTAACCAACTTTTCTCTTATGAGTATATCTCCCACCAACAGATGGTGTTGAGCCACTGTTGTCTCCCCTGGTATAACTTTGCAGTCCTTCCACCACCGTCGGTCTACATGCCTCGTCAAGAGATAATCTATTTGTGTGTTCTGACCCCCACTACTAGAAATGATCAAATGCGTGTCCCTTTTCCTAAAGAACGAGTTTAAAATACCCAAGTGTGTGCCACCGCAAATTCTAGAAGATCCCGACTAGACTCATTCCTATCACCAAAACCAAACCCCCCATGTATGTACTGATAACCATCATTATCCTTACAGATGTGACCGTTAAAATCCCCTCCTAAAAAATTCTCTCATCCCTAGGTATGGCCCTCACTACTAAGTCTAGGCAATCCTAAAACTCACGTTTCTCCAGGTCTCCTAATCCCACGTGTGGTGCATATGCGCAAACCATCGTTACCACTTCCTCACCTAATACTAATCTGAGCGCCATAATTCTATTGTTGTATCGTATTACCTCAGTCACATTCCTATGCAATTCTAGAGATACTAGAAAACCGACCCCATTTTTAGCCCCCGAAGACCCCGAGTATAACAATTTATACCCATTGTATTCACCCCCTCTATTCCCCTTCCACCTAGTTTCCTGATGACAAGCTATCTGAACCCTACGCCTTTTAAGTGCGTCTACCACCTCCAATAACTACTAGTTAAGGTTCCTATATTTCAAGATGCCACACGTAACCTATACCCCCTTTCCTTTCCCTTGCAAGCACCCCTCGTCCTCAAATATGACCTCAAGGCACTTTCATTACTCCTATCTTCTATTCAGGGCCGGCCCAAGGGTAAGCCAAATGAGGCTTGGGCCTTGGGCCACCAAAACTATAGGGCCTCCACAACAGTCCATTTATAAAAGATTTAGGGTGTGGGTTACCAACAGATTGATGGTTGGTAGTGTAGTGGTTTTGTGTATGTATGGATGTTGGTGAGACGCAGGTTCAAATCCCTGGTTCACCATTTTTTTTTCTTGTTTTTAAATTTTAACACAATCTTTCAAATAATTACACTTGGGCCCTTCAAGTTTAACTTTCAATTACATACATTTTTTTTGGAAAAAGGCCACAAGATTTTACTTCGCCTTAGGCCACCAAAATGGTTGAGCCGGCCCTGCTTCTATTGTCGCAAGTAATCACAAAAAAAGTCAATAAACACAAAAGTACACAACAATAGCAATCTTGGAAGCATGCAGTTTGTGAGAATATACAATGATCAACAAATAATAAAAGATACACAAGGCACCAATATTGACTATAGTAAACTAAAAAGTATATTAAAATACAGGTGCATATAATGATCTTAACTGTTCAACAAAAACAATAATAGTTCTACTAAAGAAAAAAAAGTGGCAAAGAAGCACAGATCCCAAGCTTTATTATATCCTAATACATGCCTTTAACTATTATTATTATTATTTTTTATTAAGAACAGAATGCTCTAATACTATCAACTTAATTAAACTATATGCTTATATAATAAAGAAAATACTTTTATGCATATGTAGGGTAGAATGTGTATAAAGGATAAGAGTACACCTGAAGGGGTAAGGTCCCGAAAACCTTATACCAGGTACATGGGACCATACCACGACCTCACCTCTTAGCCTCTTTTGATCTTGCGCGGCCGCGCAACTGGTCCTACAGAGAAAACTCAAGAGGAAGATAACAGATACCACCTGCGCGCCGAAAGGAAGTGAACAAACCCTTGCGCCTCCCTACATAACAAACAAAGGATGAAAATCCTAAGTTAAGCATTTTCGCTTAAATGATACCCAGACTTGGGTATTATTTACCCAACTGGTGCCACACGGTAAGAGGCCACACAGGATTATGACAATAACCTTCTAGAAGGCTCAATCGTGCACCACCAGACGGTTATAACCGTCTGATACACGTGTCATCATCTCAGGCCTTCCTGAAATCACGATGATGGCATGAAATTGGAGGAAAACCTCCACTTACCCGCTTTCCATGTGGCAATTCCCCAGCCATTGATCAAAACAGCAATCCGTGTGCTCACACATCGGATCGAGAAGATTAACGGAAGAAGAAAGTAACCGCTTACGGGGTTAGCATCTTCCGTTAATATTTCATCAACGAATTTTCCCGCCCAAACTCCCAGCTATAAATATGAGGGTAATTCAGGTATGAATACCAAGTTACACACACTTCTTTAATACTACTTCTTCTTCATAAATACCTACTTATTCTCACGCCGGAGTCGGGTCAAGGAGAGAACCCCCTTCTCCCCTTGACGAGGCTAACGGTGCTTTGTTTTGCAGAGTTTACCGGAGAAGAAGATCAGTTCATCGAATCAAACGAGAGAGAACAACCCCCTTTAATGCAGATCCAAACCCCCTAGATAATTTGATCCTGGTCATTTATCTAGTGTTTCTTCAACACCGGAATTCCTCTGAAAAAATGTGTTGCCGGAGATTTGTTTCAGATTATAAATTAGATTGGTTCTCATCGGATAACTTTGGTGCAATCGTTGGTGCTCTCGAATTCCGGATCCGAAGACAGACCCTAGAGACCGAAGAACAACTTCGTTGAAGTCTGAAAACGAGGTGACCTTGCCGGCTTTTGTACCTTGAAGAACTTTCCAGTAGAGTGAGGGGCATGAAAGTGGTTCCAAGATTGGGAGTCTAATGAAGATGAAGATGAAGATTGAGGGGGTAAAAGGGAGAAAACAATAGTTTAATGTAGGATCGTTCTCAATTGTTTTTCTGAATTAAAAAATGTCTGCGCAAGCTCTTCTTGGTGCAGATTTGGCTCAACCACTTATAAGATCTTCTAAGGTCTGCAGAGGGTTAAACACCACCACCCACCACCATCTCCTTCCAGCACCCACCACCGTCCATCACCACCACCGTCCACCGTCTACGACCACCGTACACCACCACCAGTTTATTTTAGAATTCTGCATATGTTAAAAAACAAAAAGCCTTCTTCTTGCAAACTCAAGAGGTTTGGTCCACCTCTTCTTCTACATATGTATGCAGATGTGGTCAGCAGACTGCAGACATTTTACCTCTTAAAAAACAAACGGCACCTAGGTATCGAGTCTTGAAGATATGAAGATGATGTTTAGAGACTCCTTTATGTAACACTTGGACAAGGCGTTTATAGCCTTAATTGGATTCTTTATACCCCCTTTCTTTTGGGTTTTGAGTGGGTTTGCATCATTGTATGTGAAAATCAAAACACAATTGGATGTACAAATGTGAACCTCCTCAAGGCCCAACATAAAGGTTACTTGCACAATTAAATTAAAGCTCTTAGCCCAGTATAGTATGATTGCTACTTAAATAATTAGGCAAAAGATCAAATACAAATAATCTTAACATACTAAACATACAAATTGAAGGAAAACCCAAAAAGACAAGGTGGCATTTTTGTAATTACCACCAACTATCAAAGTTACAACCAAAAATACCTAAAAAAACACAAATTTTTTTTTAACATTTTTTATTAAAAAATCGCTACATTTCGTTAGCAAAAAAAAAAAAAAAAATTTTTTGTTGCTACTAAAAGTAGCGATTTTTTAATAAAAAATGTTAAAAAAATAAAATAAAATAATTTGTGTGTTTTTTTTTATTTTTTTAGGTTTTTTGGGGGTTTAGTTTTTAGCATTTTAGCTTGGGTGGGGTGGGGGGTTAGGTTTTTTTTAGGTTTTTGGGGGGTGGGGGGGTTAGGGTTTTTTTTAGGTTTTTGGGGGGTGGGGGTGGGGGTAGGTTTTTTTTAGGTTTTTTTTTTTTTTTTTTTTTGGGGGGGGGGGGGGTAGGTTTTTTTTTAGGTTTTTGGGGGGTGGGGGGTTTAGGTTTTTTTTTTTTTGGGGGGGGGGGGGAGAGTGGTTAGGTTTTTTTAGGTATATTTGTAGAGTAACTTTGATAGTTATTGATAATTACAAAAATGTCACCTTGTCTTTTTGAGTTTTCCTTCAATTTGTATGTTTAGTATGTTAAGATTATTTGTACAAGAACTTTACCCTAAATAATTAATCTCTTTTACTTAAGATATAGATACAATAATGCTTTATCTTATACCTTTGTGGATGTGCCAGTCACATATGCCTATGTTGATAACCGTCGTGGCTTTTTAGTTGACTTTTGTGGAACACAGCCGACAGGGTAACTGAAAAGGATTCATTTCAACTATTTTATCTTAGAACTTTGTAGGGTTCGATCCAGACTGTAACCCGGTTGCAGGCAATAACATACACTAAAAAATCATATGTCCCTATGTACATGTAAATTAAATATATTTATATCAAATACTCTTTATATATCAGATGATCAAATTTTGGTGATGGTTCAACTCAATGATTTTTTTCATTATAAAACTATAATTCCAATTTACAATAAAATAAATTTAATCGAAGCATTGATTCCTTTTATTGCCAAAACAAGAATAAACAACGGTTGAGAGATTTTTTAACACACGATAAATACATGTAAAATTGAACAAATCCTTAAACAATTGTCGTGAAAGATATCGAAACAATTTTCAATAAAAGCATTATTAACATGATAAATTAAAGTTCATGACTTCGTGACAACATATCACAATGGTTTAACCAATTCACAATATCAGAATTAGCATAAGAAGCCATGCATAGCGATAGCCAAAAGAGTTACCGACAACCGGCCACGCTGCCGAGTCTTTTTGCTCGCTAACGACTCCATCAATCTGAATCAAGTTAGTGGCCTTGGACGCATCAGTGTTCTGGCCATATGCGATCTCATGGTTCTTAGCATTTATGACGTACACCCTCACGAAATATGTAGCCGAGGGGGTGTCTCTTGGAATGGTCCATATAAACGTGTTGTTTGAGCGTTTGTATGGCCCATCCGTGATGTCAAACGGGCAGGTCTTGTCAAGATCGAGATTGTCATCTGTTTTTCTGTCATCTTGGCCCGTTTGGCTCACGGGTGCATAGCATAGCTTCGCTTCAATAGTGGTGTAGTTCGCATCCGAAACTGTGAGGTTTGGGTTGTAGGCCCATGTGATGGTAATTGTATCGCTCCCTGCCTTCGACACTACAAAAAAGAATTGTTACCGGCTACATTTCACTTCGTTATAAAAAATATATCCATGAGATTTTTAACAGTGACGAAACCAAAACCTATTAGTCAGGTCATCATAAGGTTATTTCTCTGCGAATTAAAACTAGAGGACGCAACTAATATTTTTCTTCAAAAAAACTCGGATTTCAAATATAAATATCCAATAAATTATGGTGATAGGGTAGCGGGCCCTCTTGACCCACTTGGTTACACCCATGTTTTCAAGTTCAATTTAATGCTCAATATTGGGCTTTTTGGATTGCTAGAATTCGAGTTCATTTGAACTCGATGTTGAGCCCGGACCAGTCATAGAAGTTAGGAATTAAAGAGAAACAAGGCTAACCTTGGCCCGGTGTAGCGGAAGCGGTAACAATGAGAGATTGGTTAAGAGTGGAGAGGTGGACATTATGAGCATAAGAAGCAATCGTGAAGAACGAAAGAAGAAGAAGAAGAACAGCAGCAGGATGAACCTCCATTGAAAGGTTGACTTTTGAATGTAAAATATAGTTAATTTAAGAGGCAATTTGTGATTAAGAAGTTGGGCCAGTACACTATTTATAGATGGTTATATGAAACGACTAATGCTTTCTATTATCAAATTATTAAATTAGATCACAAAATTTATCTCTAAAGTCTAATTAACTTTAACTATACCATAATATATACATTTTAGTTGGTTGACATTTTTTAATGATTTGTCTAAAATAGTCGGTGTTAACTACTTAGTTCCTGGAATTAGTATTTCTATGTTAAGGATGAGATCTAAAACACACTATAAAGTTAAGCAAAACAATGTAAACTTGCCTCCCACATATTTTGTATCTTAAAACGAAATAGAAATTGAAATCCTTTTACGTGTTTTATATGAAGTAAATTGTGTAACGATAATACATCAAATATATTGTCAGAAAAAAAAAATCATATCAAGCATATTACAATTATGCCAAATGTGAGAATAGCGCACTTATACACGCACGTGAATCTTAGACACCAGGTCTAGGCTCAAATCTAGACAATGTCTATAATTTTAGATAATAATTTTAGATAATTGATGTAAAGTAGATAAACATTTGCCATTCAAAAAAAAGCATATGACAATTTTGTTAAATCGGATTTAACAACATTACATCATATTATATAGTTCAATGGCACCAAGTTCAGGCCATCAAAAACCTCTACCTCGGCATTTTACATCAGATTTCAAAGCAACCTAAAAAACTTTTCCAAACTTCTACCTCACACTCAAATTTACTATAAAATTTATATAAAAAGAAAGTTTGTGAGAGTGGTCCTCACACACTTGGTCCGAATGAGTCCACATCCACGGACCAAACCACCCGGACACCTCCCCTTCAATGCATCATAGGATCGCGGAATAGTTTTGAAATTCTAGACTTTGCCGTGTCATCTCTATTAAAATTTAGAGGAAAAAAAACTACTAAAATATCACTTCACTATGTTGAGATTACCTATATATTAAAAACATTACATAATGAACAGTAACACCACCTAGGAATAAGGAAATGTATCGGTACCAAATTTTTCAAACCGGGTATATTTTTCGTACCGATTCGGTACCGACTTTTGACATTTTCGGTACCGGTTTTTACCCTCAAATACAGGTATCGTACCGGTGCCGTACCAGGTATATTCGGTACCGGTACCCACTTTTTGGGGTTTTCGGTACCGAGCTCATCCCTAACATCACCCTTGAGCTCATGCCACGTAACAACGCAAGTAATTACACCGTTTAGATTGTTTTTCATACACATGGTAAGTAATTGTATTTCGTTTGAATGAGGTTTTATATACACAACTTCTTTTGTTTTTCTTTTTGGCTTTTTCTGTAATGAATCAATTGTAACAAGTAAAATTAACTTGGATATTTAGATTATTGATGAGCAAATAGTATAAAATCCTGTAATCAAACTGGTATTGTATCGGTACCAAATTTACTATACTAAATCATTTTCGGTATCAATTTGGTACCCACCTTTT
This sequence comes from Helianthus tuberosus, assembly GCA_030545235.1. Lineage (NCBI taxonomy): Eukaryota > Viridiplantae > Streptophyta > Magnoliopsida > Asterales > Asteraceae > Helianthus > Helianthus tuberosus. The sequence goes on along the minus strand of JARYGA010055931.1, from coordinate 13,082 downwards.
GGCGTTTTCAGAATCGTTACTTTCGGTTCAACACCGGACTAGCACCTTTCCTGTATTTACTTATTTTTACCTACAAATACCATACCGTATAGTACCGAGCATTTCCGGTGCCGGTACCTAATTTCGATGATTTTCGGGATCGGTACTTTCGGTGCCATTACCGGTACCGAGCTCATCCATATTTTAACGTGTTAGTAACGTCATAACTGAACTGAAAACAGCTGAATTTCCAACGAGTAGGACGTTTGGGTCCTACTATTATATATTAGATTATTTAAAATTGTTTTTTAGGACAGAGTAACTATCGTTACTACGTCATTTTTATCTATATTTTGATATCCGGTATCCACTTGCCATTGTTGGCACGCGTTTTGCAGACATTGGATCCCCGTCGCAACGCGGGGTCGGAAAATCAACTAGTTTAATTAATTTTGTCATATACCTTTAAAGTTATACAACACTTTATTAAATCTCATATTGATAAATGATATTTTTATAGTTTTTTTCTTAAATTTAATAGAGTTAGAAAATCTTATTGAATATTTACCAAGTATAATAATTAGCTAATAGAAAAAATCAAATCAGTCTAATTACACTAAAAAAAATATTAATTATTTATTTATTAAATTTTCTCAAGGTTCTAACTCCTGTCAACTATGGATAATTATACCAAAAGTCAAACTAATAAAAGAAATGGGATTGTATTATACAAATAGATTAATAGGTGCATAATGTAGTACATAATATCGTACATTGTGTACTTACAAGATCGAATTACACTCCCTCATTTCATCCATTTTTTTAAGTATGGCAAATACGTCAGGGAACGAAGATTATTGATTAGTAATTTAGTATTGAGCACGAAATGCCAATGAGGTGGTGGTGGAGTGGTATGGGAAAAATTTGGTGTTTTAAGGGACCTAAGTTCGATTCATGCTCTCTCCATTATTTTATGCGGCACCTGGTTATGACGGGAGACTAGGCGAGTAGGCGGAGATCGCTAATTCGATCCTTGAATTGAGCGGGTTCTACCTCACCGTACTGTCGTGCCTTCAGGCTAGTGTTCACGGGCTTCAGCCTTAATTGAGTGTTTTCCCCAGTTCGGATGTGAGTGTATCCTGATGTGGTGAATTTTGTCAGTACTCATTTAGAGGTTTCATTGACCGTTAAAAAAAGTATCGAGCACGAAGTACTTGAAATAAATTTTTTTTTTTTTTTTACTTTTACACAAACCATATAACTTTTGTATAGTTTATAATTAGAGAATATAAAGGGACCTAATTCATCAAACTTTAAAAATATGTTTTGTATACTTGTTAACGACATAATTGCTATTATATAGTTAGGTAACTATTTTTACTATATAAGTTGGTTTATAAGTATGTAGGTAACTATTTTTACTATACGTATAAGTTGGTTTGTAAGTATGTGCATTTTTTGAAAAGATAAAAATGTATGTTCACCAATTTGATAAGCTTAAAAACCCGTAATACAGTAGTTATTTTTATGTATGTTTATACTTAAAATAGATGTTTGTTACTTATTAAATGAGCTTCAGACGTTATCACTCAACGCCTAATCAAAACATGATGTATATTTTTCCCTCAGTTCTTGTGATGTAAACTAGTATCGACATTAACATATTTATCACTAAAGTCTAATTAACCATCCCATAGACCCATACTATATATAGTTTTAGTTGGTTGACCTTTTTAATGATTTGTCCAAAATAGTCGTATTACATATAATCGGGTGAACGAATTGTACATGTATAATTTATACTATATAATAAAAGAAATCTGTTTTGGGACACATGTCATTCCCTCATGCTTTCTCACCTTATTTCCTATTTATCTATGTTAAATAAATAAATAAATAAATAAATAAATAACAATAATAATTTCTCACCTTATATCAATCAGTTTTAAAAATTCATGATAACTCAAAAAAAAAATATTGTTAATATATAATATTTTTCTTTTATCTTTATTATTATTTAATAATTATATTGTTAATGATAAGCCAAAGTAGTCGGCTACAGTTGGGTTGAAAAAACTATATAATCTTTTTATTTTATCTTTATTATTATTATTTAATTAATAATTATATTATATTGTTAATGATAAGCCAAAGTAAATTCTAGATAAAATTAGTTTTATCTAAAGTTATTATAAAATCAGTTTTAAAATTTCGTGATAACTCAAAAAAAAAATTGTTAATATATAATCTTTTTCTTTTATCTTTATTATTATTATTTAATAATTATATTGTTAATGATAAGCCAAAGTAGTCGGCTACAGTTGGGTTGAAAAAACTATATAATCTTTTTATTTTATCTTTATTATTATTTAATTAATAATTATATTATATTGTTAATGATAAGCCAAAGTAAATTCTAGATAAAATCAGATTTATCTACAGTTATTATAAAATCAGTTTAAAAAATTTGTGATAACTCAAAAAAAAACATTATCTATTTATACATATTTACCTTATAAATAGTAGACTTAATCATTCTAAACAATCAGAGATGGAAGGGAGAAGTCTAATCTCTTTGAATGATATTGATGGCAAAACAACTTTTACGATAAAGGTAAAAGTACTTGGGCTTTGGAGAAAACCAAATCCCAAAAAGGTTGGTGAGATATGGGCTACTGAGATGGTGCTCATGGATGAAAAGGTACATATTTAACGACTTTAATTAGTTAATACGTATTTACTTAAGGATTTTTTAAGTTTTTTTTTAACATACATTATTTTTCATTATAATGTCAGGGGACGAAAGTGCAAGCCACTGTATGGAGTAATAACTTTAAAAGGCATGAAAAAATGTCAGAGGAAAATGAATGTTATACAATTTTTAAACCCCGAGTTGATGAAAGTAATCCAAAGTTTAAACATTTTGACACCAAATATGTGCTGACCTTCAATTTTAAAACAACTATTAGAAAGTGTAACAACTTCATAGGCCCAACATATAACATATGGTTTTGAGTTTTCATCATTTAAGGCTATTAAAGATGGTAGAGTTTCTTCAAAATATTGAATCGGTTCGTTTCCTAAACTAACCAAAGTAATAATATACCCGTTATAATCAAGTTTTATTATTATAACCTTTTTTTTCTTTCATTGTAGACTTTATTGGTTATATTAACTCATTTATGTCAATTTGGTATATAAATGTCTCCATCTTTGATTTGCATTTACAAGAAATAGTTATTATATAGTTTAGATTGTTCAACCTGTGTAACACACGGGGAACTAACCTAGTATGTTTTAAAGAAGTTCATACGTAGTATTAAAACAAGATAGAAACTTAAGTAGTTAAGTATTTAAGAAAAATAAGCCACTTGGGTGAAACTTATTAAAGGTTATTGACATTATACATAGATAATGAGAGAGGGCTATCTGTTTTGTTAGTTATTATTATCTAAAAACACGTATTATCATTTACGTATTAAAAAGGTAATATCCCGCATATGGTTTTTTTAATTGTTTGACCAAATGTGCATATTGCTTGGCGTCGACCTAGTTATGATCACTTTTATTTTGCATCTTGTACTTATTTCATGCATAAGAATCTACAAAATATTTGTATTAATTTTTTTTATAGAATATATGATGTTTTGAGAGACTTTGATCAATGGTTCGGCATGCACGATGCGTCTTCACCTTGTTTACTTGTTATTATGAATATCAATCGATACTTGATACTTCACATATTATGTTTTTAGTGATTAAGTGAGACTTGATTTCTAGTTGTTTGATAAGTGAGACTTGATTTCTAGTTGTTTGATATTAGTGCCAAATCTTTTTTTATTGATTCTGTTTACAAATTTTAACAAAGCTGGATAATTTTGTATGTTAAATAAGTTGATAAAAAGTAAGGGATAATTTACACATAATACACTTTTATTTGTATATTGTATTTGCTGATTAGTTGAGAAAAAAGGAGAGTGGAGTTGCGATTACATAACCGACTTATATATAAAAGTTTAAACATAACTTATAAAAGTCAATATGATTATCTACATTAAAGTAGTTTGTATTTATCATCCCATATATTTATAACACATATAATTATTTTAAAAGTAAAAAAAATGCATCAATGGGAGTCTAATTCACTATCTGTCTTGTCTCGTTTTTGCTCATACTAAGAAATTGTTTGATTTGATCTGAACTTATTCATTTGCTCATCTTTAGTTTCGTTATTAAAGTTCAAAAAAATAAAAATAAACGGTGTTTATCTTTCTGTTTGAATTGATAGCAATTGGGCTGAAAACAATATGTCTATTTCTATTCTAATGCTGGCCCGCAGGCCCAATCTGATTTCGTTTCAACTTTATAAGATTTGTGCTACATCCTCTATTATGAATAATTTCAACTATAACGGCCATTTTTTCTTTTGATTATGATATGACCATGAACCAGATAGTTAAAAGTTGAAATCTCTTCTTCTATAAGTAATGAAAAACGGTAAAATACAAAAGTCTCTTAATGTGTGAAGCGTACATGACCACAAAATAACATGTGTGATTTTCTAATGTTTGTTCATGCGTGATCGGTGATTAGAATAGACATGTATGATTAGGTTTCCTCATGCTTGATTATGTGATGTTTTGTTCATGCGTGATTATGTGATGTTTGTTCATGCGTGATTAGGGTTTGAGTTTTATAGTATGCGTAATTTACTCGTGTGCGCTTCACACGTTAAGGGGCTCTTGTATGGTAACTCATCCCTACAAGTAATAATAAGGTTGATACATGTATTTATAGAGGTACAAAAGGTTAAATTATAAGCAAGGTTGGAGAACTCGCTAGTCGCTTTTCGGCCGGTGAGGTGGAGACTAGCGACTACTCGGGATTACTCGGGATTACTCAGGATCGGAACTTTATATGTAAATTTTATTATTTTTATAAATATGTATATATATACTCACACATCCATATCAATATAATACTTAAAAAGGTAAAAGTAGTTCAAAATACAAACTAAACTTACATATAAGTCATAACATAACAAGTCTCAGTACTTAAAATTCAAAATTAACAAATAGCTCAAATGTAATCATCATCCCCGTAGTGTTCAATGATTTCGACACTATCCGACTCGTATTCCATCTCCTCGTCTACTTCATCCTCTTTCTCCGACTCAAATTTTTCGTCATATTAGGGTAAGGGATAAGGAAAATGGGCTAAAGTTGTAATCTTGGACCTGTTTTGTAAGGATTTCAAATGGGCCGACAAGGGAGACTTGGGCCGACTAGGGCGGCTTGGACCGGCTTTGACCGACTAGCGATTTTTTGATTGATTAGTGAAAAATTACTCAGTAGGAGGCCAACTAGCAACTAGTCGGTGATTAATCGCCGAGTAATCGCGATTTTTGCAACACTGATTATAAGATAGCAACCTAGAGCTTATGGATGCATTTATACGTGTTAACTTATCCGATGTAGAGGTTTTATGCCCCTTGCAAGTGAAAAGCAGAGATCAAACTGGAGCTTGTCACAAAATGCAAACTGAGTAGGACGTGATTTAGTGAAGATATCAAAATTGATTATTTGTACCAATGAACTGAACTTGTACTTCTTTTGTACAACCTTTTCTTAAACAAAGTGAGGTGAACTTTAATGTGGTACACACAATAAATTTGGAGTTGCTCGAAATGAGAAAGCAACACTTAATACTTGCGGAGAATTGTAGTCCATATGGTGAACCGTAGAAACACCGGTTCTAATCTGCGTGGGGTTAGAACCAAAGAGGTAGTCTCGACAGGGTGGTTAATCTCTAATCTCTCCTTAATCGACAAGGCTCGTAAATATCTGTAAAACAAAACACCATGAAGCTCGTTACAAGAAGGAGAGTGAGATTTACCCAAAAAAAAAAAAGAAGGAGAGTGAGAGTAAGGGGCTGTTTGATTTGGGCTGACTGCGTCCAGTCAGATCTGACTGCTGACTCCGTCAGCCAGTCAGCGTGTTTGTTTTACAAATAAGGTGTGGCTGACCAAGTCAGTTGTCTGACCCACCCTATAAATTAAGTCTGACCCAGTCAGTTTTTTATGAGCTTCTGACCGAGTCATCCGGTGGGATTTCATCAAACAGCCCCTAAGTATTGCTTAAGAAGAAATAAGTATCGCTTAAGAACCCCCACATCTCCTTTTTCTTTCCAGCAGAAATAACCCATGTATCCTCACCCGTTGAACCACCTCATCCCACACCCTTTGCGCGAACGTGCACAAGATAAAAAGGTGTTCAACCATTTCATCCTCGACACCACAAATCAGACATGTTACACATGGGACTTGAGCATTGTGATTCTGAAGCGCCACCCTTGTTGGGAGACAACCCCAAAAAATCCCTCCACAACAGAAAATTAACCTTCAATGGAGACAAAGAATTCCAAATAAACCCCTGACCCGAACCCGGTGCATCAGAGCCCTTAGGCTCTTCACAGAAAAACGGCCAGCCGTTTCGAGAGTCTACGGCCAGCTGTCTCGAACTGCACCTAACCCGACTGTGTTTAACATTGCTGTGAGTTCCCCTGACTCCTTGAAGTCAGCCTGAGAAGAGAACTGGAGACTCCAATGGAAACTGGAAACTCAGCTGCACCTAGTGGCGGAGTTTGACCAAAAGTTTCGAGGGGGCGGAAAGTCATGGGACCCGCTTTATATACTTTATAATTTTTTAGGCAAAATAATTGGGGGGGACGATCCTCTATAATTTTAAAATTTTCCGACGAAAAATAGGAAATTTTACATTTCTAACCGAAACATTGGGAGGCGGGTGCACCCCCCCCCCCCCCCACTTCACACTAAGCTACGCCAATGGTTTCACCGCCCCATTAGTTGATGCATGTAACTATAAAGATACAATGACTCAAAAAACAAGCTACTAAACATAAATCTAATAGTCCTAGCCTAGCCCCGCTTATACAGTTAGGCATAAAGCCCATCTACACTAGGTTTGATACATTTAAGCCGAATTAATATACCATAAAAAGCCTAAACCTTCACTCAAAAGATAAATATAATGCTGCAAGTGCTACAATAAATTACATCATAAATTGGGTTTGTGATGCATCTTTTATCACGGTAAGGCTGGAGAGTGTGGTATAAAGCCCCTAGGGGCTTTATCACGCCAAGTCAGATTCACTTAGGCGCCACGCCATATGAGGGGCTTTAAAGTCTCTCCCTTTAACTTGCATGGTATGGTATAAAGCCCCCCTATCAAGCAAAATTAAAAAAAAAAGAAAAAGATTTTATTGGTTGAAAAGAGGTGGGCCCCATCTGCACACCCCTTTTTGCTCGTTATCATGGTGGCGAGACATTGATGGCACCCCCTTTAAATGCGACGGTATGGAGGATGACGCCCCAAGGGTGCTATGGAGGGTAATGTGGCGGGTGGCGCCATACCACACCCACCAGCCAGACTGTTTAGCTAATGAAAGAACACAATCTTGTTCACAAAAGGTTAAGATTCGGAAACCAAGAACAAACAATTGCATGTTATATGACTCATCACTTCAATCCAGTCCCCACCAACCAGATGCCAAAGATGTTTCTTCCTCCAATGACATCATAATTTTCAACTTATTTGGTCTCTTCAAGTCCTTGAGGTGTTCCAATCTCATAGCCCATATTCCATTCAAAAGACAATTTTAACCTTTTTTTATATGGTTTTATTGTTTTTGTGATCAGTCACTTTGTAAAAGTTGGTGGTCCATAAAGAAGAACTGGAATGAATCCCATTTCCATGGATAACCAAACACTCAAAAAGTGACCTTTTTCTTGGCCCCTTCCACAAATAACCTACTTAGCTAGCCCTTAATTCCACATGCCATATTATCATCAACCATCATATTTCAAATGTATATACATACTATAAAATTATATGATACAATTTGAATGTATCCACAAACACTTGCACCCATAAAATATAATAAGTAGCCTAGTTAACTTAAATAATTCAATGTATGTATACATATACACTTAGATAGTATCGAAATTTTGACACATATGGTGTCAATATCTCATTCAACCTTCCATGCATATAGAAAGAGGCAAAATTCATGTAACCCACTTGGATCAAGCCCATCTACCGAACCCGAACTCCGCGACGACAATGGTGAAGACGGAGTGGATATCGCCGGAATAGAGAGTTTAAAAATAAACAATGCATGCCTTAAACCAGGACTAAAAAGCCAATCATGAATATCCCAATAAACTTCAATTCTCACTTTATTAAAATGAATACATTCATTACCTCTAAACTTCCATTGAAGATGCTTCACATTAATCATCAAATGCCCATCTATTCTTATCTCCATCGCCGGAGCAACCCCATCTCCACTGCTTTTGTTCTTGCATTCGATCGAAAGATCGTGTAATCGCCCTTTTTCGTGAAACTTTAATCGTGTCGAAAACTTTTTCTTACCAAAAACATGTTCTTTTCTTGATACTAAAACTGGATCAATTAAAGCCGGTCTACAACCGGTTTTTCTATAAGCATCTTTCTTCAAATCACCTAGCAAAAGCACCACTTCTTGATCACAAACCACCGCGACATAATACTCCGAACTCGGTTCGGTCTCACCGTTAAATTTAGCAGCTTTAAGGTCCCAAAAAACATCAAGACTTTTAGTACCACCAATGCTAAACCTTTTGGATCCTTGTTTTCTCCAAAAGCTCCATGGTTTTAGCTCCACTTTACATGTGGATAACTCAGCCTCCGGTGACTCATCTCCGTCAACAGAAACCGTTAACCCGTGAAGCAGCAGGTGCTTAAACCATGTGACGGTGATGCAACGGCAGTTACCGGCGATTTGGGTCTTGTAAACGGACATGAAGAGGGTCTGACCGGACTTTGTGATGGTTGCATGGTGGTTTTCACGGGTGGTTGATGAAAAACAAGATGGGATTCCGATTGGGTCTTGTAGCATCTTTAGGGTTTGAAGGTGGATGATGAGAAATGTGAGGGTTTTGGCTGTTTTATGGCAGAAAATGTTTGTTGTCAGTAATGAAATACAAGAAAGTGTTCAAAGTTCAAACTGGAGGGTAGATGAGCAGTCAGATAATGAAAGTGAGTGCATTAGACTAAAGGGTATGGAGAGGATGGGCTTGGAGGGGATGAGCCGCCACGTAGGCGACACGTAGGCGGCTCGTGGGGGATGGGCCTCCTTCATATTTGAGAGGGATGGAGCCGAGGCTACCCCACCTCATTATTTTATAATTTTCTAGGTGTTTAAATTGAAAAAGGATGAGAGAGAGTGTATTTAAATTGAAAAAGGATGAGAGAGGGGGTATTTAAATTGAAAAAAGGAAATATAATAATTGAGGTGGGGCCACAACTCAAACGGCTGGTGTGGGACGTTTGGGCCGCAGCCGAGCCTAGGGGGGTGGTGTGGGGGCTCGGCGCCGGACCGAGCCGGGGCTAGCCGACCCCATACCCATTAGTCTTAAACTATTGTTTTTTTTTGAACGGCCATTAAACTATTGTTTTGATTTTTGAATATCCAAATATCTGTTGTTTGCATTGAAATATATAATATTATATGCTTCTCAACCACTTGGATTTGCCTTTCAAGAGTAGAAAATTATTCCTACTTTCAACACTATATATTAGGGATGAGCAAAAAGGACCCGGTACCGGTACCGAATTTACCGAACCGGGTATCTTTTCGGTACTGATTCGGTACAGACTTTTGATATTTTTGGTACCGGTTTTTACCCTCAAATACCGGTACCGTACCGTACCGGGTATATTCGGTACCAGTACCGGTACCAACTTTTGAGAATTTTCGGTACCGGTACTTTCGATTCCGGTACCGGTTCGGTACCGAGCTCATCCCTACTATATATACTTGGGTACAGGTATGAGCGGGTTTTGATTTTTCGGGTATTGGTCATACCCGGGTCAGGTTCGGGTTCGGGTATTGGCCAGAAAATCTATACCCTATGTACTCGGGTTCGGGTAAGGTTCGGGTAAGGTTCGGGTTTTCAATATCCGGGTATTAGAATACCCTATTCCTAGGTCCGGGTAGGGTTTGGGTATGGTTCAGGTTCGGGTATAGATCGGATTTTTCGATTCATTTTTTGGGCATAAAACATAGAAATATAATAGAAACATTTATTTATACATATTATATGCCTTAAAATCTACCTAAGAAAGTCTCACACAAGCTATAAACGTTCAAAAAAAGTTGTTGTACACAACGGGTCGGGTATTACGAAAACCCAGGTCCGGTATTAAAACCCGATTACGGGTATTACGAAAACCCGGGTACGAGTTTTATGGAAACCCGGGTATGCTGAAAACTCGGGTACAAACCGGGTACGAAAAAACCCGGGTTCGGGTTCTAGTATTGAACAGAATATGCATACCCGGTCCCTAGGGTCGGGTTCGGATTTAAAAAACCCGGTTTTTCTAATACCTGGGTTCGGGTTTTTCCCAGGTTCGATTCCAGGTCTGGGTTTTTTTGTGCACCTCTACTTTGCTGTTTGCTGTTTAAAAAATATGTAAAGAAAAGTCATTAGATATAATTAATTGTTTTTTTTACATTTATAATTGCAAAATACGTAAATAAAATTTACATATTTATATGTAGAGTATTTGACTCTCTAATATTATATATAAATAAAAAAAAAAGCAAGTTAGGTTTATATCACTCTAAAAACTATATATGAATACAAAAGATAAAAAGTAAGTTAGCTTAACATATCTTATGTTATTTCTAATGAAACAGGATTAGATATGAAAAATATATAACTTATATATCATAGACTACTATAGAGCTAAAAATTTGACTGGCATGAACATTAATGGTGGTGAACATAACACTTAAAGGTCCGGTCGAACCAAGGCTAGCCTCAAAATTGTACCGAGCTAGCTCGGGTCAACTCGAATTTAAAATCTAGCTTAATTCTTAAACTCAAGTTTGGCTCGATTAAAACTTAAGTTGGCTTACTCGACTTAATTTGGCTTGATTTAGGGTTTTAATGGGTGCCTTACATAAAGTGGTGGCGTCTCCAGGCTCGGTTGAAAATTGGGTTCAGTTGCTTTTGTTGCCGGGTTGTACACTGAGGGTTGTCAGGCCTTCTTCCAGGTAAGAGCGGAGATCAGGAAATAGAAAATTCTTGCAGTGCAGCAGCATCTTGCAGGCGCTTGCATTGTGGAAAGATGGGTCTGGTTTTCCAGATCTGGTCTCTTCTCTCTTGAGCTGTGAGGGGGACTCTGAGGGGCCTAGGAGGGTTTCCGGAAAGGGCGAAGACAATAAAAAGGATCCCAATATCAAGCAATGCCTGCGGAAGGTCAGGGATGGGCATTTTACGGCGGCGGTCAAAGTTTTATGTTCTAGTGGGGTTGCCCCCTTTGGAGAATCAACCATGAAAGCTCTTATTGATAAACACCCGGTGATGCCACCCCCATCACTGCCTTCCAACCCCATTGTCCAACCCACTATTATTACAGCAGAGGATTGCGTGCTTAAATGTATCCAATCCTTCCTGATGTGTGTAAAATGCAACATATAAATTACATCAAATGAGGCCTAAAACTAACCCTTTTTAAGTACTAATATTGGAAAAAGAGTGTTTTTGTCTTCCTTTTGTATTTTCAGGATTAAATGAGCTCAAAAACACAAAAGAAGCAAAAAGACAGCTAATTCCAACATAAATACAAGGAAAGGAACATTAGTGGACTGCCCGACCCCTCAACGGCACCTTCCAAAGCAAAATAGAGATGTCAGAAGACTGAACACGGGCCGTGCTCAGCCAGCACGGGGCCGTGCTCAAGAAGCAGCAGAAAAGACAAACCTATAGAAGCTTCTATTGCCCACCACGGGCTGTGCCCAGCGGACACGGGGGCGTGTCGAAAGTACAGCAGGCGCATTAATTGTAATTGCGAATTACAATTAATGAGGAGAGAGAGTGTCAGACAAGCACGGGGCCGTGCCCAGCTCTCTGTTCAGCCTATAAATAGGAGTGCTTGGATTCATTTCAACTCATCCCTTGACACACCACCTCTCTCACACTTCATCCACCACCCACCACCATCACAACACCATCATCCACCACCATCATCCATTGTCCATCGTAGAGTGTGTGAGTCGTCTCGGGATCCAAGATTGATCGTAAGAGTTCTTGACAATCAAGGCCATGTTTGCCTAAGTCTCTTACATCACTTGGTGAAGACAAAGTGTCTAGTATAATACTTTTTATTTCTAATCTTTTGCACTTTTTATTTGGTTTTGTATTAATGACTTTAATAACTAGTTACTTATGTTGAAGGTGATCTTTCCTTATCGTTTGTCTGTGGTGTCTTGGCATTATTTTACTGTCTATATAAAATAAAGGATTTTCACCATTCATATCTCCATGGTCTATATGAAGGTATGTTGACTACCTGGTCGGGGGTTAAGGGAACGGTTTGGTAAAGGTCTTGCCATTGTTCAGGGTTTAGAGGTCCTGCAATGGACCTGGGTCAAATTTAGTAGGACCTCCTTCAATACTTCACGGTATTGGATGGCGGGGGTCCAAACTCTTTGATCCCCTCATAAGTTAACTACTATTAATACTATAACCCGGCTATTTAGGACTGTATCCCTGCTGACTCAGACTACTTAGCCGAGGGTAACGTCACCGCCAAAAGCGGGGCCTACCACAATACTGCATTAATAACTTAATTCATTATCTTCCAATAATCCACCCTTTTAGGATTGTATCATTGCTGACTCAAACTACTGGGGTGAGGGTAACGTCACCTTCAAAAGAGGGGCCTACTACAATAACTAAGATAATCTCTTAATTATGTGCAAAAGTGCGGAAATAATCAAAGGTTATACTAGATACGAGTCGGAACCAAGTGATTCGTCTTGTCTATCTGTTTTATTTTATTTTTATTTTCAGCATTTTAGTTAGTTTTTATTTTTCTTAGTTTAAAAACATTTTTCTAAACTTTTTATTTTGATTAGACGTTGAGGATAAACCGGTACTAAAAGCTCTTGTGTCCTTGGACGACCTCGGTATCTTACCAACGCTATACTACGCTCAACGATGGGTGCACTTGCCCATATGTGTGTTTAGTGTT
>JARYGA010055930.1:0-26143 GCA_030545235.1 Helianthus tuberosus | reverse complement strand
AAACCAGATTGATGATTCACCTCTTGTTTAGATTGTTCTATGTCAAAAGAGTATAATAAATTTATTATTTTTCTATTTATTTTTTGATAAATATACACAAAATCCACTGTCTTTTGAGTTAATATTCATCTTTTTTTTTTGGCTTTTTTGTAAATTTCAAATGCTCTGCTACTAAAACTGTCCTTTTTCAATTAAATTGCCCTTTTGAAGCACCCTTTTGAGTTTTGAGTTGTCATCATTGATCTTTCATGGTGTCAGGTTTATCTTAAATAATTTTTCAACAATTATTTACTGTCAAATAATATTCCATTTATCATAAAATGTTGAATCACCCTGTTGTTTTTTATCCAGTTGATCCCATTTTTTTTCCTCAAAATGTAGCTATATGACAATTTATTTCATTTTTGCAGTGAATTTTCAAATACATTTGATGCAGAACACTTCAAGGAAGCTCTAGCAGATCATCTCATCATTACCATCTAACCATTTGATGTCAAGACCAGTGGAAGAGAAACACACTCCCCTTCATGTTTCCCCTCAACATCTTCATCAAAAACCTAGGGTTTATACTCTCTACTTTCGATCTGCTCGATCTGTGATATTATCCGCTTCGATGAAGATGTTGACGAAAACAACAGCAGCAACAACGGCGGCGACGATGGTGATGGGATGTTTATAGCCAAAAAATAACTTGTTATAAAATGTGCAGGTATGATCGAACTTATGACGCTCTTGAAATGCTGGAAAGACTACCTTATGAAGGTGTTTATTTGGACAAATCTAGTTATAAGATTGTGCTGAATTCTCTATGCAAGTTGGGAACAGAGAAGGATTTAGAACTATGACAAGTGAAAGTAGCATTTGAAGTTGATGTGTTTATGAAATGCAACTTTTGAGTTATCAAGTTCTACTAAAGAAAAGTTGCTTGATTTGTCTATTGTGCCATTTTGTTGAAGATAAAAAGAGATGAGATTTATGTGAATTGGAGTGAAGGTTGAAGACCCATGAAGGATTTAGGTGTAATGAAAGGTGGAAGAGTGAGATTTGGATCTTGAGAGGTTAATGGCGGTGGCAGTGGTGGTACCCGGTTGAGAGTGTTGGAGGGTGGTGGCTGGAGGTGGTTGAGGGTGGTGGCTGGAGGTGGTTGAGGGTGGTGGCTGGAGGTGGCAATGGTGGTTGTGATGGTGAATGGCGGTGGCAGTGGTTGCAGGGGGTAATGCTGTGTCTTAACACAAAGTACAGTGGGTAATAACAAAGGACAAATAAGTAATTTACCAGTGGGGGGTAATTGTGCGACTTAACACGAATGTTGGGGGGTAAAATGGAAGGGTAATATAGTCATTTCAACTTAGAGTTAACAGATATGTTATTGACTTTGACGCCGGGGGGTAAGGTTGCGACATAACAGTGAACAGTGGGGGGTAAAATTGCAATTATTTCCTTAGGGTGGTAGACATGCCAATGACCCCTAACCTCAGGGGGTAAAATTGCAGTTTACTCTAATATATATTTATTATATTCCGTTTTTAAAAAAACAAAGGGTTTTTATATATATTAATATGTACTTTTATTTTTTTAGTTTAATGGTTTTTTAATTAAAGTTGTTTTTATATATATAACTGGATAAAAGAAAAAAATGGTTTGTGGATGAAAATGGCAACTACCAAACTATTTAGTGTGAGTTAACTGACAATTTTTAACAAAGCTAGTAAGTTGGACCAAAATGGCAAAAAATGGAAAACTCAGGGACCCAGATGAGAAAATAAAACTATTTAGACTAAAATGACAATTTACTCAATTGTAAATGAAGAAAAGTTGGCTTTAAAGTAAAAAGTTTCTGAAGTTAAAATTACAAGAAATTTAAAGATTCGAGTTAAAAGTAAAATTTTAACTTTTTTTTGAAAACCACCTAAAGCATATGGTATAACACTCTATGTTACTAATTACGCCCCACTTGCAGTATGCAATGTATATATGTGTGGGTCATCGGGGTCAAAAATAAAAGTGCACTAATTTAGCGTTATTTTACTAATTTCGTGAAAATAACGTTAAAAACTGAGGACGGTTAATCATGCATCATGTGGTGGCGTTAATAGCTGAAAGACAAAAGGGTACATGCAGTAATCGGTCTTTGTCCCGATTGCTGAGTATTATGTGCATTGTGTCCAAGGCTTCACCTACTATCGAGCCGGGGTCTCGCTGGAAGCAGCCTCTCTATTCCTACTGTAGAGCTTGTGTATATCTTATCCTTCTTAGACCCTACTTTTACTTTGATATTTGTGAGATTTACATGATGATCAAATATAAAATGTAAATTTAGTAAAATGAAATTACATTTCGGAAGATGGAATAATGTTGTTGTACATTCCCATATTTATAGGGAATTCATTTCGTTCAGACTAGAGGGTATGGTGATGCCCATCCCCATGAGGATGGGCCGCTACGTAGGCGCCACATCACCGGCTCATGGGGGATGGACCTCCTTCACTTTTGAGGGGGGTGGATGATGGGGCTACCCCACTTAAATATTTTATAATTTTCTAAGTTTTTTTATTAACTTTATAAAAATTAAAAAATACAACATAAAACAACATAAATAAATTCATTTCATAACATAAAAAAAATTACATTTCCTAAAAATAAAAAAAACATTTCCGAAAAATAAAAAAAATTACATTTCCTAAAAAAAAAAAAAAAACCTACGACGTCCATTTTTTCTTCACCTCTTCCTTCATCCTCCGATACACCTCTCGTTCATCCTCCGGAACCGAGTCGAGATCCAACCTCATTATCCTAAAATCCTCCGCTCGAGCATAGTCGGCCGACACGTTTTTCTTGTTACTATATTTTTCGGCGTCAAAGTCTTTAAGCGAACGGAATTCGGAAATCACGCAACTCGTCCATTTTCGAAGACGCCTTCGAGCCGCCACCTCCACCCGAGCCGCCCCCTCCACTCGAGCCGGCCCCTTTGCGCTTTCCGGCCGCCTCTTTTTTTGCTTTGTCCCTTCCGCCGGGACGTTCGATCTCGTGAGCGGGCAACGCATCCTCGTCATATTCCGGTTCGTCGTTTATGTCGATTTGACAACGAGCGGTGGAGCCTCCCGCACTATAACTTCCTGACTCGGAAGTTTTAGTCCGTTTGGCGGTTGCGACCTCATTTGGAACCGGCGCCCATTTAGGTTCTTTCTTTAAAATGTTCCATGCTCGGAGGTGCGGGAAAGGCGGAATTTTTTATTCCCCTTTAGCCATCACAAGGTTAAGAACGTCCTCGTCGCTACTCCCACTAGGACGATTGATGTAAAGTGGGTTATAAATCCCGATAAAATCATTCACGCACTTGTTCATTTTCCGCCACTTGCCCGATACGGAATCGAGATCACGTATCGGGCCTTGCCCCATAAGCTCGTTAAATCTTTTCGTACATGCCTTCCAAAAACCAGAACCCGTTTGATTGCTCCCTAAAATTAAAAAAAAAATTGCATTAGTAAAACTAAAAAATAATTCTTTTTAAATTTAAATTAAAAAAAATTAACTTTGGTTCATACCGACAATCGGGCAAGTTGAGGCCTTAACATACGCAATTGCTAGCGCCTCCTCCTCTACTTTTGTCCACTGTCTCGCCTTTGCTCTCGAACCGCTTTTTTTTTTTTGCGGTGTCGGTTCCCCTTTCCCGTGTTTTTTTTGCGCTTGAGTTCTTTAGGTGGCGATTCGGAGACGGCTTCATCATCATCGTCAAGCTCCACCGAGGGTTGCGGTTGGGAAGTTGGCGGTTACGATTGGAATTGATCAAGTTGAACCGAGTTGCGTTGCATGAATTGTTGGAGTGCTTGGTATTGTTGCATTTGTTGAACTTGGGACATTTGGGAGAAGGCGTTAGGTGATTGTTGGAAACCCGAAAACGTAAATTGTGGATTCCCCCACGAAGGATCCATAGCCGGAGTGTAAGCGGGACTCGAAAAAAGTTAGGATTGTTCGGGTTGGGGTTGTTTGGGTTGAAGGGATTCATGATTGTATAAAAAATGGGATTGTTTTTTTATAAAAAAGGATGAGAGAATGGGAGAAGAATGGAAGAAATAGATGAGAATGGTATAAAAAATGGTTGAAAGTGGTATATATTTAAAGTGAAAAAATAATTTTTTTTTAATTAAATCTAGCCGTTTGTAACGGCTATGAATTTGAAACAAGGCCTGTCGACTTCGTCTGTGGGCAGCCGGTTTAGCCGGGACGTTTTGAGGGGGGCGGTGTGGGGGACCGGCGCCGGGCCTCGCCGGGCCTAAGCCGGCCCCCATACCGCTTAGTCTCAAAAAAAATCTTTAAATAGAGAATTCAACGGAATAATGTTTTCAACTCAATCTTTATCAACATACAGACTAGAGAGCAACAGGTCTTTGGACATTGGTGATTACTTTTCTAACTAAATAGTGAAGGTTCAAAACTTATTATGGATATTTGGATGGATTTTAAATTACAAGAAAATAAACAATGTATGCCGTCGTTCTAAAAAATTCTCTACAGAGTTAACTAACGAGGGATAAGAAAAGAAAGTAAAAGTGAGAAAGGAAATGACGAGAAAGGAAAAAAAATGTTTTTCCCACCATTTCCTCCCAAATCGGAAGGAAAGAAAAACTAAAGAATTTAGCCTCGTTTTCCTTTCATTTCCTTCCTTAAATGAAACTCGGGAACACGACATGTTTTATATTCCTTTCTTTTCCTTCCTTAAATGAAACTCTAGAACACAAAATATTTGTACTTTCTTTTTGTTTCTTTTCCTTTCCTTCCATTAGTAAACTCTGGAAGACAGTGTAAGTATTATAGGTAACTTTTAAAGTAAAATACATGGATGGTCCCTGTGGTTAATTAAAATTTTGGATTTAGTCCCGAGCTTTTTTAAGGTACATAGATGGTCCCTGTGATTTGCACTTTGTAACGCATCTGACCCCCAACTTTTGCCAAAAGTATATGGATGGTCTCTATGGTATGTACTTTGTAACGCATTTAGGGTTGTTTGTTTAACCTCTTAATGAAGCTCTTAATGGTTCAGACCTCTTACTGGTTCAGCACTTAATGATTCAGACTGTTTGTTTCGCGAGCAGATGTCTGAATGGTTCAGACATTTGCCTCTGAATGGTTAAGCATTATACAAAGTCTGAATAATTAAGACCTCTAATCTGAATTGGTCAGACATTTGCCTCTGAACGATTAAGCATTATACTGCCTCTTAATGGTTCAGACTTCTTACTGATTCAGCACTTAATGGTTCAGACCACTTACTGGTTTAGCACTTAACCATTCAGAAGTTGCCAAACAACCCCTTAGTCACTAAACATTGGTGACTAAATGCGTTAAAAGTGCAAACCACAAAGATCATCTGTGTATTTCTTTTTGCAAAAGTTAGGGACTAAATACATTATAAAGTGCAAACAACATGGACCATCCGTATATTTTATATTATTAAATATAAATCAAGTACAAATGAATAAAAATGATATATGCATTTCATATCATTAAATAATATTCTTTAGTAGTTCAATATTTAGAGAGAATTTAGTTCGTTAAGAAAAATTCTAAATACTCTTTAGTAGTTCTATATTTAGAGAGAATTTAGTTCGTTAAGAAAAAATCTTTGAATATAATACCTGTGGGTGTGGGATCGGGATAGACGTTGGGGAGGTGACGACCTCGACGAAGAAACCCCCCCCCCCCCCCCCCGGTTTTGTCTCCGGTGCCATCGGGGGATTCTCCCCTTCCTCCCCAAATGCTTCTCTCTCTCTCTCTCTCGTAATATTATTGGAAGGGATGGATGGAGAGACCATTTCTTCTTGATAGGGGAAGAAGAAGGTTGTGATGTGAAGGTGCGGGAAAGAGGACCATACCCCATAGTCTAAAGACGTCATCAGAATAATGTTTTTTCCCCTCAATCTCTATATTTAGAAATTAGATTATTGTTTTCCCCCAGAATCTCTAGAACTAATTTAAAGGCTTTAGTGAACCGCAAGACGCAAGTAGTATATATATGGGTAACCCGAGTTCCATACCACGTCTCATACTCAGTGGAAACTCGTTATTATCTATCGGGTTCACGGGTATACTTGTTTATTAGAAAAATCATTACATGAAATCAAATAACAACAATAATAATATAAATATACTTTTCACTATATATACCAATTTCAATATTGAAAATTGTGGACAAGTATGAATTTGTGGGAAAAAGTCTAGCAGCTATTGGAAGTATTATTTATTAATTTAAAAATGACAAAAAAGCCCATCCCTTCAACTTCAAAGTGGTCCTATTCCATTAATACAATTGATACCCAATTCTTATCCTTCACCACCCCCCCTCCCCTCACTTTTATTCTACAAACCAACACCCTTTGGCCCTTTCTCTCAACCCAACACCTTCCTGGTACAAGCACTAAAGCACAAGGTACAACAACCATGTCATCATCTAAAGTTTGGAGCAAAGAAGAAGATAAGGCCTTTGAGAATGCCATTGCCACCCATTGGAGTCAGGATTCCAAAGAACAATGGGATACAATTGCCTCACTTGTACCTACCAAAACCATTCCGGAGTTGAAACAACACTACCAATTACTTGTTGAAGATGTTGATGACATTGAAGGAGGCCTCATTCCAATTCCCAAGTATCTTGGAGAGGAATCATCTTCTTCTTCTACCAACCCACAAGGTGGTGGAGGAGGAGGAGGATTAAACTCGAATCGACGCTCGTCTTGTAATTATAGCAACGGGTTCTCCGGTTTTGGTCATGATTCGGCTGGCCAGAGCGGCGGAAAAGGGAATTCCAGGGCGGAACAAGAACGCCGGAAAGGGATTCCATGGACAGAAGAAGAGCACAGGTATGTAACTACCAAAACTAACAACTTTTCCATTCTTTTATAGCTCTAAAACTAGTATTTATAATTTCATATAGCCAAAACTCTTAAGACTAATTTTAAAAATAACACAAAACTTAGAATGTTATGTTACCATTTTAAATTTGAGAAAGAATTCATTTATTGTTACTTTAATGATACAAGTACCATGTTCATGAGTAAACAATGATTGTAGAATTTAAGTATAAACAGTACAAGTTGTGGCTGATTTGACCATTGGGAAATGTATTTGTCAGTGACCAATTATTGTTGACATGAGTGTAGTACAACTCATGTTGCATAGTGTACATGAGATCTAGCCCATAACCATAATGTTGTATTTTGAGCTTGGTACAACTCCTAATGCATGTTGTACAAATGCAGGTTGTTTCTACTGGGATTGGACAAGTTTGGTAAAGGAGATTGGAGAAGCATTTCAAGAAACTATGTGATTTCAAGAACACCAACACAAGTTGCAAGCCATGCTCAAAAATACTTTATAAGATTGAACTCCATGAATAGAGACCGACGGAGAACGAGTATTCACGATATTACGAGTGTTAACAATGGTGACGTGTCGTCCCACCAAATTCCGATCACGGGCCAGTCAGGTAGTACAAACCCATCAACGGTTGGTGCACCCATGAAACATAGACCCCACCAACCGAGTATGCCGCCAGGTATGGGTATGTACGGAGCACCAATGGGTCACCCGGTAGCCGCTGCACCAGGCCATATGCCATCGGCAGTTGGAACGCCAGTGATGATGCCCCACAGCCACCATCCACCATATGTTATGCCGGTAGCGTACCCGATGGCCCCACCACCAACAATGCATCAATAAAACATCAAATCTTGAAAAGTTTATTTTTTACCTTTTATGCAATAATTCTCCTAGTCATAGTGCTAGCTAGCATTTGACAATGCAGTGGATCCAACTTATGAGCTTTTCTTTCACAAAAATAGGATTGTGAAAGGTTCATCAAGACAAAAAGGACCAAAAGCAGCTTTTGAATGATTAATTTCTGTTGGTTAAAATAATTTTTACCAACTGTTGTACATTTTTTCAATCTCATAATCTTTCTCATTTGCAATAATTTGTACCCAAAGAAAATAATGAAAAAAAAATGATTAATTTCTAATGGTGGTTTGTCTTCCAACTTTGTGAGGTCCAAAATGTGACACAATAAGAGGTGGTGATTGCCAAAGTTAAGGTGTCAAACATCATTGTCTGTGGATGTCAAAAAGATATGAAAAACAAAAAAGCATCCTAATATCTTCAAAATTAAATATTAGTCATAATCCCCTCAAAATATAACAAATACTACTATTGGTAGAAAAAAAAAATGATACAAAATGAGGGTGACTTGGAGAACTTTTAGAGCCATAATGATGATTTTATACGCTTTCTCGCGTTTAGACGCAGCTGCTCCGAGAGGGTGTGATGTAGAAACTTTTTCCATCCCAACTTCCACCAAAGGGGCACCACAAATCGGCGTTTTTTCTTCTTCTCTGCAAAAGAAAATCGTAAAAACGTTACTTGAAATAAAAAGGGTTGAACCGATCAAAAAAATAGAGATGGAAGGCCATTTTAATGCATACAACCTACTTAATCAAATTGTTAAGAATATTATAATCAACTACTATGATTATTATACTATATTTTTCTAAACATAAATTATTTTTAACTTTTATAGAATTTTTGGACAACGTTAACCCGCAAAAGATTGTACTTCTACAACCCACCATGGCATCTCATTTCACACCAATATATGAGATGCAGAAAATGAAAACGTTTAAGTCTTCTAGTGGAATTAAATAAATGTTTTAAAATATTTCAAAGAAATTGCCAGAATATCTCTTATTTCCATTTTACGACGTAATTTAGACTTGTAAAAGGACTTTTAAGTGGTCCGGTCCACACAACACCAAAGATTCCTTCCTCGGATCATTTTCAAGAATATCATGCAAAGGGATATCACGAATACGTAATAAAGGTCGATAACAATTTTATGTAAAAACCTTTAGTTTTATAGAAGAGCAATATGCCATTTTCATCCCTGAGGTGCCAGTGCGACTTTCGTCCAAAGATTTGTTTTATAGCATCTAAATCCAAAAGGTATGAATTTGAAATCTCGTCATTTTCATCCGGATCGTTAACTCTGTCCATTTTTCTCCGTTAAGTCAGAGGTCTTTTTCGTTAACTTAAAGGAAAATTCAGTCTTTTGAATACTTGTACAGAAAGTGAAAAAAACTGAATTGACCTTCAAGTTAACAAAAAAGAACGGAAATACCCCGGATTTAACGGAGAAAAAATAGATGGAGTTCACGAACCGAATGAAAAGGCAAGATTTCAAACCTTTCGGATTCAGATGCGCAATAACAAACTTTTGGACGAAAGTCACAAAACTGGCCAAACCTCAGGGACAGAAATGGCATTTTACTCTTTATAGAAGTTGGTTTTAGAAAAATATCTTTATTAAATAATAGCTAAAATAATAATAAAAAAAGATGGTATGGGACAGAGGATAACAATGAACTCACTTATTTCCTGAATAGCATAAGATCCCCACCGCGATTGCAGATCTGAAAAGATAGGGCCTAGAATAGGCCAAAAATTGTTCTGTATCTTCAAAACATCTAGAACTGTCCGCAGTCCAGATTTAGACGGTACAACATTCTCCAACATGCTTTCGGGTTTTTCACCAAGCAATACCTTCAACACAAAAAAAATATATATTTATTAAATTTATTCTCTAAAGCGTAATATATATATATGTATACCACTTGTCAATAAGATTATGATTGGAGTACCAACCTTGATTACTGCTGTAGCTGATGATGATATTGAACGGAGATTGTAACTGCAAAAAAACATAAATATAAACTTTTCGTGTTGACTGTTGACGCTTCTTAATCAAGAAAAAATAGGAAATTAAAAAAACTGAGAAAAACAAAGTAACGAACCCGCCCTCTAGGATAACGAGCAACTTTCCTTTAGATAAAGAAGTCAGCATTTTTGTCATTTGGGCATAACCAACAGGAGTCACCTACAAGATATAAGATTTTATTAATTACATTAGAAATGTGTAAACATATACAGTTATACACACGTGCACAAATAGATGGATAAAAAATTAAGAAGCTTACATCACAGCATCCAAGTGGATCACCCCTTGCAGCATCAAATCCAGCTGAAATGATTGTAAAATCAGGAGCAAACTCACGGGCTGCAATCAAGTGAATTCCAAAAGTGAGTACATGAATACACATCCTAAAAGCAATAATATATTAAGATATATAAACAGAAATAACCTATTGGAAGCACGATATGCTCAAATGCAAAAATATAATCGTTATCTCCGACTCCGCCCCGACTCCATGGAACGTTTACATAGTACCCTTCTCCACCCATGGAACCAAACTGCCAAAAAACGCAACACTCGCTGTTATTAGATAACATGAAAATATTCAAGTAAAATTATATCGTTGGAAAAAGCACACAAAAACATACCTCATGGGCTGCACCAGTACCAGGATAAAATTTTCCACCTTCATGTCTATGTAAAGATACATACAAAACCTGTAACAAATCAATATAATTGGAAACAGATGTTTTATTTAATATAGCATATCATCAATGAGCTGAAGAAAGTAACATCATTGGTTGCAAGAATCACCGTTTTGTTCTGCTCGTATATTTCCTGAGTGCCATTTCCATGGTGTACATCCTGCAAATAAATGTGGTAAATCAGTAAATATCATACTTTAATATCACTTTCAACTAATACAGGTGTTTCATAAACAGTGTATAAACTATCACTAATAAATTACCCAATCAAGAATTAAAACTTTTTTTGCTCCTGCAGCCTGAGCGGCTGATGCAGCAACTGCAGCATTGTTGTGAAGGCAGAATCCCATCGCATGTTTTACGCCAGCATGATGACCTGGAGGACGCACCTGCCACGTCACACGGAAATAAGTTAAAGTGTACAAAGGTGAGTTGTATTGACCACAGTCGTCAAAATTTCGAATTTTATTTTACCAGAGCAAACCCATTTTTAGCGCGCCCGGAATATATGGCAGAAGCAAGATCAGCACATAATCCCGCTGCCAGCCTTGCGGCGAGTGCTGAATCTTTGTTTGCATAAGTATCAGGTGTGAAATAACTGCCATACAAGCAATTGTAACCGGCTTAATAATTGTTACTTACCGTGCCTAACAAACACAATGAGGCAACGCTAAATGTAGAGGTTATTATTAATTGTCACTTTTTAACATACCTAGCAACGCATTGGCTTGAAAGTTGGACGGAATTAATATTTTCATCAGAGTGAACCTTAAAACAAAGATCATAACACATAAATTGTTTATACATCCATCCAATAACGGATCGCTTACAAGCTCTGTATAATTTAATATGGAAAATGCTTACCATCAGCAATTCTTCTCGTGTAATTTCTCTTGCTGGAATCGAACGGCATCTTCCAGGAAATATACCTACGAGGATTTAACAAACCAAACAGGTACGATATTAAATATAACAGGTAAAGTATAGAAAATTAGCCAAAAATGAAAAGGATCACACACCTGCTGTTGCCAGGCTGGCAGCAATCGCTCGAAGACGATCTGGTCTTTCAGGATGGGGATGTGACTTCATTTCAACCTACATTATAATAAAGACCAAGTATGTGTATCCAACTAATTACCTTTTGAGCCACATGAACATTGAGAAAATGATAAATAATCATGGGCAATGATTTTTTAATAAAAAACATTTACCTCAGAGTGAAGCAACATTCTCTCATCAAAACCCACAGCTGTTAGTTTATGTGGGGCCATATATTGTGAGCAAGAAGCTACATTAATAGAATAAAGATATCATGAAGATGAAAACATATGAATTGAAAAAAAGAAGAAAACATCAACACTTTATTAAGATTTGGTTGGCACTCCGAAATTCTATGATGTAACATTGGTATATAACCTAGAGAATATCATTTAGTAATTCTTTCTTCATTGATGTCTTCTTTCCTTATCTATTGTTGATAGCTTCTATAGTTTTCTGTTTCTATGTTTGCATAATATCAGGATATGAGACATTAATTTGTTTTAACTTCCACTATTTAGTTTACCTCCAATATAATTAAGATTATAATCTACATGAACTGATGTTATTCCAAAATTTTGATTCATAAAAAGAAAAGTTTATAATTGAGCAGAGTTTTCTTTTCCAGGACTAAATAAACAAAAAACAATGTATAACCTTTTAACGAATCATAATAAAACCTCTAATGCAACAGTACTTTAAAAAAGAAAAAACAAACAAGAAAAAAGTTATGATTTACACCTTCTGATTTCCCATTGCGTTCCAATGATTTATTTGTAACCGAATCTGCCTCATGTAAAGAAGATGCAAGAAAGCCATGCCTAAGGATTCCAGATTCTTTATGCTCTCCACATATCTGCACATAAAATATTTTGCAAATTATTGACAAGTATCCACATATCAGAAATACATCTTATATGAGATTATATCATAAATATATATAATATTATATAAATATATAAACAGGTTGCGTCCCAAAGGGATTTGATATGAACATACATGGCAATAGATAGCACCATCAAGGTTCACCAGCGTACAGTTAACACAAAACCATGTGGGAACTGTTATATGGTTTTCTAAGGGGTCCCAATCACTGTCATCTTCGTCATCAAAATCACCATCTTTGGCGTACATTTCCTCAAGAGTCATGTCTTCATGTGTCCCTGAATACTTCTGTAGTTAAACCATATCATGGATTAAATGGCAAATTATCCGAAAAACGTAAGAAATAACATACAAGACACCAGTCATAGCTAATAACTTCCAAAATCAAAAGCCCCACTTATTACAACATCCAAATATGTTACTTCAAATAATTATCGGATTGTACTATTAAATCAAGTATATTCCATTTCAAACTCGATCAGAATCAATTGTTACTTTCTTACTATTTGGTATTTGTTAATTGGTACTTTTACATAGTTCAATGCAGTTATTACATTTAAATCTTTCTTTTAAATTAGATGAATACTATCAAAACGGAAGCTAAAACAAGATTAACATTATTATTACACTTAAAAAGTGAACACCTTTCTTAAGTACAAAAAATTGAACGGAAATAAATTTAAACTAGAAAAACATGAAATTCCATTCACCCAAATAGGCACTAATATTTTTTCTATCTTTATTAGCCTGTACGTGTACCATATCTGGTGTATAATCTACATGTCTCTACTAAAATAGAAAACAAAATGGTAAGAAAGCAGTAAGAAACGTCGCCCCATGTCATCAAATAAGTAAACACTTTTAAGTTATAAAAAACCAAAGGGGACATTCGCCAGAACCATCTCTGAGTTTATATTAATACCATAGAAGTGGAAGTTTAAACAAGACTAGCATCAAGAGTTAAACCTAAATCCTTTCCTTTTCGTATAACGGGAGTATATAACATTTATTAATTGCAAACTAAACGAAAACTACCGACACTTATTTATAGTCGTTGCCAAATGAACATAACATAATAAGACAAGAATTTCCATGTGGGGCCCTAAATATTAATATTAAGAGGAGCAAACTCCTTTTAAAATGTTAAGCTACAAGCATTGTAGTAAGAAGAACAAATATATCAAAAAAAACAGAAACTCAAGCTACAAGGGTTGCTTACTTTGCCAGCTGTTACGTCAGTTACAACAACTCGATCATGACCGTTGTTCTCCGTCTCCCCATTTCCTAACCCATTAACTTGCATAGTACTCGAAACCGATTTGTGGTCAGTGTGACCACCTTCCAACACAATCATCCCTTCATTAAAAACAAAATCATCAGCAATGAACCAATTACACCCTAAATGACATAAACAACACATCAAAACGAAAAAAAATGGCCCTAAACCTTAATATTATACCAATCAAGAACACAAACACAAACAAAAACCAAACAAGAAGCAAAAAACCCTCATAAACCCTAACAGATACATAAGCACAACTCCACATACAATAAAATGCAAAATTAACAAGATTGTATGTGTTTCTTGTGCGCATGATTATGTTCACTACATCAACTTCCAGAAAACGAAAACAAAAACAACGGTAACCTAAGGATAAACATTTCTACTATCGGACATACATTTGAGTGATTGCGATGAATAATGAGGATGAAAATTGTAAATTAGAATGATGTTTTAGTGGATGAACTGACCTGATTGAGCCGAAAACGGCGTTGAATCTGACTTTAGTTTCAACTCGTTGGATTGATTTTCGAATTTGGGGGTACAATTGTTTTGAGTGACGAGAGGTGAGGTGAGCCGACTTTCTATTGGCGGGATTTTTGCGTAGAGGTCCTTGTTGTTTGATGGTTTTTACTGTTATTACCCCGGTATTAGCACGTGGTTTTTAGTTAAGGCCAAACTCTTTTTGTGATGCCTTGGGAGGGAGACACGGATTTGAGTACTACTTCATTCCAAGTATGTTAATATGTTTTTTTTTAAATGTGAACTTTTATTCAACCAAACACACACTGCCTCAAACCGAGGCAGCCAAACAACAAGACATTACAAATTTACAAACTTACACCAATCAACCCAAGACGTCTTAATATCTTTATTCCTAGACTTAAACCATAAAAATCCCATCTTCTTGACCTCCCCGAAAATATACTCTAATTTAACCTCTTTATTCTTGAACCTCACATTATTTCTCATTCTCCAAATCGACCAACACCCGATTCTAGTAAGACCTTTGAGAACCTCTTTCTTCTTCCCGTTCAAACCAACGTGATTATGAATCTCAATAAGATCCCTAAAAGAAAAAAATCATCATAGGGAGACACTTGCACCAATTACTAATCAACGTCCAAAGCATAGACGCGAAATAGCAAGAAGTGAACAAGTGCTCAATGCTCTCTTCATCTTTCTCGCATAACCCACAGGCCGAACTACCAACTCCAATGTTACGTCTATTAAGCGCATCAACGGTAACGATCCTATTCATTTCCGCTCTCCAAATGAAGATATTGCACTTCTTTGGGATCCATTTACACCACTCAGGAACATACGTATCCGAATTAATCATGCATCGATCAAGAAGGTTTCTCACCAATTTAACGCTAAACTCTTCCTCCTTCCCATCCTCGGACCCCAACCAAATTCATTTGTCGTTATTATGACTTAAATTAAACTGCACCAGCAATGAACAAAGTGCAACCAGCTCGTTCACCTCTACTTCATTTGAAATCGGATTCTTCCATCTCCACACGAACCGGTTTCCTCCGTTCCAAAACCCGACACAGCTGCTGACTTTGACGTCTTTAATCTCCTCAAGCATAAAGAGATTGGGAAAAAACTCCTTAAGAGGGCCATTGCCTATCCAATTATCCAGCCAAAAAGCAGTACCCTCTCCGTTACCCACCGAAGCTTTGAACAATAACTTGAGTTGGACACCATTAACGACCGTTCTATTAAGGGACTGAACAATGTTGAACCACACGCCGCCAAGAGACCTTTTAACTGGGATGAAGTCGCCAAAAACACGGTTTCTATGTAAAGCCTCTATCGATCTAACCCACAGCTTATCCTTATTAGATAGAAACCTCCAGGCCCATTTAGATAAAAGCGCCAAATTGATGCTTTTAAGTTTACTCAGCCTGAGCCCACCATTCTTGACCGGGAGAGACACTCTTCCCCAAGCGACCCAATTTAATTTCTTAGACGACTCTTCTCCACCCCATAAAAAATTCCTCATTTTTGCTTCTAAATCCTTTATGACTTTAACAGGGGCTTTATACAACGAGAAGTAGTAATTGGGGAGACTTTCTAAGACAGCTTTAATGAGGGTAACTCTTCCACCAATTGATAAAAGATTCGCCTTCCATTTAGCCAGCCGAGCATCGAAAATATCATAAACCGGTTTCCAATTAGCGATTCGGTTCATGTTGGCCCCAACCATAAGGCCAAGATATTTAAAAGGGAAGCTACCTGTCTGACATCCCACAACCTCTGCCATATCCGAGACAACAGCAGGAAGCACCCTAATAGCATAGATATTTGACTTGTTTATATTAATCTTAAGGCCTGAACAGATATGAAAAACCCGAAGGATACGAACCACATTCAAAAAATTCTCCGAAGACCATTCCCCAAGAATCAGAGCATCATCCGCATACAGCAAATGGGAAACACACGGGCCATTTGGGATTTGAATGCCCGAGAAAATGTTTAAACTTCTAGCCTTTTCCATCATACACGACAACATCTCCATAACCATGAGAAAAAGGAAGGGAGAAATAGGATCTCCTTGGCGCAATCCTTTGTGGCATTGAAATTCGAAAGTGGGGGAACCGTTAACAAGAACCGACGACCTTGCTGATTCTAAAATGCCTTTAATCCAATTACACCACCTCCCCGGGAATCCCATCTGACTCATAGTGGATAATAAGAAAGACCAATTTACATTGTCGTAAGCCTTCTCAAAGTCGATCTTAAAAAAGAAGGCTTTTTTCTTATTCTTCTTTCCCCAATTCGTAATCTCATTAATTAAAAGAGGGTTGTCAAGAATATAGTTACCTTTGATGAAAGCCGACTGAGTTTCAGAAATCACCGACCCGATCACTAACTTCAGCCGGTTGGCCAGAACCTTAGAAATAATCTTGCTAATAACCCCTATGAGATTGATAGGACGGTAACAATTAAGCTCAGTAGGATCCTTAGTCTTCGGCACAAGAGTTAAAAAAGAACTTCCACAACCGGTATTAATCTTTCCATTAACGAAGAAATCATTCATAATCTCTATGAAGTCTTTTTCGAAAAAATCCCAAAAAAACTTAATAAACTTCATATTAAGGCCATCCGGTCCAGGGGCCTTATCATTTCCATAGTCTTTAACAGCTTCCTTTAATTCAGTCAGGGAAAACGGAGAAATTAGCGCTTCCTTATCCCCTTAATTCAGCTTTTTAATATTGTCGCAAGATAAAATAGGTCTGTGTCGATGCTCCTCTTTGAAATGATCTCTAAAAAATCTCATGACCTCACTTTTGACCTTATTCGGTTTAGAAACCCAGCTGCCGTTTAACAAGAGACCCGGAATCTGATTAGACGCCCTCCTCAAATTAACATGAGAGTGGAAGAATTTTGTGTTTTCATCTCCTTCAAGCGCCCATCTCGTTCTAGATTTTTGTTTCATATCCTCGCACTTATATAACTCTAAGTTCAATAAAACCTTTTTGTTTTCCACAAACTCCCATTCCTCAACTTCGCTCAGCTCCCTATCCTCCATAATCTTCTCAAGCTCTTCTAATTCTTATTCCGCTTTTATCGCAATTTCCTCTTCTTTTTTCAAGGTGTTCAATCTCCAATCCTTGAGAGCACTTCTAATCGCGCTGAATTTTCTCATAAGTTTAATATCAGCAGGCCCATTAACAACCTCAAGCTCGTTGACCGCTTTTTCAACCGTCTCTCGAAACGCGCTTTTTCCTAGCCAGGAATTATACACTCTGAAGGGTTTGGGCCCAAAATTCTTTTTATTTAACGTGAGTAACAAAGGGCAGTGATCCGAGTGAGAAAACGATAACCCTCTCAAATATGCACTTGGCCAAAGCTGAAAAAAATTTGAACAGACCAAGAAACGATCGATCTTACTTAACTTCCTCCCATTATCCCTGACACAAGTAAATTTTCTTCCCTTCAACTCATATTCCATAAGATCCGCGTCATGAATAAAGTCGTTAAAATTTCGGGCACAAGTATTCTTAAAACTAGAATTCTTCCTTTCTTCCTGACACCTCACCGCATTAAAGTCACCCGCTATAACCCACAGCCCTTCGACCCCCACCATAGCTTCTCTAATTTTATATTCCACAAGATCAGTTTGTCCGAAGTTTTTTGCGGAGCATAAACATTCATGATGTTAACCTTCACCTGTGACCCTTTAATTTTTCCTTTCAAAAACAGATAATTCCTGTCCTTAACAGAGCTAGAAACATCAAAAATCCCTTTTGTCCTAGAGGCAAAGCAACCCCCCCGAAAGACCAGATGCCTCCACACCTTCAAAACCAAAATCTTGATTTCCCTACATTTTTACAAAATTAAACTTCGACAGGTTTTCATGCTTCGTTTCTTGGATCATCAGAAAATCGACCTTATTTTTTTGTTTCAAATCCTTAATCCAGCCTTCCTTAACAGACCCCCCAATCCCTCGAGCATTTAAAGAGAGGAAATTCATTTACGCACCGCATTGGTGCCTTCTTTGATCAAAGTCTCCTTAACCAGCAAGCTGTGGTTAACAATATTAACACCTACCATGTTCCCAATTCGAAGAGTTTCTTCAACCTCCTCTGGACTCACCTCATTGATCTTGGTTCTATCCTGAGTATCATCTACCAGAATATCACCAGCCGAGCAATCGCTTTCTCCACACTTAGAATTAGCTTTCTCATTAAGATCGAATCCCGAGATGAAGCCTTGCGACCTACCCTCCGTATTTTCATCCTGGACAGCAATGCCATTCACGGACTGGGCCGGAAAAACAAAGGGCTCGAAATGATTCTCCATGTCCACTCTAGACCGCTTATTGGGCCTAGAACTGCAGATTGGGCTAGAAGGTTTGGGACCTGCTTATGTTTGTCTTTTAACAAATTAAATGGCTTTTTTCTTTTCACATGCTGCTGCACATTAGGGCCTACATCAACAAAAGTTCCGTTAGGATTTTGGGAAAATAACATTCCATTCAATGTCGGTTCCTCAACATCATTATTAGGAGAATTATTACCCGCCTCCTCTTCTTTACGCATGCAAGTCTCCTCGTCTTCCATGTTCCGACTCTTCGTGTCATCACTTACCTCCACCGGAATGTGAGAAACTTTTTTATCTCCGGCAACCGACTCCGACCTGATCACCTCCACTAAGCATTCCGGAACCCAATCACTTTGTTCTTCGGAGATCCAAACCTTATATTTCCTCCCCTTCCAACTGAGGATTGCCGTGTCGGAGATAAGTTCCCCGTGTTCAACCAATACACCCACCCGATTCACCGAAAGGTCCCTAGTCTCCGTGGACATCTGTGAGGTATGCACCACCTTCCCATAAACTTCAGCAAGATCATTGAACACCTTGTTCTCTGCCAAATGCAGCGGAACTCCATCAAGTTTGGTCCAAGCAATTCTTTCGTACGGTAGAGACTGCCCTTCCCATATATCCAGGAATGAAAACCACTCATTCCACACATTATGATTATTGATGAATTCCACTGCTTCATAGTCCTCCGCAAAAACAATCAAGACGTACAAACCGCCGACATAGTACACCTTAGCATTTGGAACACCAGCTGAACATAACAGGTCAGATAATGCTGAAAGCGTCCTAATATCCTTAGACCTCCCGATCACCGCTTTCTCCCGGAATGCAAAGAACGCACTTGTTTCTGCATGCACCTCAATCACTCTTTCCTGCTTATTTGATTCCGGTCGATCAACGGGCATCGGACCACGGACACCGTTTGGGGCCACCATATCTCTGTATGAAACCCCCTCCATTCTTGTCGCAACCCCCGTCCCCTATCTGTCCCGGGAACGGGCGGCCACGAGACCAGTTTTGGTGGTATCGGTGTTTATTATTTTGGCAGCGGAAATTACATCAGGACCGTAGTTAGGAAATATTTTATCAGAGTAAAATACCACACTTTTATAATATTAAACACGTGGGAAATTCCCAAGTTTTCAGTACACACATTTTTATTGGGATAAACCCTATTTTATTTAATAAAAACATCTCTTTATTCAGGTAATTTTTATAGCCACTTTTCCAAGCCTTCAGTGCTGTCCAGCTGGCTTCTATCTGGCTTTCACATTTTGTTACCTGAAACGCGTTTAAAACATTTTGTAAGTGGGAAATACTGTTGAATGAATCCCAGTTTAATCAAGAAGAGTTTTGTCCTTTAACAGTATTGAGAGTGATTACAATGTTTATATCTACACAATTTTACTCATTCAGTACTGTCAATCCTGACTGGTAGGTCATATTACACATTGGCTATCTCGTTGTCCAATGGTAATGTGTTCCACATTTTGTATACAAGACCCCAACATACCGGCAGTAATTGAAGAACTACAAAGACTCAATCACTGCTAATTATAATTTAAAATAATTAAGGTTTTGTAAAACAGTTTACAAAAAGGAGATTACTCACATTGCTGTCTTAGGGTTTTCTTTAAGGATTCCCTGGTGATTATCTATTAATTACACAAATGCACACGCGTTAGTATAATAACCCAATATTTACATTAGTAATACCCTCCCCGAGACGGTATTCCAACGACTACATCGGGCAGAACCACGACAGCCGTTACGGAACCCTGGATCAATCGGGCAGCGTATCTAATACGTAACCGAGGGTTATGATACTTACAACGAGGCAGAACTTCGTTATTTAGGGGGGGGGGGGGTATTATGCCCGGAGATTACTTATACACTATAGAAATTGAGAGAAAGTTTTGAGAATTGGACGATGACAACTGAAGGCCGAATGCATCTATTTATAGTCCTGATCGACCACCTTGTCGCGGCCCGCGAAGGATTCAGCAAGAGTTTACGCGGCCCGCGAGACCAGCTAGGGTAGGCCCTAGCTTGGCTGATTCAACCCATAGCTTCCACACGCGTTAGGCCACGTGGCATCTCAGGGTGCAGCCCTGGTTCTGAGCTGTCGCGCCCCGCGTAGCCTGAAGGCAAGGCCTTCGCGGCCCGCGAGAGCTCCACAGAATTTGTTTTTATTTAATTTTTAAATATATCGGGTATTTTGGGCTCGGTTTTCGCATACGGGGTATGTTTTAAGACATATAGGGACATTTGAAATATAGTAGGGCGTCGAAAATTATTTTGGAGGGTTGTTATAATTCTGAACTTGTTGTTATCAACCTTACTCAAATTGGGAGCCGTATTTCGAGTTTGACGATCAACATTCACTTGCACCTTCTCCTGCCTCTTCTCATCGGACACCCAAAAACTAACGTTTTCATCCGAAAATCTTGCAATATTTACCTTTAGTTTGCATCCTCTCAACTTAGTACCATTAAGACTAGACTCCAATTGTTTCGCATCCTTCACATTCTTGAAACTGATAAACCCAAATCTGCTACCTGTCTTATCTTTCTTTCTAGCGATGTACATCCCGGAAATATCTCCAAAGTCTCTGAGGCAATCCGCGACATCCCACGGATTGCATCCCACTGGGAGATTCGAAATGAAGTATTTGGTGATGATACCATCATTGCAACCTCCATCAGACTTGCGAAGATTCTTGTTCTGTCGGCGACCCGGAACATCAATCTAGGGTCCTTCTTCACCCATGAGGACACCACCGGAGACCAAAGTCCGGATAGCGAATGGAAGCAGCCGGAAGAGCGAGATAGAAAGAGAGGTAGGGTCAGAACAACAACCAATATGCTATTCAAGTTACACCTCAATCGCTATCTCCCAACCTTTACTTCGTTGAGCCGCCGACACTTGTCTCCGAAAATGCGCAACCAGAAATATCCAGATCCCACAGGCGAATGGAAGAATCGAGACCACAAGTTAGAATGAAAGGTCTAGCCAACAAGAACGGCGACCTCGCACGCTAACCCTAGAATCAACCCTTCGTCGAGCCTCCGGCGATCGGAAAGGGAAGTTGAAGGACATATATGGTTATTAAATTCTCTATGTCTATCTTAATATGTTATTATGGTTTTTTTTTGTGTGTATTTTTATTTTTAAATGTTATTTTTCCCTCTCTTTTTTGTCTTTTTTTGAACCAAGTTTATTGTGTTTAGTTTTTTTACACTAATTTTATGGTTACATTTGGCTGCTTAAATTTGTTATAATTTGAAGGAAATGATGATGATGAATGGTCGGTTCAATTTTCATATATCATATACAACTATTCTCTAAATACTAAATAATAGTTGTTTCTTTTCAACAGTTACTTGTCCTTATCTTTATTAGTTGTTTCTTTCATCAGTCGTTTCTTTGGGGAGAGCAGTTCTTAGTATCTTCGACTTGAATCTTTAGTGTGAAGAATAACGGATACTAATTAGTTATTTGGTTTTATATCATGTGTGATCAAGGTTACCTAGTCTCTGTATTATGTGCAATAACCTTGAGTATCACAAGGACCAGCCTTTTGCATCATGTATGATCAAGGTTACCTAGTTTTCATCATGCCTTGGAGTCATTAAGTGACCTCAACTCCATGCAGCGGGGGTGCCTGGAAGCGTAAACACTTTTGGCATGCACATATCATTAATCATCATAGTCTTTCAAAAGATAAGGAGTGATGGAGGGAAATAAGTGTCTAAACCCATCCTAAGAGCATTTACATCCCCTCCATCATTTTGTGCCTTATAATTTAACTAAAAATCATAAATTTCAAAATTTATTTCTCATTTTATAAAACCTCTCACATCCAATCCACCATTTTATCTTTATCTTAGTCACAAACATTTATTATATTATATTTCTCGTTTTTATACACTTATAATAATTTGACAAACGATGAATAGTAGCTTTTTTATATGAAAACAAAGGGGTGGGGTGAAGAAGTGGTGGACGGGTCGGGTTGTAGTGAGTTTTAGTAGATTTTTTAAAATTTTAAAGATAGAGGAGGGGTTGATGGATGGGATGTGAATGCTTAGACTATCCCCCATCCATATGATCAAGCATATAAGTTGATCATAGGGTCGTAAGATTTAATCTGATCCGATCAAATCTCATTTTGTCTGAATTAGTATCATCCCAATGAGTCAATGACTAACAACTATAACCACAATGACCAACAACTAGAATTCCACACTGAAACTAACAACTTTATAACCACATTGAAACTATGATTGGCATAACAAGGAGGTAGTTGTGTAAAGGGTCAAAATAAGTTAGTCAAGCTAGGTTCCGGTTAAAACAAGTTAGGCCATAGAAGATTCACCCGCTATATTTAGTTTATATTTAATTTTATGGCGGCTAGACGGCTAGTGATGGTGTTAGTAGTGGTGGCAACAACCGTAGTGGTGGTAGCGCCGCTGACAATGTTGGGTAGGTGACGGCGTTAGTGGTGTAGGCTGTGGTGGCGGCGACGTCTGTTTTGAATGGGGCGGCGATGGTGACGACTTCCACCTGGTTCTTCAATTATACTTTGTTTTTCTTTCAGTCTCACCCATGCGAATATTACATACGACCAATTTGACCCAAAAAATTTATTAGGAACTAAAACTATGTAGCCTAAATCAAATTATGTGGGTCCATATTGGAGCTCTAATTTGAAAGTACGGAAAAAAGTTGAGAACCTGCAAATAAACTTAAGAATTTTGTTTTCGCCAATAGTCTACGTTTTACATCCTTAACGCAGTTATAAAAATAAATAACAAGTGTGTTGTATGTGTGATTCGGCCTATTGTGTTAATCAGCATAAGAAAATCATAGAGACTGGTTCGAACTGTCAATGAGCAAATATCCTTTGTATGTGTGATTTGATCAAGAGAAATAGGTATATGACATCACAGGGATGACACTGTTGAGAAGTTATCACTTATTACTTGTAGCCATGACCGACACTTGATTTTGACGATTATACACGATAAAATTCTATTCAGCCTCAAGCGTTATAATCTTGCAACTCAACCTATGACAAACGGATACAATGTAGCCGCTTCGCCACGTCAACAAAATCATCACTAAACCACATTTACAAAACAACTGGATGACATTAATTATCTAGACAGGACAGGACAATCCTTATGATATATTTCACATCAATAATCTCATGACACACACAGACACAGAACGAGATGCATATGTTGTTACGAACACAAATGGTAATCAAGGCACAAGATCGATAAAGAGAAAAAAGAACACAAAGAAGAAGAAGTTTATCTCAAATCATCGATACTTTTATCACTGATCATCTTGTCATTTAAGTACATTCAATACAGTGACTAGTTACACTTACAACCCTCTCATTATGATATTATTACAATTACCCCTTCTACTATTTACTATCTAATATTACTCCCCCTCAAAAGATTTTTGTCCCCAAAAATCAGAATAAGGAGAACAATTATACACAACTGTCACACAAACGGAAAAGAAAAAAAAAACTAATCAAAAGTATCAAAACAAAATTGTGAAATTCCTTGTGCAACATCATCTTCATGAGAATAAGCAAACAAGGCAATTAGTTGCATCTCAATATACATACCAAACCAAGAAATATGAACAAGAGTCATCCAGACCAAGTACCATTCGAACAAGTTGAGGTATTATACTAATGCCTAATATATTAACGCTTTATGCTCAATCATTCACAGACGATAAGGAAGGTACACACGAAGGAAATGTGTGTAAAAAATTAATGGTGTAAGTCTAGCATAATGTAGCTAGAACCAGACTATTTGAAGGCTTGTAGAAGGTACCCATGTATTACACCTGGTTGAGGCCCGGTACATGCATCTCTCATATATTTTTATTTCCTCAAACATATCTTTGTTCTATGTTCTTTATGTTCTATGTTCACTTTTTAAATCTTCCTCTGATTTTGAAACTTTGAGGGTGAATGTATTATGCAAGACTGCAAGTGTCAATTATCATATCTACTTTCTATACGTTTTAAACTGTCAAGATGTACAGGGAAAAGCATCTCTAGGACTAGGAAACAATGCTACAATGCTAATATTACCTTGTATGACTGTCATGATGACATTGTTGCAAGCAATGTGGCCTTCAGTTCATTAATTTCTGTAACCAATTTGTCGTTCTCAGAATTACCACTCTCTATCACAATAGCCAATTCTGCATTTTACGAAGTAAAAAAGTCATCATAGGTAGCTTCAAACACATCAAAAGTCTAATATTTAAGAAGTATGTTAGTTCCTGTAGATTTACACTCTCTTCAAAATACATTTTTGCACTTATAATTACTCAATCTCTGCAAAACAAAATTCTTACTTAGCCCATCCTTTCTTGCAAGTTCTTTCATTTTATTTTATTTTATTTTATTTATTTATTTATTTTTTTTAAGAAAATGATGAACAATATTATTCCAAATTAGCAAATTACAAACAAGTGGCAGGTAAACGGGCAACAAGCTGCGCCGCAACCCCCTTTTATATATTTTATATATTTTTTCTTTTCCTTTTTGCAGGAACCCCGAAACTAGTATTTCATCAATTAATAATTTGACTGGTAAAGCTCATGAAATAAAGCGATCACAGGACTACCAGACTACAAGAATAAAAGAAATGTATTGTTGCTATATGTAGGGTAAGTCGGTTCAGTCTACGATTAGCAACACATTTTCATTACTTTATTTAGATATAAAAACTTTGAGGTCACAAAGAAAATATTACCTGAATTATAGGCATCAATACCTTCAAGTATCTCTTGAACAAAATCTGACATTGAATTTTGCAATGAACTAATTTTCCTCCTGAGAAGACGAACTTCATTCTCAAGGTACTCTTTCTCCGCCAACAACTTCCCTACTTTACCATGTCCTTCCTCCTCAACCCCCTTCTGAAATTCCAGACACAATGTACAGAAAGTTTCCCTGCGTGAATGAGAAAACAAAATAAAAAATCATTATAGCGTTCCGTTAGCAACTGAGTTTCCCTCATGAACTCAGTAAACACCTTTTGCTTTTCATTCTTTCAAGTATCTCGTCTTGCTTCATTTTCATGCAAGACAACTCCTTCTGTAGGCATTCTCTTCTCGCTCTCGATTCATCTAATATCCGATACATACACATCAGACAGATTAACAGATCATCAGTAACTGAATATATTAAATATATACTATCATTATCAAATTATGCAAGTATTAAGCCATATAACAGCAGACTAAATCTTCAACCATACATAAATATACCAACTGATCTTTTGTTTACATTTTGTTAATTGCTTGTGTCTATCCAAATCAAATACAGATCATAGACTTACTACTATTACAGATCTTAACGAAGCGAAGTCACCAGTGTATGCTCGAACGATTCACAAGGAATGAAACATTAAAAAATTAGAAAAAATCTCGTTACCATTCATGGCCATGAGTCCTTTAATTTCAAACTGAAGCATGTACATCGTCTTCATCAACTCCGACTCTCGAACAGCTAAAGTTCTCTCGAATTCGGAACACTTGATGATTTCTGATTCGATATCTCTCGTAATTTGGAAATTCGCCTCTATTTCTTCGTTCACCTGCACGGATCAAAATCAG
>JARYGA010055929.1:0-26473 GCA_030545235.1 Helianthus tuberosus | reverse complement strand
TAGCCCCAATAATGCTCAGAAGTTTAGTTGTGCTTGGTCCGATGGAGCTGAGGGACCAGCTCCATGGCTCTGAGTTTGCACTGGTGGTGTCGGTTGGACTACCTCTGATGGAGGCTGAAACGTAGCTCCATTTGTGGTCTGAGTGATGATTCTGGGTGGAGTTTGAAAAACGAGACCAGGTGCGTTTTGAGTAGCAATCCTGGATGTGCTCCCGAAAATGCTGGGAAACTCCATGTTTGGTGGCCCTTCTTGGATAGCTTCGTTCCTTGGGCCTCGTTGGACGTGTATGTTGTCCGAAACGAGTTCGAAGGAAGAAACGTCTCCATCGACTTGGTGGGAAGGGTTGTTTTCAGCCATTTAGACGAGTTTTTCAAAAAGAAAAAAGAGATGAGAGTGGTTTTGCTAAAAGCGGATGGCGCCAATGATGAAACACTGGTTAACACTATGGTTAATCAGTGGGGTTACTTCTTCTGTGGGTTCAATCTCTCTTCCTACTCGTAAGATGGCCGTCTCCTGCAAAACAGCAACCGTCAGTCTCGTTAAGAGGGGAATATGGGGGTTTCCCTCTTAACCAGGCTCCGGCGTGAGAATAAGTACTGTTCCGAGGAAGGATAATCAGTGTGTGTTAAGTGTGAGAATAGTGAGAGCAAGATGATCAACCTGGATGATGAAGGGTCCTATTTATAGCCGAAGGGTTAAGAAAGGGAGGAGCAGCAGTGCTAGCTGTGGGCGCGTGCCAGCTGTCCGACCAAGGGGAATATCCCTTTGGTCTCCTCTGCTGTGGTCAGTGTAGTGGTACACGTGGCGCGCCTGTATTCGCCTAATTTGTAAACATCGTACTGACATTGTCGGACTGCTCCCTGACCTGTTGCAGGTCCACTTGGCGCTTGCTGGCTGGTGACACGTGTTGTCCTTTATGTCGGATGGAGCATCTTTTGGTGTCACCAGGGTACCTTCCAGAAGCTTCTGGAAGGTTCCGGATGGTATGGTTGATGTCAACGCCATGTAGGATGGAGAAAGTGGTATGGTCCTTGCCATGTTGGCAAGGAATTGGGACCATACCTCTTCACCATCACATGTAAATTCTGCCAAAAAGTGACAAAAGGTGGGATTTTTAGAGCCAAACTTCATCAAATCGGAGGTAATAGAAACGTGAAAGATTGTTCTAAGTGCCCTCAAGAAGTTAAAGATGAGTTAAAGGCTTATATTATAAGCCAAAAAGCAAAGAAAACCAATGAGGGCTTGCGTGACATGGAAGACGAACCAGAAGATGATGGGGTAATGGAGATGCCTAACCTCCAAAACAAGAGGATGAAGACTAATGTAAAGGGGCCATTGGATATGTATACCACACAAGGTAATGAATTTCTGATGTTTATCTCTTTTTTTTTCTGTTTTGTTTTGAGGTGTTTGTATTATTGTAATTTACTGTTATTACTTATAGGTAAAGGCAAAACTGTTCAAAAAAACATAAAAGATGCATTTGATAAAGAGATTAGAGGCAGAACCATACAAACCATTGCTGCATTTTTCTACCAGGCAGGAATAGCTTTCAATGTAGCTAAAATGGACAGCTTCAAGGACATGATCGCTGCTGTTGGAAACTACGGGCCGCATCTAAAGCCTCCTAGTTAACATGAACTACGTGTTCCTCTCCTAATGAATGAGGTACAGAAGGTGGAAGAGTGGGTTGAAGGACATCAATCTGAGTGGTCCAAGTTTGGCTGTTCTATCATGTCGGATGGATGGACGGATAGAAAACAAAGAACATTGATTAATTTTCTGGTGAATGGTGCTAAGGGAACAGTCTTTATGGAGTCGGTTGATGCTTCTTCGTATATGAAGACGGGCGAAAAAGTGTTCGAGCTTTTAGATAAATTTGTGGAAAGAATTGGTGAAAAGAATGTGGTTCAGATTATAACAGACAATGGAAGTAACTTCAAGTCAGCAGGTTAGTTTAAATGTTCATGTTTTCTATAATTTTTAGCATAGTATAATCATCATTTATTTTTCATCACATTCCTTAGGCAAAATGTTAATGGCGAAGAGGAAAAATCTTTTTTGGACTCCTTGTTCTGCCCACTGTCTGGATTTAATGCTTGAAGATATTGGTAAGATTGAGAAGGTGAAAAAAACAATTGAAAAGGGTATTTTTCTGGTTGGTTATATATATAACCATAGTATTGTTCTAAACATGATGAGAGAATATACAAAAAACGCTGAGTTAGCAAGATGTGGAGTAACGAGGTTTGCAACAACGTTTCTCACCTTACAAAGCTTGCAAAAGCAAAAACCGGCGTTGAGAAACATGTTCGCAAGTGAACAATGGACCAGCGGAAAATGGGCTAAAGAACAAAAAGGACAAAGAGCTAATGACATAGTTTTTACTCCAACATTCTGGAACAATGTCCTTTTTACTCTCAAAATCATGGGCCCTCTTGTGAAAGTGCTTCGGCTTGTGGACAATGAGAAGAAACCCGCAATGGGATATGTGTATGAAGCCATGGAAAGGGCCAAACTTGCAATTGCAGCAGCTTTGGGCAAAGATAGCAATGAATACATTCTTGGATCCGAGATAATTGACAAAAGGTGGAACTGTACACTTCACCATCCCTTACACGCAGCGGGTTACTACTTGAACCCGGAGTTTTATTGCTACAATGAGACGATTGAGAGTGACAAGGAAGTAACAGTTGGACTGCACGATTGCATTAACAGACTTGTCCCTGAGAAGGCCAAGCAAGATTTGATCATGGCTGAATTGATTCAGTGGATTAACCAGGAGGGCTTTTTTGGTTTAGAAAGTGCAAAAAGACAACATGGTAAAATAGCTCCTGGTATGTTATCTTGCTTTTATTTATTTATGTATTATATTTTAAAATATAATATACGTAATGAATTTCATTATATGTTACAGCTGAGTGGTGGAAATTGTATGGCAAAGGAACCCCCAATTTGCAGCAGTTAGCTATCAGGGTGCTCAGCCTAACATGTAGTGCATCCGGCTGTGAACGGAACTGGAGCACCTTTGAGCATGTAAAAGATCAAACCTTTAAAATATATTTATGAAGTTTCAGTGTTATCATCTAATATTTTTCATTCTTATCAGATTCATTCAAAGAAAAGGAATCGGCTAGAACACAAAAAACTGCATGATCTTGTGTATGTTAAGTACAACAACATGCTTAAGAATCGACGTGATTCGAATGCAGCCTATGATCCGATATCCTTGGAAGAAATTGATGATAGTAATGAATGGTTAACCGGGCAGATGGCTGACGAACGGGTTTTTGATGATGATGGAAACCTGACTTGGAATGTTGTAGCAGAGGCAAGTGGTGCTGGAGAGGTTAGGCGAACAAGATCTTCGCAGCCTTCATCTTCAAAACCAGCATCTTCAAAGCGTACTTTAATTGATGAAGATAGTGAAGAAGACCAAGTGGAGGAGGCTGAACAGTATGTAATTGAAGTTGATGACACATCTGATGGTTTTGGTTATTGATGAAGATGATACTTTTGATGATTGATGAAGATCTTTTGGATTTCAAGTAACTTTTTGTTTTCGAGTTTGAACATTTTCGTTTTAAGTGTTTTGTTATCTGAGACTTTTGAAGTGCTAGTATTAATGTTATTGTTTTCGTTTTGAGTACTTTATTCCCTTTCGTTTTGAGTGCGCTTTTTTTTTCTCGGGCCCACGCTTTTTTTGCGCCTATCGCCTAGGCCCTAATCGGTGCCTATGCGCCTAGAGTGCGCTTCGCGCCTTTGATAACTATGGGTTATGTTTTTATCTCTAAAGTGTATAATAGAAAACAGCAGCTAAAAAGAAAAAGGGGTCAAACAAGTTGGAATTCACCCAAAGTATACCTTTAATGCATAAGACCTAAAAACCATCTTATCTAAAAAATAAATTATTTTGAACACGGATGGTTCATATGCAATAAAACCATCTCCAAGATCAGTCATACCAATCAATCCAGATCAGTCATACCAATCAATCCAGTTAAGCAAAAGTCATTAATCACATGGTAAAACTGTAAGACTAGACGGTATGGGGGCCGGCTTAGGCCCGTCCTGGCCCGTCGCCGGTCCCCCACACCGCCCCCTATCCCCGTCGCGTCGTATCCGGCTCCCACAAGACGTTCTTCACGGGCCTCAAATTCAAACAATTTAGCTGTTACAACGGCTATATATTAAATAAAAAAAAAGTTTTTCACTTTAAATAAATACCCCTCTTTTCATCCATTTTTTATACCATTTTCTCAATACTTCTCCCATTCTTCTCCCATTCTCATCCATTTTTATAAAAAACACTCCCCTTTTTTTATACAATCATGAATCTATTCAACCCAAACAACCCCAACCCGAACAATCCCAACCCGAAAAAAAAGTTAAAAAATTATAAAATAATTGTGAGCGGAGGACTTTTTTTTTTTTTGAAAGGTGTGAATTATTCGCGAATGTCGGGAGGTCTAGCATACGTTGTCTTAACCGGGTCCGCGCTAGAGAGCCCCCTCGCACAATAGATCCCCAATTTAAACCCCTCAATGAGAAACCCCTATCATCAAGACTCGAACTTGAGACCTTGAGGGGAAAACTTACCCGGGCCCACCATAAGTGGAACTTAAATACCCGTGGCCACCACTAGAGCACTAGTGATGGTTTGAGCGGAGGACTTTTTTAATCGTATCGTTATTTTTTTTTTTCGTTTTTATGTTTACCGTTTCTAGGATTAGTAGTTTTAATTTTTAGGAAATGTAATTTTATTTTTATGTTATGAAATGAATTTATTTATGTTGTA
Source organism: Helianthus tuberosus (assembly GCA_030545235.1). Classification (NCBI taxonomy): domain Eukaryota; kingdom Viridiplantae; phylum Streptophyta; class Magnoliopsida; order Asterales; family Asteraceae; genus Helianthus; species Helianthus tuberosus. The sequence continues at coordinate 21,675 of JARYGA010055929.1, read as the reverse complement.
TTTTTTAATTTTTATGAAGTTTTTATTAAGTTAACAAAAAAAAAATTAGAAAATTATAAAATAATTAGGTGGGGTAGCCCCATCCCCCACCCCCTCAAAAAGCAAGGAGGCCCATCCTCCATGGGATGGTGATGTGGCGCCTACGTGGCGGCCCATCCTCATGGGGATGAGCCTCCCCATACCTTCTAGTCTAAAACATGCGAGTCACAACTCACAACAACCTTAATATTTTTTCCGAAGTTCATATACTTGTTTCAGTTAAAAGTTAAGCCTTTCATATAACTTTAAAAAACCCTAACAACCTTGCACTCTTGGTTTAAAAAAGTGTGCCTAGTGCAACAAGGCTCAAGCCCCTGCAATTTCAGTAGCATAAGCTGCGCTTTTTTCAAAGAGAACACCTAAGGCGCAATTTGTGGGCAAAAAATTGACCTTAACGTGTGCGCCTCATGTATTTCCCATATTTTGTGCAGTAGGTTGTTGTAAAGCATGCTTTTCAGGATTATTTGAACGAATTTGAATATCAACATAGTATTAATATTAAACAAAAGAGGAACCCTAACTAGCTAATGACCTAAATCAAAGATATTTGTATATAACAAACAGTATGCATTATATATGAAAATATTGCTGAATTAGTAATGTTTGTAGAGAGAACATACAAGGCAGGGTAGAAGATAAGCTGACGGAATGGCTCCGACGAGTTCCGGCGAAGATGCGGCGGTGAAAGTGTATAGAGATTGAACAAACCAAAAAACCCTTGTGTAAATAAACTATAAAGTAACCTGATTTGCCGGAGGAAGGAGCCGTTGAACGGCTGATGTTGCGGCAGCGCCGACTTGCCGGAGTTGGGAGTGCGACTGTGAGTGTGAGAGGCTGATTTGCTGGAGGAGAAGCAGGGTATGTGTTGTTTGATGTCGATGGAATCTAAGTAGGGTAGGGATTTAAGAGAAAAATGGGCTAAAAGTTTTTAATTGGGCCAATTTTATAAGGTTTTTTCGTGGGCCTGATTTGGGTCGAGCAGCGAGTAATTGACTGATTAATGAAAAATTACTCAGTACAGGGCCGATTTCCGATTAATTGTCAACTTATGTAGTTGATGACTTGATGTATTAAAAATTAATCAAGTTATAGCGTTGATATTCACTATTGTTATCTTTCACTAATGTCATATGCCATATAATAAAAATCTGCTGAATTCACCACTCAATTATATACTAAAACAGTAAAAAACTTAAATAATTAATCAAAAAGTTCACACAATATCAATTAAGTTTTGTAAGTGTTGTGCTAAAGTTATTTAAATATTTTTTTTAAGAAAAAATTACTCAACTTTTAATATATGTTACGATGTTGTAAATTTTTTATAACTGTTAGTTTTTTTCCAAAAAAAAATTAAGTGCCTTAAATAGAACATATATTAAGCTTGCTTACTATTTAGTGATTATTTTAAATAAACAAAATTTCGTGTTCAAGTTTGTTCATGAAGAAAATGTATGTATCCTTGTTCGTTTATTTTCACTCATTTATATATTCTAAATGAATGTAAATGAACGAAGAAAATTGACGTGTTCTTGTACTTTCTACAATTCGCTAGTAGATTGCCCAGTGCTTATAAAAATTGATTGAGTGATGGGTTGATAAAGTATGGACTTATTAGTATTGCTAATAAATAAATTTCGATAAATATATATACATTAACAATCATTAACGAAAGCAAGTAAACGGACACCATAAACGAACATTCACAAACACATATAAACACACAAACATGTGTTCAAGTCCTTTCATCTAATTAAATAAACAAATCGCTTTGCTTTTCGTTAGTTTCTCAAATAAATGAAATTTCCACCGAGGAGCTAAGGCCACACGGGGTGGATACGTTATTTACCGTGATACAATAGTATCACTCGTGGAACACCGCCCCGTCCACTTCCATAACGAGTGATAGAGTATAACTCGTTATATATATAACGCGTTGAAGATATTGGGTGATGAATGAGTATCTTGTACATTGTGCATTAATACTTGTACATTGGAATCTCATCACTAGTGATACCACCCCCACTACATTTCTATCACTAGTGATAGAATATTGGGTGCTGACATGGCATGATTTGATTGGATAGAGGGAGTGATAGAATCCTATCACTAGTAACCACCCCCCCTCCCCTAACTGAACACTCGATTCGTTTACAAACCTAATTTATGTTCCAACTTGTCAAAAGAAGATAATCGAAGGCGAGTAGAATTTAATGATGCTATGTTACACAGGAGGAAACAAGCACATGGTTATCATGAGTTGATATTGTCGGTATAAGAGGCTTTCCTCGCTTCGATTGAATCCATTATGACGGATGGTTCACCATGCATCACCACCTTACCATCTTCCATATACACAGCGCCGTCTGCATACTCAAGTTCTTCTAAACGGTGTGTTACCCATAACGCAGTCACATCTTCAGAACTACTCAACGTGTTCTTCACAGCTTTAATCACCCCAAGCTGAAAAATATACAATCAGATCCTTAATTCACTTGACGGATATACAAATAATAACACTAATAGTAACAATGTTAGTTACAGTAACAGTAATAATAGTTGATACCTGATCGGTTTCATCCAAGAATGTTGTGAGTTCATCTAGTAACAATACTTTACATTGTTCTACCAATGCACCAGCAATTGCAACCCTTTGTTTCTGACCTCCACTAAGAGTTTGTACTGGTCTCTAACATTATTAAGCACTCAAGATTCAATAAATAAACATGTAATTGGTATATAAAAAAGATAAAGGGAATTAAACAAGTTACCTAGTTACCAAATTCAGCAGGAAATTCTATATTATATATCATTATCAATTTTTATATAAAAAATAAGAATTCATAATAATAGCAAGAATTGCATGGTCAACTAGTCCTTGTATAAGTAACCGACAGTAGCGAAGCTTGAGATTTCCAACGGGGGGTTGAAAACGTATATACCAAAAAAATTCTATACGAAAACCACATATATTACACTACTAAGTGAAAAGTTCGGGGGGTCCCCCCCCCCCTCCCCCGCGGCCCCTTAATAGCTGCGCCCCTGGTAAACAAGAACTTATAACATCCAGTCCCTAATAGTTTAATACCATCCAATATTATTTCTTTAGCTCACGAGGAGCTAGAGTGGAAACTTCCCAGAAGCTCGAGTGGACAAATCAGTTTTTTTTTTTTAACAAACGGTCCGGATTTTTTAACCGGCAAAAAAAACCGGTTCATCAAAAACTGTTCGGTTTTTTTCAACTGGTTTGATGTAATGAAAACCCGAACTACTAACAACCGGTTCGAACCAGGTTTAAAACCGGTTTGGGACCAAAAAAACAGTTTTAAAACCGGTTTTAACCCCTTTTTTTACAATTGGTTCGAGTTATAAACAAGTTTCAAAGATCGAGAATACGAACCGGTCTACAAACCGCCGGGTCGGATCAGGTTGAAACCGGTTTTACACAAACCTTTTTTTTTTTCAAACCGGTTTTTTTGCCCACCTTTACATAACACTAGTTTGTGTTCTTCTGTAAATGGTTAAACAATATTTTCCATGATAATTGAAATGTACTTTAAAACTAAACATGTTAGGTCATCTTTTTCAATAAGTTGGTTTTCATCATTTAACATATTTGTTTTTTGTATTGAAAAAAAAACCAATCAAATATTAGACATTTATTATTATTTATGAAAGACAAGATGGGCTCAAATCCAGTGTTGCAGAAGTCGGTCTAGGCGGCCAATTAATCGGCACCTAGGCGCTAATCGGCTGTTCATCGCCTAAATTTGAGCAAATCGGCCAATAGATCGGTCCAGGTCAAAGTCGGTCAAAATCGGTCCTAGTCGGTCAAGTCGGACTAATCGGACCAGGGTTTTTTTGCTCAAAATCGGTCCTAGTCGGTTAATTTTTGAATTTCTAAGTACTTGATTTGTTATGTTTAAGTTTAATTGCTTATGTTTGAACCATACTATTTGAAACTTGAAGTATTTATGTGAATTTTAAAGTATTATTTTTATATTATTGTGTGTATATATATAAATTTGAAAAATTACATATAAAAATTCCCATTCCAATTAATCCCTAGGCGGTACCTCACCGCCCGACTAGCGCCTAGCGCCTTCTACAGCATTGCTCACATCATACCTGCAGATAATCATACATGCCCACAGCACTTAACGCTTTTGCAACTCTCAGTTTTGTTTCATCATTGGTAAGGTTAAACCGTCCAAGGCCAAACGCCACATCAGCTTCTACGGTGGGCATAACGACCTAAAAGAATGAATATGAGATCTCCTATAGTAGCTCACATACACACACGTATAGAATTCAGTAATATCCCAAATTTTGTTAATCTAGACACCATATATGTAAAAAGTCCCTTTATTCCTTTTAAACGATACTTGATTCGTATAGAAACTGCGTATGTGGATTAAAGGATTGAAAAACTAACTTGGTGATCTGGATTTTGGAAGACATAACTTCTAGGTTTCCTCACATACATGAAACCGTCTGTTGGGCTTAGTAGACCCGCCAAAATCTGCACATAACTTGCTATATATACATAACTCTACGCAGAACACGTAACAAAACCCAATAAAAATCACATTTCAAAACTCAAAAGATGCATCTGGTATAAACATTAAACAATAATATCATTAGATGAATCCATAATTTTGTCAATCAGCCATTACATCATTAATAAATAATAAGTGATGGTAACCACCAGTATCAAAATAATAAACTAAGTTTCCCTCTTTTATTCAAAACTCGATGAATTGAATCAAGGTTTGGATTAGTATTTCACCTAACCACAACCACCATCTCAGTTTAAGGAAAACGCATTAGTGGCCAATAGCGTGAATAGCGACAGTTTTTTTTTTTTATGTAAATAGCAATTAGATATAGCTATAAAATAGCTGGATTTATAGGTTTTTGTTAAATATACATGTAAAATAGCATATATACCAAGGTATTTTGATATAATATACATATAAAAATTTTCAAAATTCTTTTTCTAGTGTATCACTATATATAAAATAGTGGTCGCTATTCGCTATGTAGCATATAGGTCCCTTGTCGCTATTAACAACTATGGTTGCAATTAAAGCTAATTTGGTTGTACATAGATGCGCACCTCTTTTAAACCAAGACTACCATTGAACAGGGGTGTTCATAAACCGCCAGACCGAAGAAAGTCGGCTGGTTGGAAATACGTACGCGTTTTCCGGTTTACAATGTGGAACTTGTAACTGGCCGTTTAACATTTATTATTATTACTTTTTTATTTTAGGAATATAAAGTTACGGTGTGTGTGTTATATCCATTTAGGGATGGCGATAGATATCTGTATAAGACACGATTAGACCTGTTTATTGAAAAAGTACACAATGTGATTTTTTACTTTTTTATATTGAAAAAGTACACAATGTGATTTTTTACTTTTTTAAAAATAAATATAATTATGAGGTTAGAATCCATCATTTCTTTTTCTTGGTACTTAAAACATAAAACTGTGTTATGGACATGAGATATCAAGTAGTTAAACGAGTTGTATTCATATTTAATACTTGTGTTATACGCGTCGTCAGAGACATGTTAAACCCGATAAGACACGATTTGCAGGTCCTATATCCATTAACAATCCTTGTCATTTTTTTAAAATACAATACAAATTTATGTTAAAAAAAAGTTTTTTTTTTTTTTTTTTGTCTAAAACCGCAAAAACCAACCGTAAAACTGCGAAAACCACCCTCCAAAAATTCTAGTTGCCGGTTAGCCCATATTTTTCATAAAAACAGCTGAACACCCCTACCATTAAACATTACATGGCATCACCACTGGTATTCCTATGGTTATTACTCTTTTGACTTGATTTTGACTTTAAAATAAACTATGGTACTAATCCAAATTAGGGCAAACAAGGTCATATTTTCCAAACATAAAGTTTGCTAGACAATTTTCAAGCTACTAAAGTTGTTTTTCATACCTTCAAAAGAGTTGATTTCCCACACCCATTAGGCCCAAGCAGCATCCAAAACTGCCCAGATGGTATATTCAACGAACAATCCTTTATAATCGGCACCACTTTCCCCCTTTCATTCTTGATCGAGTAGCTTACACTATGGCTTTCAATTGCATAATAATTGTCAGCACCAACAGCATTATAATTCCTGTAATTGAAACATCACATGAAAACCCCATATAGCAATACACTTGGTACCAGAAACACTTACCAAATTAAGAGATTAATTGGTAAAAAATATATAAGAAAAAAGGTCGACAAGAAGGTGTTCGACGAAATGCCGCAATGAAAATGAAATTACCGAGTTGTTAGATTGGAGTAGCGAGGCGTTGAGGCGTAAACAGGAGCACGAATGTTCATATCGAATGCACAGCAAGCAAGCAAGAGGATATTTGATCTTTTGATGAAAATATTGCAAAGCTAGTCCTCTGAGTTTAATTGCAAGCTAGTCCTCTGAGTTTCACTTAGTTTATATTTTTTTTTCTTTCCCATGAAGTATGAACATGGTATTTGTGAGGCACATCAAAACCTTATGGTTGAACCAATTTTTAGGTTTTTCTACCAACAATTATGGTATAGTTGGGGAAGAATTTCTCAAATCTCATTTATCCCCAACTCTTACCTCCTGATTATAACATCTGGAGGGCATGGAAGCTTAAAGAGATTATTTGAATAATTTGATTGATATAAAGATTTTGAAACCATCAACTTAGCCCATCGTGTTGCATTACATTTAAGATATCAGATAAAACGGTTTATTAGAAATAAATACACCCGAGTCTAGCTAATGAAACAACTTGCTATATGAATTTAAAATTGGGATGTTGGATGGAGGATTGTAATGAAAATGACCCTCTTGATTTAACAACCATCTTGCAAGAATATGACTTGTATCAAAGTCAAAAACGAAATTCATTAAATATTAATGGTGTTTTTAGTCATTTTTTATCTCGTTTAGAGTTCGTTTTTCTCTAAGACGATCTGTTATAAGGCGTGGAAGGGGCGCCGGTGGAGTTGCGTAGTCGCGCCAAGGACGCAAACACCGTTAAAGGGAGTGCCAACAGGGGCATGGGGCGAGGGTTTGGAGCAACTCACTGGAGTGGGGACATTTTAATATTTTATTAATATCTAAATATTAATAAAAGACTCCATTTAATGTCATATGACATTCTATCTCACAATCTCTCATTTTTTATTTATATTTTATTTAATAGTTTAATAAAATCTAATCTAACTTATCTCTTTCAATTTAAACTCATAGAAAGTTAATTATATTTATCGTTTATCATTTTTTATTATTATCCAAATTATAGTTTATGATATTGATTACTTTTTACCTTTTTATTACTATTATCTTTTCCATTTAAGAAATATTGTATTTCTTTTATAGATAACTTTATTATATACTATTTTCCTACTTTTTGTGTAGTACTACATAGTTAAATTTTTATGAATTTTCATATTTATTTACATTTTATCAATACAAAATAAATAATATAAATTACATCATGAGACAATTTACATACAAGGTTTCTATACTTTTATAATAGGGAAAATCACGAATTTAGCCAAGATTTGGTCAAAATTTCAAAAATAGTCCGTTGACACCCCATAAAATGTTGTTTCACGAATTCCAACCCGGCTCAAGACATAAGCTAAGAACTTTCCTCAAAGACCAGTCACCTTTTGCTACGTGTTAACTGTCAAAACATCTCCCATCACCTGCCAACTTTCTCTCTCTCTCTTTGTCATCTCCCTATTTCTTATTCACCACTCCCACCCTACTCCATGTCTTCATCTTCTTCACTGAACACCACCACCACCCTGCAACCTCCCACCACCCTCACCTCCCACCACCACCCTGCAACTAACCACCACCCTCACCGAGCACCACCACCCTCCACCCACCACAACCCTCACCTCCTTGAAGCATATATGCAGATCGAAGTTCAAGTCTTTATCGTCGTTCAACAACTCAATCAACTCAACAAACTCATCATCAACCACCAGTTTCACAATAAACAACTCAACAAACTCCGCCGCATCTATACTAATCCGGGTGGTGGTTGTGGTGGGTGGAGGGTGGTGGTGCTCGGTGAGGGTGGTGGTTGGTTGCAGGGTGGTGGTGCTCGGTGAGGGTGGTGGTGGTGCTCGGTGGTGCTCAAGCCGAGCCGTTTCCGGCAAGTGCTCAAGCCGTCACAGGCACTGTTCGAGACGTCTGAGGTGACCCAAGCCGGTTCATCTGATTGGAGCCGTTTCAGTATATGTTTCGAGCCGGTTCATCTGATCGGAGCTGTTTCAGCATATCAAGCTGTTGGGATTGAACCCTACCAGAGGAACAGATAATTAAAGCCAAAACTGGATCAGCGCAGTGGATCCAGAATAAGCAGATGTTACATACAAGTCTCTCCCCTTGAAAGTGGTTTTCAACATCTGCTGACCTCCTATTTACTGATCATACAAACTGCTGACCTACAAACTGCTGATCTAGTAAAGGCCTGATGAAAGACTAAAGCTCTGCTGTTCAATCTACTGCTTTGAGTCAAGTGCTGCTGATCCGGACAAGTGCTGCTGGGTTCACATAAGTGGAAGGATGCAGCAGTAGTTTATTATGTCTTTATGTAATGAATTGTAATAGCAGTAGTTTAGCATATCAGTGTCTGTATTGATCAGAGGTTAGAGTTTGTTAAGAGGTTAGATGTCACTTTCTTGGTGACGTCAGCTTAGATGCTCAGTGGTTTGCTAGTGCCTATAAATAGAACAGTGCTATGTACTGTTCTATTAGCTCTTTGCAACATCGTCTTCTCTGCACGAACAAACACTGAGCTCTAGCTAAGGGGGAGTTTGTATTCAATCATTGCAATTGTAATCGTAATTGAAATAAATTCAATCTTTCGGTTCATTGTGAAAAATGTTTGATCAAAGCAATACTCTCGTTTGATTGTATGCAAAGTTTGTTTCCATCTTAATTCCGCTGCACAACTCATTCATTTCCATCTTAATTTCAAACGTAAAATACAATCAAAACCAAACTCAGATCCAACAATTGGTATCAGAGCTTGGACAGTCAAATTTGATTTAACAATCATTTTGACATAAATAGTTCAGCTCAAAATCGTTGATATCGAAAGTTTGTTCGGTTTGTTGAAAAACAGAGTAAGGTTTAATCACCATTAAAGTTGATTAATCAGTGCCTGTAAAACAACCAGGATGACGTCACAATCACAAGATGATAAGAATAACATTGGCTCTCTTTTTAAACCACCTATGCTTAAACGTAATGAATACAACATCTGGGAGAGAAGGATGGGTCATATCCTTGCTCAATAGAACACTGGATGTTGGAGGTCTGTTGTTTTTGGTCCCCATGTTCCTATGGTGCCAAGTGCTGAGGATCCAAAGAAGTTCGTTCCTAAACCAACTGAGAACTATACTGAAGTTGATTTTCAAAAGTTCGAACTCGATGCCAAAGCATTTAGCATCATAGCATCTGCATTACCAAATGAGATCTATGCTGGACTGTTACATTGTAACAGTGCCAAAGAGCTATGGGATGCATTGAAGGAACAATTTGGGGGGACTGAAGAAGTCATTGAAAACAATAGGGAAATTCTGAATCAGCAGTATGAAACATTTTGTCACATCAAGGGTGAATCATTGACTCAGCAGTTTGAGCGATTCAGTTGTCTCATTAGTGAACTAAGGCTTGTTAAAGTAACATTTCCAAATTCAACTAAAAATAGCAGGTTCCTTAGATCACTACCAGAAAAATGGGATACCATAGCTTTTGTCACTAGAAACTCTGCAAAGTTCAAAGATCTGACCCTGACCCAACTTTATGGTAGACTCCTGACCTATGAAAGGGAGTTGAACCAGAAAAAGAAGTTGCAAGAGTCTGGAAAAGTTGCTGATGATTATTCATTTGGTAGCACAACTCTTTTTGGTCAGGAAGAATCTGGTAGCAGTGGTAAGGAACAGGTCCCATACCATGTCATAGATGATAATACAATTATTACAGAAAAGATCTAGTCAAATTGTTCTGTTCCGACAACTCATATTTTTATTACAGACGATTGTTTATTGTTGACCTAGGTCTTTCCTAGCCTCGATTTCACAGCAAAGAAAGCAAATAAGCATCCTAAGCACATGTCACATACGTTAAAGTAAAAGTCAATACACATAGTGTAAAGGTGAGCATACAAGTTTGATAATAGCATATAGAGTTCGAAATTGTTACGCATAACCAGCACGTACACAGAGTGAAATGAGGCATGTTAGTTATCGACATGAACCTATCGATACCAATGACTGCGGGTTGACTGCCCAAGGCAGTTCGCGATACTTACTCACCACTGTGAGCCATGTAGGTAATTATCCTTAACAACCCCCGAGTGAATGGGTGCTGAGTCCAAACTAATTGTACTACCGTTGCTAAGGCAGGTAGACAGCATTCCATGTGTAAACATAACAAACAAGCAATCATTTAGTCACGTATACATGCGATAGCGGTTAGCTTTTAAAGTATTGCGTAGTGTGTTCGATGTGATTTTGAATAAGTAACGTATGTAACACCCAAAAGTGCGTAAAGCAAAAAGGGATCGAGTATACTCACAGCGATTGATGGATTGAAGGGAGCGCTAGAGAGTAGGGTTAGCCTGAACAGATTGATAGTATAACGATAAGCGATGCGTAAAACGGAACAAGTGATAGCGGGGTCGATCAGCAGTTCGATCGGATGGTAGTCCGATGGGACAACCGATCGTTCGGGTGACAGTCCGCTCGGATGGTCATCTGATCGGATGGCCGTTCGAGTGGATTGTTACTTCCTTTAAGAAGGATGTGTTTGTGTATGATGGCTTGAATTTTGAAGTTTTTGTTGTAGTATTTAGAAAACATTGAAGTAACTCTACCTTTCAGGTCGGTCGATCGGACGGTCGTTCGATCGGACGACAACCCGATTGGTTGGACGTTTTAGCGAGAACAAGTTCACAGCAGGTTGTCACTCGATTGGACGGTTGTTCGATCGGGTGGCATCCCTTATGCATTGAACATGTTGAAAATTGTTTAAGTGTCGAAGTTAAATGTCTCATGATTCAAATGGTAGTTCGATCGGATGGTAGTCCGATCGGACAACAATTCGTTCAACATTCAGACTTCAAATGTTAGCAAAAATAGTTAAGTGTGGGACCCAAGGTGCAAGTCAATCGGTTGACAACCCGTTCGGATGCCAGTTCGATCAGACGGTGGTCCGATCGGACGACATTTCGTCCTGGTCGTTCCGTTCGTCTTACACTTGGTGGTTGTGATAGTTTGTCGTTTTATCGAGACGTTTTGATAACGTATTAAGCAACAGAAACCTTGTTACTACTTAGTACCCTGATCGGACAGGAATCACCCAAATCCTGTCAGTTAACGGTTCGAGACAGTGTTCCATGTTTAACCCGAAATCGGTAGTCTCGTGGATAGAATCCGGATCTTAAATCAACACAACCACAAGATTGAGTAGTGAGTCGACACAAGCTCCGATTCTATCGGTTTTAAATGCATTGAGTGTAACAGAGTTGAAAGAAAGTTGGAAAACCATCTTTCAATCCTTTTCATTGTGAATATATTTAGATATATGAAAGATCTTTGTTTATTTATGTGGAAATCCGTTAGATCTGAGTTGTTCTTGGTGGATTGAGGCCAAAGCATGAAGTTCTTCAAGAACACATGATGACGTCATCCTAGAACACCTTGAATCTTGATGATTTCACGGTTAAAAGGTAAGATTCAAAAGATAGAAAGGTGTAGGAGTGCGTGTAGATTAAGGAAGTACAAGACTTAGGACGAGATCTTACCAAAATTGTGAGAAATCGGAGAAAAAGCAAGGTTAGAGCGCTGGTCGGACGTCAGTTGCCAAAAGTGGAAAGTAGGATGGTGACAAGGGGTATTTATAGGGTTACCCGAAGTGGAAAGGAGCTGGTCGATCGGTTATGCAGTCCGATCGGACAGATGGTCGATCGAGCGGCTGTTCGATCGGCCGGTCTCCTGGTCGATCGGCCATCTGATTCGTGTGTTCGGTGTGACGAATCTTGTCGTTTCGATTGCGAGCGTTCGATGCATTAGAGTTTTCCTAGTCAAATTACTTTTAATCCCAACTACTATATCAACATACAAGCATCTATATTTCATATTCGTTTAGCGTTTGCGATTCGATTGCGATTCGATTGATCACCACAACACAACATAAATAAACATGCACAAGTAACACATAAGGCACACACACACGTATAACAATAACCAAAATGCGTAGTTCAAGCTGCGAGTGTGATTGCGATAGCGATAAAGCGATTACCCATGCGATAAATAGCGATTACTCATGCGATTATTAATAGATACTCCACATAATACAATCAACGTGATAATAAAATTGACTAACTACGAGTCAAAGAAGTCAAAACAGAAATGAGGCAAGGCGTGACAGATCGCAATTAGCAATCTTTTCTTCCTTTGACTTAAATCTTGACTTTGACTTTGACTTTCGAAAACACGGGGTGTTACAAAAAGTCAGTAGTCCTCTTACTTATAAACTGAGATCCATTGTCACAAATTATCTCAGCTGGTACTCCAAACCTAGTCAGGATATTCCTTTTAATGAAGGATACTACTTCTTGATCTCTGACTTGAACAAATGCTTCAGCTTCAACCCACTTAGAGAAATAATCAGTCATTGCCAGCATAAAGACCTTTCCTCCTGGAGCCTTCAGCAATTTCCCCACTATGTCCATTCCCCACTTCATAAATGGCCAAGGGGAAGCTATAGGATATAATGGCTCAGCAGGTTGATGTAATATATTACTGTGTCTTTGACACGCATCACATCTTCGAGCATATTCTGCAATATCTTTTCTCATCGTAGGCCAATGGTATCCTGTTCTTAATACATTTGAGAATAATGACCTGCCCCAAGTATGGTTACCACAATCCCCTTCGTGTATATCCTGAAGCACTTTTTTAGTTTCGGGATCCTCCAAGCACCTCAGATATGGTCCTGCAAGAGATTTCTTATACAAAACATTATTTATAATAGTGAATCTTGATACCTTCATTCTAAAGGCCTTAGGATTTTCATCATTTGGGATGTGTCCTTCTATGAGATATCTTATGATCGGAGCCGTCCAGGACTTAGGATCCTCCTCAGGATACTCATTATCAGGATCCTGAACACTTACTACTTTCCTATCCTAAGGATCCGTTGCAGGATACAAGATGTGTAATATTGGTATTCGGGTCCCTTCCGGTATCCTGACTGATGATCCTAGATTTTCCAAGGCATCAGCTTCAGCATTATCCTCTCTTGGTACCTGTTCAAGTGTAAAAATATCGAAATATCCTGCTAATTTTTTGAGAATTTCGAGATACTCGATCAACTTCTCACCTTTAACTACATAGGTCCCATTAAAATGATTAGTAATTAACAAGGAATCAATAAATACTTGTAAACTCTTGATATTCATGCTCTTAGCCAATTCTAATCCTGCAATTAAAGCTTCATATTCTGCTTCATTATTAGTTGTAGGAAATTCACATCTAATAGCTTGGGGTAATATGTCCCCCTGTGGCGATTTTAGTAGTATTCCCAGTCCTACACCTCTAACATTAGATGCACCATCAGTATATAATGTCCAAGATTTTAAGGTTTCTCCTAGTTGTTGAACTTCTAGGTCTACTTCATTTTGAATATCACTACTGAAATCAGCCACAAAGTCAGCTAGAGCCTGTGACTTTATGGCATTTCTAGGTTCATATACTAGGTCATAAGCACTCAACTTTACTGACCACTTAGCCATTCTACCTGACATCTCAGGTTTTCTAAGCGCATTTTTAACAGGATAATTGGTTTAACATGAATCCTATGTGTTTCGAAGTAATGTCTAAGCTTTGTTGATGCCATAACTATGGCTAATATTAGTTTTTCTAAATGAGAATATCTAGTTTCAGCATCTAATAAACTTTTGCTAACATAATAGACAGGATATTGCTGACCTTCATGATCCTTTACAAGGACAACACTTACAGCATTCCCTGATACTGCGAGGTATAAGGATAATGGTTCACCATTTTCAGGCTTCATCAATAGAGGTGCAGTTGAAAGATACTGTTTCAAATCCTGCAAGGCTGCTTTATGCTTCACTCCCCATTCGAACTTCTTGTTCTTCTTCAGGATATCATAAAATTCCTTGCATTTTTCTGAGGATCTTGAGATAAATCTGTTCAATGCTGCTACTCATCCTGTCAGTCTTTGAACATCTTTCATGTTAGAAGGTGATTTGATATCCAAGATGGCCTTGATCTATTCTGGGCTTGCTTCTATCCCTCTTTTAGTTACCATATATCCTAGAAACTTTCCTGCCCCCACTCCGAAATGGTACTTAGCAGGATTCAGCTTCATGTTATACTGATCCAGGATATCTAATGCTCCCTTAATATCCTGGAGATGATCCTCAGCCTTTTTGGATTTTACTACCATGTCATCGTTGTACACCTCCATAGTGTCCCCCAGCTTGTCTTTGAACATCATGTTCACCAATCTTTGATATGTTGCACCTGCTGTTAGGGGAGGATTTTCCAATGATCAGTGATCCTCAATTACTGTTGGACATAGGGATCCTTAATTCTGTTTGAATTAGTGATCCTCAGAAAGTATTGTAGGATCAGGATCCAGGATCATCATGAGGATCCTTACACTGACGATTGTCTGCTTTGAATATGATGTTGTTTTGCAGGAGTACGAGCTTGGACTTGGTCTTGGCGATATTCCTGGAGCATATTCCCTTTTTATTCCGCACGTGCTTGACCAATATGGACGTTATGGAGTTCGTGGGAGACTTGCATGAAATGCGGATAGTTAGTTACTTTAGATATTTTCTAAATTTATAAGGGGATAACGAGCTAAATTAGAAGACTTGGCTATTATTAGCTTAACACACACACTCGTAACTGCTCTCATCAGCTCTCGACAGTTTACTTGGCGATTATACACTTTTTTGCACATTACACTCTAGTGATCCTTGTAACTAGCTCGCTATCATCCGAAGTTGTAATACATTTTCTGTTTAATCTGAGTTGGTGATCGGTAGTTTCCATCACCCGAGGTTTTTTATGCCGGAGATCAACTCTTGATCAAGGGCTTTTTCCTTGTATAAATCATTGTGTCACTTGTTAATTTCATTTCTGAGTGATCCTTAGCATTGTTCATTGATTCAAGCATCACACCTCATAACAGAAAGTTTGGTTGCATTATCATAGCTTGATTTTTTACCAAAACAGTTTGGCGCCCACCGTAGGGCAATTGGTGCTTCGTTCTTGAGAAATTATTGTTCTTGTGACCATTTCGGTTCATTACAACCAAGCAAATGGCTTCCTCAGCAAAGAATACATCAAGTTCTATGCCGGCAATCAGTTCTTCACAAGATGAGGGATCGCATGCAAGAGCAGGACAAAACCAATGAAAGGATCCTCCAAGAGATTGGTGATATCAAGAAACAGAAGAAATCAGTGGAGGATCACTCTCCTCTGATGCCAAGATCATTGAATTTTGACACTCCAGTTGTAACTACCCTACAATCGGCAGTTCCGGGCATCCAGTATCAAGGTGGTCCATCAGAAAGGCGTTATGGAACAACAATTATGAGTCAAGCATTTGGCTCTCACTCTCAGCCTCAGCCTCAGGGATCCTATTTTCAGCCATCGGGATCCTCTTTTCAGCATCAGGGATCCTTCGTCACCTCAGGAGGATATTTGGGAATGCACACAATTCAAGGATCCTCCCAGGTCCAAGGATCCTCCATGGCTCCAGGATCCTCCTAGTTTCTAGGATCATCTCTGCCCCAAGGATCCTTTCAAGTTCAAGGATCATCTCAGCTTCAAGGATCCAACATCTTTCAGGATCAAGTATTCTTAAGAAGTATGCGGCCCCCAAGCATGGATGTTCATCAAGGAGACTTCATACCAATGCAGACCATTGCTTCCTCTGGTCCTTCAATCATACCGGAGTCCCGTCAATATGGATTCACACCAGGAATTCCAAACACGAATCCTCTGGGAGGTAACACTTTTAATAATTCAAATAACACTAACCATGGCTCTATGCAGGATACAGGTATCAATCAGGCTATGGCCAGGGAGTTACAGAAGCTTAAGGATATGATATCCAGCGTACCAGGAGTGGTTAAACCCATTCCTGAAATTGCAGATGGTAGCCATACGATATCTTGCTTTGCACCACCTATTTGTGATGCTGAGATACCCAAGAGGTTCCAAATACCAACTATGAAGCTGTATGATGGTTCAACGGATCCAGAGGAGCATGTAGCTCAATACAGGGAGAGGATGGAGATCAATCCAATTCCTGAGAGGTTAAAAGAAGCATGTCTATGCAAGGGTTTTGGATCCACACTCACAGGATCTGCTCTTAAATGGCTGCTAAGTCTTCCCCCTTACTCTATTACTTCATTTGCTAATCTAGTTAATTTGTTTAATAGTCAATTCTCTTGTAGTAGAAAATTTGAACGATTAACTAGTGATCTATATAGGGTAATGTTAGGGGTGGATTTCTAAATGACCTGTGATCCTTAATTATTATCCTCTTTAGTGATCCTTACTTCTGTGACAGATAGTGATCCTCAGAAGAGTTTAAGGATCAGGATTATGGATCATCTTAAGGATCCTCATACTAACAATTGTTCACTTGTGTTTCGTATTGTTTTGCAGAAGTAACAAGTCGGACCAAGTCTTGGCGACATTCCTGGAGAATATTCCCAAACTATCCCGCACGTGTTTGGCCAAATATGAACGTTGTGGAGAACGTGGGAGCTTGGCACGAAAGTCGGATAGTTAGTTTAGGTAGTTATTTCTATTTTAAAAAGGGAGTAACGAGCTAGTAGAAAACACTTAGTCATTTCTGAGCTACACACACTCATATACTCGCACACTTGAAGCTCTCGACGAACATACATTCACTTTCACTCACATTTACACATTTCACGATAGTGATCCTTGTACCTAGCTCGTTACTATCCGAAGTTGTAAACATTTATTCATTTATTTGAGCTTGGTGATCGGTAGTTTCCATCACCCGGGGTTTTTTTGTGCCGGAGATCAACTCTTGATCAAGGGCTTTTTCCCCGTATAAATCCTTGTGTTGTTTGCGCAATTTACATTGAAGTGATCCTCATCGCTGTTACACATTTTAAGCATCATTCCCCGTAACAAAGAGTTTGGTTGCATTATCCTCGTCTGATTTTTGACCAAAACAGTTTGGCGCCCACCGTGGGGCAATTGGTGCTTCATCCTTAGAAAAATACGCATTTCTGTGCTTATTTCGGTTCACTACAACCAAGCAGATGGCTTCCTCAGCGAAGAATGCTTCAAACTTGATGCCCTCATTCACTTCTTCACAAGGCGTTCCTCCCTTACCTCCGCCACCTTCTGGATCCCAGAAGAATACTGAGAATGCCGCGAAGAAACCAACTCCCATTTTCTCAAAACCACCTACTTCTTCTGTTTCAACTAATCCTACTACTAATGATCTCTATGCCTTGATTTTGCAGATGAGGAATCATGCACAAGAGCAGGATAAGACCAACGAAAGGATCCTCCGGGAGATTGACGAAATTAAGAAACAGAAGAAAACGGCAGAGGATCGCTCCCCACTGATGCCCAGATCTTTGAATTTTGATACTCCGGTGATTACTTCTCAGCCATCAGTGGTTCCAGACATTCAATATGTGGGTGGACCAAAAGGAGTGCACTACGGAACAACAACAATGACCCAGGCATCAGGTTCATATTTCCAGCCAGCGGGATCCTATCCTCAGCATATGGGATCCCTCACGAGTTCAGGAGGATATTCAGGAGTGCAGCAGTTTCAAGGATCCTCCTTCATTCCAGGATCATCCCAGGATCAAGGATCCTCCTTCGTTCCAGGATCATCCCAGGTTCAAGGATCCTCCTTCATTCCAGGATCATCCCAGGTTCAAGGATCCTCCTTCGTTCCAGGATCATCCCAGGTTCAAGGATCCTCCTTCATTCAAGGATCATCCCAGGTTCAAGGATCCTCTTTCGTTCCAGGATCATCCCAGGTTCAAGGATCCTCCTTCGTTCCAGGATCATCCCAGGTTCAAGGATCCTCCTTCATTCCAGGATCATCCCAGGTTCAAGGATCCTCCTTCGTCCCAGGATCATCCCAGGTTCAAGGATCCTCTTGTGTTCCAGGATCGTCCCAGTTCCAGGGATCCTTCCAGATGCCAGGATCCTTGAAGAGTTTGCAAACAGGAAGTTCAGATGTCCATCAGGGAGATTTTATTCCAATGCAGACCAATGCTTCTACTGGTCCCTCGATCATTCCAGAGCCCCAACAATATGGATTAACATCCATTCTTCCTAACTTGAATCCAATGGGAGGTAATACTTTTAACAATTCTTATACTACTAACCATGGTCTTATGCAGGATCCAGGTATCAATCATGCCATGGCCAGAGAATTGCAAAAGCTAAAGGATATGATATCAAGTGTCCCGGGAGTAGTCAAACCTATCCCAGAGATTGCAGATGGGAGCCATAAGATATCTCGCTTTGCACCACCAATCTGTGATACTGAGATACCCAAGAGGTTCCATGTGCCTACAATGAAACTGTATGATGGCTCAACTGATCCTGAAGAACACATAGCACAATACAGGGAGAGGATGGAGATCAATCCAATCCCAGAAAGGCTAAAGGAAGCATGCCTGTGCAAAGGATTCGGATCCACTCTTACTAGATCAGCTCTCAAATGGCTGCTAAGTCTTCCTCCCTATTCTATTACCTCATTTGCTAACCTAATTAACATAGCACAATACAGGGAGAGGATGGAGATCAATCCAATCCCAGAAAGGCTAAAGGAAGCATGCCTGTGCAAAGGATTCGGATCCACTCTTACTGGATCAGCTCTCAAATGGCTGCTAAGTCTTCCTCCCTATTCTATTACCTCATTTGCTAACCTAGTTAACTTGTTTAATAATCAGTTTTCTTGTAGTAGGAAATTTGAACGATTAACTAGTGATTTATATAGGATAACCCAGGGTCATAATGAATCATTAAGGGATTACATTACCAAATTCAGTAAAGAATCCTTAGACATTCCCAACTTAGACATAGCCACGGCTGTTGAGGCCTTTAAAATGGGATTGCTTAGGGATTCGTCTTTCTATGATGATCTTGTTATGACACCGTGCAGGAACTTAGATGAGGTAAGAACCCGAGCACTTAGGTTCATTCGACTAGAAGATGACAAGAGGATCCAGGAGAGGTTAGCAGGATCCTCAAAGCAGGATAAGCAAGGATCCTCATTCAGGAACAACAAGTTCAGATCCTACAACAGATCTGATAACCAGAACGTGCACTCTATTGATCAAGAAGAGGATGATGAAGATTATCCTCCAATTTCTGAATATTGTTTTAGTGTTGATAACAATGAACTAATCCTTGCGATGCAGAGTTTAGGTGATAAAGCTAGATGGCCCAGAAAGAATGATAGGCCAGCTGCAACTAAGGATAAATCAAAGTGGTGTGCATACCATGAAGATTTTGGGCACCTCACAGAAGAATGCATTGCACTAAGAAAGGAAATTGGATACTTGTTGAGCAAGGGGCATCTAAAAGAATTGTTGGGAAGAAAGAAGTCAAAGACTCAGGATCCTGAAAGGATCCCTGAGAAGGCTCCAGCCCCTCCAGCGGATGCACAAGTGATAAACTTCATTTCTGGAGGATCAGACATTTGCGGCACATCCTTCTCAGCAGCTAAAAGGCATGCAAAGGAAACTAAAATGGATAACGGAGAAAGACCTGTTCGAACATCAAGTGTCTCGGAGGGGAAAGTCATAACCTTTGATGAAGAGGATCGTGTTGATATCCAGGATCCTCATCACGATGGTTTAGTTATTACTCTTTTCATATCTAACCATTTTGTCCGCAGGATCCTTATAGACGGAGGAAGTTCAGTGAACATTATCCAGCTTGATGTCCTAAAGAAGATGGGTATTCCTGAATCAGAGATCATACCAAGATCCTCTGTACTCGTGGGATTTAGTGGTGAAACTAAGAATACCCTGGGGGACATTAAACTCCCAATATACATTGAAGGCTTACACTCTTATAAAAATTTTTGTGTTATTGACTGTTTATCTTGTTGTAATGTTATCCTTGGCAGGCCCTGGATACACGATATGAAAGCAGTCCCATCCACTTACCATCAATGTGTGAAGCTCCCTAGTCCTTGGGGAATAGTGAAGATTGATAGTGATCAGCAGGAGGCTAAGAATTGCTATACTTCATCGATGAAACCAACTTCGAAATCCAGGGAGCAATAGCAATCAAAGTATCCTCCAAGGGATGTCTTGGAGGCGAATGAACAGGATGTGGTAGAAATCCTCATGGATCCTGATGATCCTGAATCCAAAATCTATATCGGATCAGGGATCCTTGGTGAAATGAAAGAAGACCTCGTATCCTTCCTCAAAAGGAGAAAGACTACCTTTGCATGGAAACACGAAGATATGACTGGTATATCCAAAGATGTTATCACTCACAAACTCGGCATCGACAGATCCTTCAGACCAATCCATCAAAGGAGAAGGAAGTTTGCACCGGAAAGGAATGCCATTATACAGGAAGAGGTAGATAAATTGCTCCGGGCAGGTATGATTAGAGAGGTCAAGTATCCAAGATGGTTGGCTAATGTGGTTGTTGTTCAAAAGAAAAACGGAAAATGGAGGGTATGTGTCGATTTTACAGATTTAAATAAGGCATGTCCCAAGGATCCTTTCCCTTTACCCCACATTGATTCCATGGTGGATGTAACCGCGGGTCATGAACTGTTAACTTTTATGGATGCTTCATCTGGATTTCAACAAATCCAAATGGAACCATCCGACCTCCGACCAAGAGGATACAGCTTTCATGACTCCAACTGGTATATATTGCTATATTGCTATGCCGTTCGGATTAAGAAATGCAGGTGCAACATACCAAAGGCTGGTGAATATGATGTTCAAGGATCAGATTGGACAAACTATGGAGGTTTATATAGATGATATGGTGGTAAAATCCTTAAAAGCTGAGGATCACCTAAGAGACTTGGAGGAAGCATTCAATATCCTTGATAAATATAATATGAAGCTTAATCCTTCAAAATGTCACTTTGGTGTTAAAGCAGGTAAATTCTTAGGATATATGGTGACAAAGAGAGGCATTGAAGCTAGCCCGGAACAAATCAAAGCTATAGTGAACATCAAATCTCCGGCCAATGCTAAGGATGTTCAAAGGCTAACAGGCAGGATAGCAGCTTTGAACAGATTCATATCCAAATCCTCAGAGAAGTGCAAAGAATTCTATGATATCCTAAGGAAGAACAAGAAATTTGAGTGGACTGAGAAGCATGAAAATGCTTTAAGAGCCCTCAAAGATTACCTATCCTCAGCCCCAGCTTTGATGAAACCAGAAAAAAGGCGATGTGTTATCCTTGTATCTTGCAGTATCCTCAAAAGCAGTAAGTGCGGTCCTTGTTAAGGATCATCAAGGTACACAACATCCTGTCTATTATGTAA
>JARYGA010055928.1:0-103673 GCA_030545235.1 Helianthus tuberosus | reverse complement strand
TCCATCTTCTGAAGCCAAGATAATGCATCATCAAACCGACCCTCTTTCCCAAACTGAGTGATTAAAGTCGAATACGTATACCTATCAGGTGAAAGACCTCTTTGACGCATTTCGTCGAACAGTCCGTATGCAATCTCCCACTGCTTTGCTCTAAGCACATTACGCAAAACCACATTGTACGCATACACAGAAGGGGTGTATAACGCGTGTTCGTTCATCCAATCAAGCAACGCGAGTGATCTTTGCCAGTCAGTTTCACGGGAAAGAACGGTTACCATAAATCGTACGGAAAGTTGTCGACTTTTGTAAGGAGACATTACAGCAAACAGTTGGTGTTCATCGGTTGTTTCATTAATATTTGCCACGAGTTCGTCCATATCGACGTTGTGGTCTAAGTAACCACCAACCTCGGGTTTTCGGCGATAGGGTTGATGAAACGACGACTTCGTTTGAGTTGTTGAGTTTGGTGTCTTCCGCCATACATCTTTTGTTGAGTTAGAAATTACGATAACAATTGAACGGTGTCGGAGTGTGTTCCGATGACTCTTCAATTGCGATAGATTGTGTAAGTTGATTGTGGTGTGAGGTGTTGGCTTGGCAGATGGTGTGAAAATCATGTTCATCGTGAGGGTAGTAACATCCATGTAGCTGTGTCTACGCGACTGAATCTGGAAGAACTTTATGTACTCTGCAAAATGTGCATCAAACATCAAAGATAAGATTATGAATCATATCATCAGTTATTTAGTATAAAAAACTTTAACAACAATCTAACCCTATGCACGCACTATTCTCGACCATGTTTAATTATAAGGTGCCTCATAATGTTAAAAGAACTCAGATAAAGGTAGGGATGAGCATTTGGTACCGGGTATTGGTACCGAACTGGTACCGTACTGAGCCATTTTCGGTACCAATTCGGTACCCACTTTTTGCGTTTTTCGGGATTGGTACTTTTAGTTCGGTACGGTATTTTGGATTGATTTACCTTCGAATACCGGTACCGTACTGGCCACTTTCGGTACCGGTACGGCACCAAGCTCATCCCTAGATAGATTTGCACAAACATAATCATTTCCAATCTACTTAAATTTTACTAACCCATACATGGAGATCAAGTCCTTTCAGTGTACAATAATTAATATGTGAAAATGGAAAAGTACGGTATTTTATATGTAATTTACCCAGCCAAAAGTATTATTTGCAGCAGCCATTTGAAATTAAGATTGTAAACCGATACTTCTCAGAAAAAGGGACCCTAAATATTTTAGTTCTCAACAGTTATTCTCCATCATTTACTACAGATATGAAGAAAATTATTTGACCCATAATAAGAATTACAAAAAAAAAAAAAAAAAAAAAACATAAGCCGAATCAATCCATTTGTAAGCAAATGGTAATAACGTGTAAAGGATAGTGAACATACCAGGAGGTTGCTGCAGGAAGAGCTAGGGATTTCCTAGAACTACTATTTGGTGGGAAAGCTTTCATACTGTATGCTGGTCCTGTTAATGGAAATTGACAAAAACTATCATTAAAGTCTATCTTTATCAATGTAACAACAAATTACACCTTCTTATACGAATCACCACTATTATTAATATCATCTTATAACAATAAGTCGAAAGTCAAAGTTTGCAATAAGCAAAAAAAATGATTAATACAGGTGGGCAATGACAACAGGCTATCCCAATTATCACGGCGGGGTTTTTTTTTTCTAAAAACCGACTTTGGTTTGATTGAAATACTAGAAGCAGACCAATCGAAAGTTAATAAAAAAAATAGACCGTGAAACCAAACTAATGACCAGAAATCTATTGCTTTTTAAAAGATAACACTTTCTATTCTCGTTATCACATCTATTTATACACTTTCAGCCAGTTTGATCTATTGTGATAACTATTTGTCTTAAATTGTTGTTTCATTTATCAATTTGGATTCGATCAAAGTTTCTAGAATTAAGACCTTTGTTTGACCGTTTCTGAAATACGGGTTTGATTTTCAAATTGTGTTCATAATGTTTAAATTTGGATGTGTTCCCACTTTGATACGAAACCACAAACCACATCCAATTAGAAAACTCTAATTGTGAAATAATATGAAAAGTATAATCACCATAATGCCAGACGAATATATCTGAGTTAAACTTCCATTTGATCTTTAATACAATAACGGGTGAAACAATCAAAAAGAAAGTAGCACCATTACTACATCTATAACAAAGAAATTACATTCATCGAGACAAAACGCTGAAATTAAACTCATTGAGACAAAACGTCGAACAGTTGGTGGTCAATAACAACAGAACATAGGCTTTTGACACAAAGAAAATAATAGTGTAACCAACTGAAACAAAAAGGACTCACCACAAAATCTATAGATCCTCTAAATGGGTATTTTATAAATCAAAGTTAAAAATAAAGTGTCTTGGGTACTAAAAGTCAGTCAGGTTATCATATTGGAAACTAAAATCAAATGGTACTGAAAGTCTGTCAAGTTAAGATATTGGAAACTAAAATTAAATATTTCTATTACTGAATTGTTACCAAAAGCAAGAAAACATATAATAATTCTATAAACAAAACCCCAGCTCGAATATGTTGAGATCTTGAAGCTTTGCTTAACCATAACCATATGTAAATGCATCAAACGACAGGATCAAGATTCAATTTTTAAGAATAAAAAGCAAAATTAGCCGAGAATTAAGCTCAACCCAGCAAACACAAGAAAACCAACCGTGAAGATGAAAAACATCATACACAGATAATCCTTTTTTTCATGATTTCAACTTGTCCATTCTGAAAATCCTCATTCAGGACTTTCATCGAACACCTTACGTGCACAACCCATAAAAATGAACCAACCCGTTTCGCACAACAAAATCAAGAAATTACAACTGTTACCTGCGATTGGAGTAGCACATGATGGGTTGTGGTTACAACACAAAATATTTGGTTGGAGATGGATAGAATGAAGTTTGTCACGAAGATATGAAACTACGTATTTAGGGGCTGTTTGGCTAAGCTTATTTTATTGACTTATTTACTTATTGAAAAGTTAAAAGGTGTTTGGGTTAGCTTATTATGTGAGAGGAATAAGTAAATAAGTCATTCCATTATGACTTATTTGCTTTTCAAATAAGCAAATAAGTAAATAAGTCAAAAAAATAAGCTTACCCAAATAGCCCCTTACTTAAGCTTAAAAAGAACGTCGGAGGTATACTATAAGCTTAACGGTTGACGTGAGTTCGAAACTGTTTAGTTTAGCTTTTTTTTTTTTTTTTTCGAGGCCGACACTTTTTTCTTTTTTCATATTTTGTATCGGACTTTTTAGAAAAAATGTTTGGATTATTTTTCCATTGAAATTGTTATATCAAGGTGTCGGAATGCCTTAAACTTTTTTAAAATCAAGTGCTTGATAAAAAAACCAACAAAATCAGTTGTGCATCAAGAATTTATTTTCTTGGAATGTTATGGAATGGTTTTATCTTCTGTCTAAATGATACACTAAAAAGATTTTAAGGTGGGCGCCCGTCAACCAGCGAATCATTGTAGGCCCGCCCCGGGAGAAAATGCAAAACATAAAAAGGCACTGAAACTAGACTAATTTAAAGTCGGGCTGTATAAATCGTCAAATTAATGGTTAATCGAATTTTTAAAACTAACTAGTGTGATTCCCGCGCTATGCGGCGGGAGTTTGGTTAGTATTGATTCGGTTCACTACAATGCTGTAAGCCTGTAACTCGCTCTAACAAATAAGAACTTTTTTTTTTTTTTTTTTAGAATATCTTTATATTTTTGTACATAAAGAAAACATTGCTATATATGTTTTTGTTATATACACAGAATATCTTGATGCATGTTTTCAAAGTTAAAAAAATAATAAATTATGTCCTTTGATGTTATGTAAGTTAAATAAACGTCCATACATTATAACCTACTTTTTCATATATAACTTTGTATATAATCTTTAAAATGCATGTTCGGTGGTTTTGACCATGCATTTTTCTAATTCATCCCTTAATTTTAAAGATTTTCCAATGCACCCCAAACTTTATAGATTTTCTAATTCTTCCCCAACTTTAAAGATTTCAAATTCACCACAAACTTTAGAGATTTTCTATTTGTCCTTTTACTTTATAGATTTTCTAATTCATCCCTCATTTTTTGGTAAGTGGCACCTTAACACCTAACTTTTGATAATTAACAACTTTGATTCGTCCTTTTTTTTTTCTACTTAATAACTTCACACCTCATCTTCTTCAACATTTCAAATTTTTTTGTTTAAAATTACTTTTACGACTTGACACCACAACGTGCAAGACATTATACTTTTCTTTATTTATGCCTAACCACATAAATGTCACGTCACGCGCAAGCATTACACGTTAATTTCTACTTAATAACTTCACACCTCATCTTCTCCAACATTTCAAATTCTTTTGTTTAAATTACTTTTACGACTTCACCACAACGTGCGAGACATTATACTCTTCTTTATCTATGCCTAACCACGTTAATGTGACGAACGTAACGTGTGTGAGAAAGTAAAAAACAAGTCACGTCACGCGCGGATATCACACGTTTAAGTCATCATCGTAACACGTGTAACGACGCGCCAAACACAACGATGTCGCTGCAACGCGCGGCACGGGTCAAAAATCTAGTTAAAACTAAAACACAAAATATACTTTATTTGTTCGACAACAATCAAAGAAATAGGAGAAAAAGAGTTAAATGCCCGGATAGTCCCTGTGATTTGACATTTTTTCACCTTTAGTCCCTAACTTTCTAAAATTACAGCTATAGTTCTCAAGTTTTTCAATTTCGTTCTCGGATGGTCCCTGGCGTGAATGGAGGTTAGTCTTTTCAGTTAAGTAGGTGTGAAATTATCTAAATACCCTTACTATTAAAAAATAAACTTTAAATCAATAACTAGCTTTAATCCAAACATACCTCTTCTTCCTCATATTTCATCTTCAATCCAAACACACCTCTTCTTCCTAATTCTTCACCACCACCACCACCACCATCTCCACCTTTCACCACCACCACCATCCAGCTTTCACCATCGTATCCCACCCTTCACTCCGAATTGCCGCTACCCGTTATTCTGGCGACCACTTCAAGTGTATACCGACATGCTGACCTTACGTATGAGGTCAAGGAACCATTGAAGATTCCGTAAGATTTTAACTATCTGATGATAATAATTTTTATATATATAACCATATACAAAGTGTATATTTGTAGTGATCAGTGGTCCTATTTTGTTAATTTTTTCATTTGAATTTTGTTTGACAATCATGAAAGTAGCCACTAAGAACCAATCAAAGAATTTCTAAAAGAAAAGGAAGAAAGAAACGTCACAGATTCAAATTCTTAAATTTGTTTGACAATCATGAAAGCACGCCCCAGAAATTCAGAACCACCTCTCAACATACACTTCTACACTTTTGAAGTGCTCGCCAGAATAACGGGTAGCGACAATTCGGAGTGAAGGGTGAGGTACGGTGGTGAAACGTGGATGGTGGTGGTGAAATGCAAGTACCTGCAAAAATGCCCAAAAACGACGCGTAAGTGAAAACCCGGACCCCTGAAACCCTAATGTTCATGAAAAACCAAGAAAACAAAGAATTTGGATTTCAGGGGGGCCGCGTAAGACATAAGCCTAGTCTTACGCGGGCCGCGACAACTTAAAATTTTTCGGATAAGCGTTCAAGCCACGTGTCGCACACGTGGCGGACCTACCTGTGACACGGTAGCCCTAGTTGTAGACTAGGTGGCCCTCGCGGGCCGGGTAAGGGTCTTGAGTGGGTTTACGCGGGCCGCGTAAAACCCAAAAAATCTGCTATAAATTTCCTGGACCTAGGACTTGAATCTCTGTTTGAAAATTTAGATCAAAAAACGTTTCATTCAGCTGAAAACGAGTTTTACGGTGTCAAGACGCTGCTACGAATACAAGGTATTAACTCGATCACTGCTACGATACAATGTCCGATCGATTGAAACCGATCCGATGGATGTTTAAGTACTGCCCAAATCAGGGCTATACTTTGTCATTCGTCGTGAGGGTTTTGATTTCGTGAAGTTTATCGTAAATGTTGTATTAAGTTACTGACCTAGTTTCGTATGCATTGTCATTTAAACTAGGTTACAAGGCTAAATCAGTAGGCTAAACTCTGCCCGATTAAACCTGCAATGTGAGTCATTCTCTTTTTATCAATTGTTTTACTACACCTCAAATTATTTTCAAAAGTTATAATTACAGGGATTAAGTCGTGGTTATCTTGAATCGCTGGCAAGTGGGGTATTGTGCACATTACTAATTTCTCACGGTTAGGTTCACCAACCTAACAGTGATAATCATCACTACTTGGGTGAAAGGACCCAATAGTGGTATGACCATCGTCACCAGGGTGTGACACGGCGCCAGATAAAAATAAGATAGTAGCCATTGTAATCGCTCTTATGCTGTAATTTATAACTAGGAGTCGTTTTATCAAATTTGAGTGACTCGCCAGTATTTTCCCGCTGATAAAATATTTTTAAACATGTTTCAGGTGACTTACTGTGAATCAAGGAAAAAGTGCTACGGAGCACTGACAAGCTTGAAATGGTGGCTCAGTAAAATAAATATGTTTTGTAAAACAGGGAATTTCCTCGTGAAATTCCTCTATTGTAAATTACGGGGTTGCCCCAAATTGTGAAATAAAATAACTGGGCATTTTCAAGTTTTAAAAGATCCTGTAAATCTTCCGCTGTCAAATCAAATAATAAATACCACGGGTTTCTGTCCCGCGGCTCCTGGACCGGATAAAACCAGGACGGGGGCCGTGGCAGAAAAATGTGGTATCAGAGCCACTGATTTAAGCTAATTAAGTATTTAGAAATACTTAATTTTTCAAATTTCTATATTGTGATTCTGTGAAAATTCAAGTGATAAATAAAGTATTAACTTAAGTTTGTGTGTGTTTCTTCATATATGCTAACAGCAAGAATGAGTTGTCTGAAGCTCTTCAGAATCTCATTATCTATTCTGCTGACATGGAGATTTCCGAGGGCTTTTCCGGTTATCTGGTTGATACTAAAAAACCTATGGAATTCCAGGCTCAAGCCCAGGAGAAACCCAAGCCGAAGAAAAGAAGAAGAATCATAGGCTGGAGACGCGGACGGAAAAAGAAGCCAGCTGCCCAGAAGATTAAAAAGACTGAGGAACCAAAAGACAAAGAAAAAGGAAAGGAGATCGGGGAAAGTTCTGGACAAGCCCAGGAAATGCCACCATGGGAGGAGCTTGATTGCAAACTGGCAAATTGTGACCTCATTGGACCTGCCAATGAAAACCTTTTCAATTACCATGTTGAAGCACAACTTCCAGTCAATTTGGAACCTGCTATCCCAGATCCCATTGTCAGCCATCAACTTCTACCCGGTGAATTGGAGGAATGGTGGACAAGTGACTGGCAGTTTCAGCACTTCATGAATTCCCCTAACGTCTATTTCCCCAGTTTGACCCTGAGCCTGCACCAAACCCATCTATGAGCACCGAAAACTTGGCTGAACTCCGCCACTATGGCGAGGAGCTGGTGGACGCAGGAAATAGAATCCGGGAAGTAGGGGAGAGGATATCATGGAAATACGACGAGAGGGAACGTCGTTTCTGAAGTGCCAGCTGACGGGGATCGTATGTGGTTGTGTGGTTAGGTGTTTAATAATAATAAAATAATAATAAATATTAATAAAAATATAATCATGTAAAATAACTTAAAATAAAACTTTTGTAATATAACTGGTGTGTATGGATGCATACTAATATATAAAATATGAACGTCGCAAAGTCGACAATTTTGGCTATACATATTAACATGATTATGTGTGATTGTTTTATTGTGACTGATTATTATTTATTTTATTTTGTGCCAATAACTTATACATTTATATATTGAAAATTATCAGATGGAACCCGCTGTCAATGAACCAGTTAACGAAGTTAACCAATCTGAGCAAAACAATGAAGATCACTTTCTTAATAGGCAAGATATAGAAAATATTGTTGCTCAAGGAATAGCCAATGCTATTCCAGCAATCCTTGTTGTTGCCCGAAATCCAGTTGAACCTCCACTATCTACTCACAGCAAACGTACTCGTGATGACAACTTCAGTAATAGTGTAAATGGAGGTGGCAACAATAATAATAATGATAATGATGTGATGCAATGTCACACCCCGGATTTCCACGTGTCACCGGTGGGCCCGATGGGGGAGTATCGTGATGTGGTTGGCAACATAATAGTCAAACAACACAATATTTAAATGCACAGCGGAAGCAAAGTATAGATTCATTTCAACCAAACAATATTGTAATATTAAGTATCACAAGTAGTCGAATATAAATCCACAGGTAGATCAAAATAAAAAGGAAACAATGTTCAACAGTCTATGACATCCAAGCTTGCGAGACTTATTGTGGATGCTAGGAGAAAAGCCATCCTATTACGCGTAGTACATGCACTTAACCTTTTTGAGAAAATACGTCAGTTTACACTGGTAAATACAATCAACCGACTCATTTTGAAAAGAGTTTAAGAAAATGCATTTAAGGCACAAGGCACAAATAATATTTTATAACTTGGGATAATTATTTGAATATAATGCTTGTAAAGGATTTACATGTTACTTATGCGTTCAGTAGCCCAGATCGAGCCGGGTTAAAGATCAATAGACACACCACATTATTTAAATGAGACACTGACAGGTGTACGCCTACACCTGTGTGCTAAGGTCGTGGCCATTTCGTAAAATGATGCCAGGGATATCCGGGACATGGTCATTAACCCCCCAAAGGCTTTAAGCAAACAAAACAATTTAAACGAGACATCTCAATAATTTAACCATCATACAATTAAAGATTCAATGCCCGACCAAGCGGTATTTTATATACCGTACCCCAAGCCCGTATAGGGAAAATAAGTTAAAAGTATTTACCTGAGAAAGTATAAATCAAAATCAGCGAGTGCAAGTATCTTTTACTGATCCTCCTAATCTGGAACAAAGGTTTATAATAACCTATTAGAATCCTAACGAGTCTTTAGTTAAGCTTAAGCTTAGACCGGTTAGTTTTAAAGATACGGTTCGTACGCACGATTAAGCGAAGACCGGATAGAATGTGATTTAGACCCGTCAAGTTTGAAGACTTGCTTAATATGGGTATATTACACACATTCTGGATTTTGAGATAAAACCGATACGGTTTGACACGTTTCGGCTAATTTATGTAAACTAGTTACATAAACCGAACCGAACGCGTATGAAGCGTAACGGGTAATCATAAGAGTCCTAAACAGGTTTCCTAAGTTAACATGCCATAAATATGTTGTGATATCAGTAGGATACCTTCCATTATGCCCAAAACGAGTTTAATCTCATATTAAGCCCCGTAGGGGTATTTTGGTCATTTTAAAGATTATAAAAGGGATTAATTTATCTACTGTGATCCGGGTCTGAATAAATCAGTAAAATAACTTATTTTAACAGGTTATAACATTTGGTTATAAGTCTTATATGCCAAAATAGTTTTAAACCCAAACTATGCGTTTAATACGCGTATAATGTCGTTTTAAGCGATTTACGGGTTAATATAGGATTCTGAGTTTTCTGATCAATTTAACAGGTTCAAAATACTTCATTTATTATTTAAAATCAGTAGCAATTGGATTCGTAGCAAAAGGACTTGTAAAACTCATTTTATGGCCGAAAAGGGTAAATTCGGTATTTACCGAATTAATGCGATAATCCTAGCTTATGATCAGTTTAAAAATAATTAAAAATCTTCAAAAATCCCAAAATATTATATTACATCAGTGGGTAAAAGGTTTGATGCCAAAAATTGGGTTTAGATAGGCTTTACGCTAATGACGCCGTTTAATTACTAAGAAGCATTCTAATTACGTCATTAAGCATAACTCCTAATCTAGACCTCCAACTGATGTGAAAATTTAGGTACATGTTTTATAATCAGTAACAAAGATTATTGTACTTTCATATTTCCAAAATTCTCGTTGTATGGTCATAAGGGCATTATGGTCAATATTTAAGCACTTAACGGAAACGTCGGACAATTAAGGATTTATGTGGTATAAACGCAGAGGGTTATACACACATGTAACTAGGTCCTAATGGAACTTTAAGGCATGTCTAAACCAATCAAAACCGGGTCAGAACCGAAGTCAAAGCAGAAAGTCAAACTATGCGCCCTTGGGCTCCGAATCGGTTCAAAACAGAAAGTTGTCGAATCAAACAAGTTTAGACAAGTCCGTACACTTATTACCAAGTTATATGAATGATAAAACAGGTTACACGCCTTCTATATCGTTAATTACTCGTTTAATCAAAGTTTAGCATTTCTGTTGACTTTTTCGGACAACGTTTGACTCGACAAACGACCTAGTTAAGATTGGAATCAGTGGGTACCCTTGTAAGGGTTTAATACCCATATACTTACCTACTTAACGGTACTTTTAAATCGAGATAAGACTGAGCCAATTATAAATAATCTCGAAGTCAAACCGTAGTTACGACGGTTTGACTTTTAGCTAAATAACTAAGCTAAACTCAAAACAAGAAGGTTAAACAAACTTACAAGTGACTAATGAAGGATTAAGAAGGTCTTGTGTCTGCTGTTGTGCTCCTCAAATGATCAGAAATGAATGCAAGAATGTTTGCAACCTTGTGTGACTTATATAGTGAGTCAAACTCACTTAGATTGATGCCATGCAACTCTACAATGATGTTAGATTATTCCCATGTGTCTCTAGAGGCTAGAAACCAGTATAGGAAGGCCCATGGTATGCCAAAATGGCATTTGAGTCGGTTAAAACATCAACAGACAGCTGGCTGTTGTTTTCTGTCGCTGTACCTGTCACGCGGCCCGCGTAAAGATCTTCATGATCTTACGCGGCCCGCATTAGCCTTGTCTTCAGGTTTCAAATTTCTTTTTTTTTTGCATTTCAGTCCCCGGTCCTCCTAAATGTCGCTTTCACTTTCATTCTTGCATTTTAAACCTTTAAAATTGACATTTAGGGGCTTTAAGACTTATACCCTCTTTGTCAAGTCCTCGGGTAACTTTGTGATCACCCGAAAAACCCTAATTTTCAATGTTGACGATTCTAACCCTCACACACGAATTTTATCATAACTTTCTCATACGGTAACGAAACTTGGTGAAATTTTTATGGTGCATTCTAGTGAGCATAATTAATCGTTACAATGCCTCAGGTTTGCTAAAAGGTCACTCAGAGGTATATCTTAACATGCTGACACATTTAACCCCTGTAGTTTGTAATCTCTCACTTTCTTTCACAATTCGCTTCGTATGATCCATGATCCATTCGTTTAAGGTTATAAACATCATGTAGGGTTATTGTAAAGTATATTTATTCATTGTTGATACTTTGAACCCTCAAATTCACATAGTTTCTATGTTTGTCAAATTTAGTCCTTCAAGAACATTCTTTCACACGTTCAAACCTATGACACGTGTCAACACATCATAGGACGTAAATTTTCGAGGTGTTACATCCTCACCCCCTTAAAAGAAATCTCGACCTCGAGATTTACTGAAACAGATAAGGGTACTTTTCTTTCATCGTGGACTCAACCTCCCACGTATACTCGGGACCTCTACGGGCATCCCATTTGACCTTTACAATCGGTACATGCTTCCTTCGAAGCTTCTTAACCTGTCGATCCTCGATCGACAATGGTTTTTCCATAAATTTCAAGCTCTCATCTATATGCACATCCGAATGTGGTATGACCAGTGATTCATCAGTGAAACACTTTTTCAGATTGCAGATGTGAAATACATTGTGAATTCCACTGAGCTCTTCTGGTAAGTTTAGCTTATAGGAAACTGACCCGACACGTTCGATAACCTCGAAAGGTCCTATGTATCTCGGGCTTAGCTTGCCTTTCTTACCAAATCGCATCACTCCTTTCCAGGGTGATACTTTAAGCAAAACTTTATCACCTACCTCGAAGTTAAAAGCTTTACGCTTTGGATCAGCGTAACTCTTCTGCCTATCTCGGGCAGCTTTGAGACGGTCACGAATCTGGACAATCTTGTCCGTTGTTTCGAACACTATCTCTGGTCCCGATAATTGGACATCTCCAACCTCCGCCCAACAAACGGGCGTTCTACACTTTCTACCATATAAGGCCTCAAAAGGCGCAGCCTTAATGCTGGTGTGGTAGCTATTGTTGTAGGAGAACTCAATTAGTGGCAGGTGGTTATCCCAACTACCACCCAAGTCAATCACACATGCACGAAGCATGTCTTCCAACGTTTGAATAGTACGCTCACTCTGACCGTCTGTCTGTGGATGGTAAGCCGTACTAAAATTCAAACGCGTGCCCAAAGATTGTTGGACGCTTTTCCAAAAATGCGACGTGTATCTAGTATCTCGGTCAGAGATAATAGACACAGGTATGCCATGTAAGGCTACAATCTTATCCACGTATAGCTGGGCTAACATGTCGGAGCTATAAGTCTCCTTGATGGGTAGGAAATGTGCTGACTTAGTCAGTCTATCAACTATAACCCATATTGTATCATTGCCTTTCCTTGTCTTAGGTAACTTGGTGATAAAATCCATAGTTACCATTTCTCACTTCCACGTAGGAAGTTCAGGCTGTTGTAGCAAGCCTGAAGGCTTTTGATGTTCTGCTTTGACTTGCGCACAAGTCAAGCACTTAGCTACATAGGCAGCTACAGACTTTTTCAAGCCTATCCACCAATAATTTGCCCTTAGATCCTGGTACATCTTATCAGCTCCAGGATGAACGGAATATTTAGAACTATGGGCTTCCTGGAGAATAATATCACGAAGTCCTCCATATTCGGGAACCCATATTCTTCCATTTAATCTTAGAATTCCGTCTTTGCTAAGAGATAGCTGCTCCTCAGTTACTCCTAACTTTTCATTAGGATAGTTAGCTTCCAACACAGCTTCCTTCTATGCAGCTAACAACCTTTCAATCAAATTGTTCTTTATTTCCATGCGCTTGGCATTGATTCGGATGGGTTTCACCTTCTCCTTTCGACTCAAGGCATCGGCGACTACATTCGCCTTGCCGGGATGGTATCTTATTTCACAATCGTAATCATTCAGAGTTTCCATCCAACGGCGTTGCCTCATGTTCAAGTCCTTCTGATTGAACAGATGTTGAAGGCTCTTGTGATCAGATTAGATCACACTTTTTATTCCATATAAGTAGTGCCTCCAAAGTTTTAGTGCGAATACAACGGCACCCAACTCCAAGTCATGGGTGGTGTAATTCTTTTCGTGCACCTTTAACTGGCGTGAAGCATAGGCAATGACTTTGCCTTTCTGCATAAACACACATCCCATCCCGGTGTGTGATGCATCACAATAAACTACAAACTCCTCAATTCCATCAGGCAATGTTAGTACTGGAGCATTGCTCAACTTTTGTTTCAGAATATCGAAGGATTCCTGCTGCTTAGGACCCCAGTCAAACTTAATTTTCTTACGCGTCAGCGAAGTCAGGGGTGCAGCAATCCTTGAGAAGTTTTCAATGAATCGCCTATAGTATCCTGCCAAACCTAGGAAGCTACGAATTTCTGTAGGCGTCTTTGGCTCATGCCAATTCATGACAGCTTCAACTTTAGCGGGATCTACTTGGATACCACGCTCACTAACAACATGTCCAAGAAATTGGACTGCTCGAAGCCAGAATTCAAACTTCGAGAACTTGGCATAGAGCTTTTCTTTATGAAGTAGTTCCAAAATGCAGTGAAGATGCTTTTCATGGTCAGCTTGGTTCTTCGAGTAGATGAGGATACCATCGATGAAAACGATGACGAATTTATCTAAGTGCGGCTTGCAAACGCGATTCATGAGATCCATGAACGCGGCTGGTGCATTAGTGAGCCCCAAAGGCATCACTAGGAACTCGTAATGACCATAACGAGTCCTAAATGTTGTTTTGTGCACGTCTTCATCTCTAACCTTCAATTGATGGTAGCCTGACCTCAAGTCAATCTTCGAGAAGAAACTTGCCCCTTGAAGTTGATCGAACAGATCGTCGATTCTGGGCAAAGGATACCTATTCTTGATGGTGACCTTATTAAGCTCACGGTAGTCGATGCACAAACGCATCGATCCATCTTTCTTCTTGACAAATAAAACTGGTGCTCCCCAAGGAGACGAACTAGGTTTGATGAAACCTTTGGCTAGCGAATCATCTAGCTGCGTTCTCAATTCCTTCATCTCTGTTGGTGCCAATCTATAAGGCGTCCTTGCTACCGGTGCTGATCCAGGAATAATGTCAATTCTGAATTCTACTTGTCTATCTGGTGGCAACCCAGGTAGTTCTTCAGGAAAAACACCAGGGTATTCAGAAACGACGGGGATATCCCCCATCTTGGGCTTCGGCTCATCAATAATCACTTGTGCCATGTAGATGACACAACCCTTCTTTAAACACTTAGAGTCCTTGAGCATTGACATTTTCTCAGGCAGCCCATACTGGGTATCTCCCTGGATAGTAAGTGATTCACCAGACGGAGCCTTGATCATCACTTGCTTCTTGTTACAGACAATCTGGGCCTGGTTATGAGATAACCAGTCCATACCCAATACTATGTCAAAGCCGGCTAACTTAAAGGGAAGTAGGGACAAAGGAAAAGAGTGGTTCTTAATGGATATGAAACATCCATCTAATAAGGTTGAGGCGGTTTCTAAAGTGCCATCTGCTAGTTCCACCTCATACTTCACACTTAAAGTCTTAACAGGTAATTTCAACAATTCACAAAACTTATTATCTACGAACGACTTATCAGCGCCTGAATCAAATAACACTCTCGCATAAACATCATTTACGAGAAAGGTACCTGTTATCACATTGCCGTCCTTGACGGCTTCCTTAGCATCCATCCTGAAGACCCTAGCATTGGTCTTCTTAGCCTCTTCAGGCTTCTTGGCGTATTTTGGGCAATTGGTCTTGATGTGCCCCTTTTCATTGCAACCGTAGCAGGTCGCATCCTTCATCTTTTTGCAATCCAAGGTCTTGTGTTCCTTGGACTTGCACAACCCAAATGCAAAAGTTTTCGATTGTGAATTCGAATTCGATCCATACCTACACTTCCCAAAGTGCTGTCTCTTGCAGATTTTCCCTTGGGTTTTCACCCGTCTGCTGGCCATCCTTCCTAAATCCTGACCCTTTCTTATGGTCATTGTTTCCCTTCTGCTTCTTGTCTGAACGTCGTGAGTTGTCATCCTCACGCTTACTCTTTTCGGTATCAGCGTTCCTCTGCGATTTCTGCCTGACCGCATCCAAGGTAAGAGACAATGATATGTCTGTTGCAGACCGAAAAGTAGCTGGTCTGGAGGCCTTCACACTTGCCTTGATCTCCGGGGCCAAACCCCCGATAAAACGAGCTATACGTTTGGGTTCCGGGGTTACTAAATATGGAACCAATCTTGACAAAGTGTTGAAACTGGTAAGGTAGGCCTGACAGTCTAGGTTTCTCATGACCAGCGACAAGAAGTCAGATTCAATTTTCTCAACCTCGTGTTGAGGGCAGTAGTTTTCTTTGATCAGCGTCATGAACTGTTCCCAGGTCATATTGTATAACGGGATTTTCCCCGTAGCTTGGATCAAAGATCTCCACCAAGCTAATGCTTCTCCCTTGAAAGACTGTGACACGAATTTCACAATATCCCTATTATTGCAACCACTGATATCCACAACCGTATCCATCTCGTCCAACCAAGTCATGCAATCTACTGCTCTTTTTTCCCCAGTGAAATCCCTGGGTTTGCACGAAACGAAGTACTTATAGGAGCAACCCTTATTACGGGGTTCTTGATTCTGTACGACTCTTTGGGATGGAGCACTCCTCTGGTTTGATGAGTGGTGAGAATTACTGTTGTGGGCAGTGTGGGTCCTGGAGGGTGTTCTAGAGTGTGGTGCAGATTGGGTCCTTGCACGGGTACCACTGGATTCATGGAGCTGTCTATCCATAGCTCGATTAACGGCATTATCTATCATTGCCTGTAATTCTGCACCCGCTACATTTACTCGGGCATTATCATGCTCTCTCCCTGGGTGACTGTTGACCTCATTTGAGTCTGCCATGTAGCTTGAACTGTTACATATTGACATCAATTTATTGGTGAGTTTATTATAGAATTGTCTTTTATGGCAATTTATTAACCGTGGTAAACGTAGACCATATATGGTTAATTTATTACTCACATTAATTTAGGATTTCTAATATAATTTATCCTAATTATAAAACAATAACAGTTTTATTAGCACATAAGGCCTAGTCACAGGGACAATTTAGATCATAAGCTATGATTTCAGAGAATCAAAGCATGAAGGTTTGAACAAAGTTCATTACCTTTATCAGACAGGGTCACAGACTATTACTGTCTTTTGTCTCATATGAAAATGAGAAGGGCCCGTAGGCATTCTATTACCAATGGATGGTAAAAAGAACTGATCATATTTATTGATGATTTAACCCATGATTCAGAGATCATTTAGTTGGGTTAGGAATCCTTGAAAAGATCCTTATATAATAATAACACGTGTGATTTTAACGAATCATGTCTGCCAGGAGTGTTAACATGTTTTCAGATGTTAACAGGGATTTGAATCTTTTTAACGGGTCTTACCATCTTGGCCAGGTCTTAAAATGACATGCAGGCTAGGTTATACCTTTAAGATCCTAAATAAAAATATAAAATAGGCAGATAGATTTTAAAAGGAATGATTCCGATTTATTTATTTCATATCTAATTTAATTATGCATAACATAGCAAAGATGAAATTTATAAACTTACATTCCATTAATACTTAAAAGTAGTACACTTTGCCCTAAACGGGACTTTTCACTGAAACACTTGCCCTCGCAGGAGCTATATTGGCAATACAAGTCCTCGCAGGGACTGTTTGCAAAAATAAATGTCCTCGCAGGGACTAATAAAGACAAGTCCTCGTAGGGACTAAGTACAAAGGTAGATGTCCACACATGGACTACATACACACATAAATAAGTGTCCACGCAGGGACTACATACATACATAAAGAAATGTCCACACAGGGACTTGATTTAAACTAGGCAATACAATAATACATATCGGGATTTAACGATCCCGTTTCTTCTTTCCCTTCAGCAAACTTGCCAAGCCACTCATGAATCCCTGATTCTTCTTACGCTCTCTCTGGAGGTCTCGCTCAACCCTGTCCAGCCTATGACGGAGGTCTTCCTGCTCTGGAGGGGAAAACCGTGGTGGCTGATGCTGAAGTGGTGGCTAAGCAGGTACTTGATACCCACGAGCTGGATGTCCCATTCCCCAAGGGGTTCCATATGGTCCCTCAGGATTTTGGGCAAGGTAGTTTGCTGCCACTTGGTATGGGTCGGCCTCGGCATAGTTATAGTTATGGTATGCTGGCGGTCCGTAAGGGTTGTAAGCTGCCGGAGCAGTATAAGCAGGGATAGGGTTGCCAAAACCCGGTGATGGCGGTGCAATAGGTGCCGAATTCACCTCTAAAACTGGAACTGAAGGTTCACCCATTTGTGGGTATTCATATATTGGCGGGTAGTGGCTGCCACTAGAGTGTTGAGGGGTACTGAAATGAAACTCCCCTCCTCGTGCTGACATCCGTGCGCCAGTCCTCCTACGTCTTGGTGGTGCTGGAGGCGCTAGATTAACTGGCGGTGGTGGCGTGACTGCCACGAAACGTGGATCCCCAGAGGAATCTCGCTGCTGCTGTTGCGGCTGCTGGTGAGGTGATGAATGGTAAGATGGCATAAAGTACCACTCACACCGTTCGAACCGTGCCTGGTGACTATCCGGACCTTGGTATGGTGTTCCGTGAAAAGACGAACCATCAGAAATCTCAACAGGATGGTTCGGGGTTCCGGTTGCAGGCTCGATGGGATCTGTATCCTCGTCCATGTCCATCGCTTGATCACCTGAAAAATTATCCTCCGGTCCTAGTGGGTTAAAGCCCCCTTGTTCTGGTAGGTAGTCCGCCGGGTTAAACTGGCCCCGAAAGACAGGAGTAGGGTCGTCGAAGGAACGGTGCGATGAAGATCGCTGTAGTGGTATGTATGAAGGTTGCGGGTTGTTGGGCTCATTCTCGGACTGAGGCCCATAGGAGTGATGATATGGAGGCGTTGAGCTATACGACGTAGATCGTCTGGAAGGCTCCTCATAAATCCTCCAGGGTTCTTGCGGATCTGCACTCCTTGTAGAAGAAGGAGTTCGCCGGCGCGAAGGCCCGGCCTCGTGGTCGTTAGGGGCGCTGATTGGCCCTTTTCCTCGATCTCCTCGCCTGAATCTTGGCGGCATAGCTAAACCTGTTAATATAAACAAGGTAATAACAAGGAAAAATAATGGACAAAATTTAATAAAAAAAAATAAAAACATTTTGGATTATTCCTATGTCCTTTGTCTAGACTCGAAGATTTAGGAATGTGCAATTGTGTCATTGAGATTAAACACAAAAGGCTAGTGTTTAATTCACTCAACGTTGGCTCTGATACCAACCTGTCACACCCCGGATTTCCACGTGTCACCGGTGGGCCCGGTGGGGGAGTATCGTGACGTGGTTGGCAACATAATAGTCAAACAACACAATATTTAAATGCACAGCGGAAGCAAAGTATAGATTCATTTCAACCAAACAATATTGTAATATTAAGTATCACAAGTAGTCGAATATAAATCCACATGTAGATCAAAATAAAAAGGAAACAATGTTCAACAGTCTATGACATCCAAGCTTGCGAGACTTATTGTGGATGCTAGGAGAAAAGCCAGCCTATTACGCGTAGTACCTGCACTTAACCTTTTTGAGAAAATACGTCAGTTTACACTGGTAAATACAATCAACCGACTCATTTTGAAAAGAGTTTAAGAAAATGCATTTAAGGCACAAGGCACAAATAATATTTTATAACTTGGGATAATTATTTGAATATAATGCTTGTAAAGGATTTACATGTTACTTATGCGTTCAGTAGCCCGGATCGAGCCGGGTTAAAGATCAATAGACACACCACATTATTTAAATGAGACGCTGACAGGTGTACGCCTACACCTGTGTGCTAAGGTCGTGGCCATTTCGTAAAATGATGCCAGGGATATCCGGGACACGGTCATTAACCCCCCAAAGGCTTTAAGCAAACAAAACAATTTAAACGAGACATCTCAATACTTTAACCATCATACAATTAAAGATTCAATGCCCGACCAAGCGGTATTTTATATACCGTACCCCAAGCCCGTATAGGGAAAATAAGTTAAAAGTATTTACCTGAGCAAGTATAAATCAAAATCAGCGAGTGCAAGTATCTTTTACTGGTCCTCCTAATCTGGAACGAAGGTTTATAATAACCTATTAGAATCCTAACGGGTCTTTAGTTAAGCTTAAGCTTAGACCGGTTAGTTTTAAAGATACGGTTCGTACGCACGATTAAGCGAAGACCGGATAGAATGTGATTTAAACCCGACAAGTTTGAAGACTTGCTTAATATGGGTATATTACACACATTCTGGATTTTGAGATAAAACCGATACGGTTTGACCCGTTTCGGCTAATTTATGTAAACTAGTTACATAAACCGAACCGAACGCGTATGAAGCGTAACGGGTAATCATAAGAGTCCTAAACAGGTTTCCTAAGTTAACATGCCTTAAATATGTTGTGATATCAGTAGGATACCTTCCATTATGCCCAAAACGAGTTTAATCTCATATTAATCCCCGTAGGGGTATTTTGGTCATTTTAAAGATTATAAAAGGGATTAATTTATCTACTGTGATCCGGGTCTGAATAAATCAGTAAAATAGCTTATTTTAACAGTTTATAACATTTGGTTATAACTCTTATATGCCAAAATAGTTTTAAACCCAAACTATGCGTTTAATACGCGTATAATGTCGTTTTAAGCGATTTACGGGTTAATATAGGATTCTGAGTTTTCTGATCAATTTAACAGGTTCAAAATACTTCATTTATTATTTAAAATCAGTAGCAATTGGATTCGTAGCAAAAGGACTTGTAAAACTCATTTTATGGCCGAAAAGGGTAAATTCGGTATTTACCGAATTAAGGCGATAATCCTAGCTTATGATCAGTTTAAAAATAATTAAAAATCTTCAAAAATCCCAAAATATTATATTACATCAGTGGGTAAAAGGTTTGATGCCAAAAATTGGGTTTAGATAGGCTTTATGCTAATGACGCCGTTTAATTACTAAGAAGCATTCTAATTACGTCATTAAGCATAGCTCCTAATCTAGACCTCCAACTGATGTGAAAATTTAGGGACATGTTTTATAATCAGTAACAAAGATTATTGTACTTTCATATTTCCAAAATTCTCGTTGTATGGTCATAAGGGCATTATGGTCAATATTTAAGCACTTAATGGAAACGTCAGACAATTAAGGATTTAAGTGGTATAAACGCAGAGGGTTATACACACATGTAACTAGGTCCTAATGGAACTTTAAGGCATGTCTAAACCTATCAAAACCGAGTCAGAACCGAAGTCAAAGCAGAAAGTCAAACTATGCGCCCTTGGGCTCCGAATCGGTTCAAAACAGAAAGTTGTCGAATCAAACAAGTTTAGACAAGTCCGTACACTTATTACCAAGTTATATGAATGATAAAACAGGTTACACGCCTTCTATATCGTTAATTACACGTTTAATCAAAGTTTAGCATTTCTGTTGACTTTTTCGGACAACGTTTGACTCGACAAACGACCTAGTTAGGATTGGAATCAGTGGGTACCCTTATAAGGGTTTAATACCCATATACTTACCTACTTAACGATACTTTTAAATCGAGATAAGACTGAGCCAATTATAAATAATCTCGAAGTCAAACCGTAGTTACGACGGTTTGACTTTTAGCTAAATAACTAAGCTAAACTCAAAACAAGAAGGTTAAACAAACTTACAAGTGACTAATGAAGGATTAAGAAGGTCTTGTGTCTGCTGTTGTGCTCCTCAAATGATCAGAAATGAATGCAAGAATGTTTGCAACCTTGTGTGACTTATATAGTGAGTCAAACTCACTTAGATTGATGCCATGCAACTCTACAATGATGTTAGATCATTCCCATGTGTCTCTAGAGGCTAGAAACCAGTATAGGAAGGCCCATGGTATGCCAAAATGGCATTTGAGTCGGTTAAAACATCAACAGACAGCTGGCTGTTGTTTTCTATCGCTGTACCTGTCACGCAGCCCGCGTAAAGATCTTCATGATCTTACGCGGCCCGCATTAGCCTTGTCTTCGGGTTTCAAATTTCTTGTTTATTGCATTTCAGTCCCCGGTCCTCCTAAATGTCACTTTCACTTTCATTCTTGCATTTTAAACCTTTAAAATTGACATTTAGGGGCTTTAAGACTTATACCCTCTTTGTCAAGTCCTCGGGTAACTTTGTGATCACCCGAAAAACCCTAATTTTCAATGTTGACGATTCTAACCCTCACACACAAATTTTAACATAACTTTCTCATACGGTAACGAAACTTGGTGAAATTTTTATGGTGCATTCTAGTGAGCATAATTAATCGTTACAATGCCTCGGGTTTTCTAAAAGGTCACTCAGAGGTATATCTTAACATGCTGACACATTTAACCCCTGTAGTTTGTAATCTCTCACTTTCTTTCACAATTCGCTTCGTATGATCCATGATCCATTCGTTTAAGGTTATAAACATCATGTAGGGTTATTGTAAAGTATATTTATTCATTGTTGATACTTTGAACCCTCAAATTCATATAGTTTCTATGTTTGTCAAATTTAGTCCTTCAAGAACATTCTTTCACATGTTCAAACCTATGACACGTGTCAACACATCATAGGACGTAAATTTTCGAGGTGTTACATGCAAGCCCCATTTCTTAAGAAAATGAAAACTGCAACGCCTGGTTGCACTTACAAGGAATTTCTTGCCTGTAAACCAATTGAATTTGCAGGCAATGAAAGGGCAACTGCCGCACTGCGTTGGTTAGAGAAAACCGAAGCAATAATTAAAATAAGTAAATGTGCCGAGGAAGACAAGGTCATGTATGCGTCGTATCTTTGTAAAGAAGGGGCACTAGAATGGTGGAACACAGTACTACAAGCCAATGGAAGTGATGTGGCTTATGCCATGAATTGGGAAGAATTTAAGAAACTAGTGGAAAGAAAATTTTGTCCCGAATATGAAAAGGAACAAATGACAAATAAGTTCCTAAACCACCGGATGGTGGATGTTGACTGTCGAGGGTATACGTCGACATTCTTCGAATACGATAGAATTGTACCAACTCTGGCTTCGCCAGAACCGGTACTTATTTCTCGCTATATTTGGGGGTTGATTAGCGAGATTCGTGATATCGTCAAAGCTGTGAGACCCCGCACAATTGACGATGCAGTGAAATTAGCCAACACCTTGACCGACGGGTTGGTACGCACAAGAGAAGAAAACCGGAAGAAGGAAGTGGCTCAAAAGATTACCCAAGGATTCCGTGTGGGTAATAGTAGTAATTTCAAGAAAAAAGGAACTGGGCAATCTCCCACTACTCCATTTTGCAGTACCTGTAGAAGAAAGCATTTTGGAAAATGCAAAGGGTATTGCAATTTCTGCAAAATTCTGGGGCATCAAGAAGAAGATTGCAGGAGGAAGAAATCAACAATCTGCTTCAACTGTGGAGAAGCTGGACATTTTAGACCAGACTGCCCTAAACTGGTCAAACCAGCTGACAACAAAGCCAAACCTGCAGAAGGAACTACCAAGAAAAACGCAAGAGCCTTCCAGTTGACTACTCAGGAAGCAGAGCTAATTCCCGACGTGATAGTCGGTACGTTCCTAGTTCACGACGTTTATGCAAAAGTATTATTTGACTCTGGTGCAAA
This sequence comes from Helianthus tuberosus, assembly GCA_030545235.1. Lineage (NCBI taxonomy): Eukaryota > Viridiplantae > Streptophyta > Magnoliopsida > Asterales > Asteraceae > Helianthus > Helianthus tuberosus. Next base: position 80,716 of record JARYGA010055928.1, on the reverse strand, counting down.
CCAAAGTTTTATAAATATTTCATTCTGTCGAGCTCTTAACTTACCCTTAACCAATCTTAGGCAGATTTTTACGGTAGAAACCGCATATGGTAATTCTGTTCACATAGATAAGGTTTTGCAAAAAAGAAAGATAGAACTAGTAGGCCATAAATTTTCTGCAAACTTGTTACCTATGAATTTAGCCGGATTCGATGTTGTGTTAGGAATGGATTGGTTAGTAGCCAACCATGCTCGAATCCTCTGTGATAAGAATTCCATAGAAATTCATATACCCACAGGAGAAATAGTGGTGATTACAGGAGATAAGCCACGTAAGCCACTGAAATTCATTTCAGTAATGAAAATGACCAGTTATTCAAGAAAACAAGGAATAGTGTATATGATTTCGGTTACCATTAACACTAAAGGTAAGAAACTTAAGGAAATTCCAGTAGTATCAGAATACCCGGATGTATTCCCAGAAGAACTACCTGGATTACCACCCGATAGGGAAGTATAATTTAGAATTCATCTAATTCCTGGAACTACACCAATAGCCAAGACACCTTATCGGTTAGCACCCACCGAAATGTTAGAATTGAAAAAGCAGTTAGATGAATTGTTAAGCAAAGGATTTATACAACCTAGTTCATCCCCTTGGGGAGCACCCGTGTTGTTTGTGAAAAAGAAAGATGGTTAGATGCGAATGTGTATCGATTACAGGGAATTGAATAAGGTTACAATTAAGAATCGATACCCATTACCTAGGATTGATGATCTTTTTGATCAATTGCAAGGAGCTTGATACTTTTCTAAGATAGACTTGCGATTCGGATACCACCAGTTAAAGGTACAAGAAGAAGACATATCTAAAACTGCTTTCAGAACTAGGTATGGTCATTACGAGTTTACAGTCATGCCCTTTGGGTTAACAAATGCTCCTGCAGCATTCATGGACATGATGAATAGGATCTGTAAACCGTACTTGGATAAATTTGTAATTGTCTTTATCGACGATATACTCATTTATTCCAAAAGTCAGGAAGAGCATTGTGAACATCTGCATATACTCTTAACTTTGTTAAGAAAAGAAAAACTTTACGCCAAATTCTCAAAGTGTGAATTTTGGCTACAAGAGGTACAATTTTAAGGACACATGGTAAATCACGAAAGTATTCATGTAGATCCCTCCAAAATAGAAGCGATTACCAAATGGAAGGTCCCGTAATCAGCTATGGAAGTTAGAAGTTTTCTAGGGTTAGCCGGATACTATAGACAATTTATTAAGGATTTTTCCAAAATAGCTGTGCCATTAACTAAGCTAACCTGTAAAGCAGTGAAGTTTGAATAGGGACCTAGACAAGAAGAGGCTTTTAAGATTTTAAAGCAAAGGTTAACAAACGCCTCAATTCTTGCCTTACCAGAAGGGACAGAAGATTTTGAAGTTTATTGTGATGCTTCTAAGCTAGGATTAGGATGTGTGTTAATGCAACGCAAGAAGGTAATTGCGTATGCCTCAAGGCAATTGAAAAGGCACGAGGAAAACTATACGACACATGACTTAGAATTATGATCGATAATTTTTGCCCTTAAGATTTGGAGACACTATCTGTATGGCAGTAAGTTTACAGTCTATACATATCATAAGAGTTTAAGATATATATTTGGGCAAAAAGAATTAAATATGAGACAAAGAAGATGGATAGAAATTCTAAGTGATTACGACGGTGATATTCAATATCACAAAGGAAAAACAAATGTAGTCCCAGATGCCTTAAGTCGTAAGTATCTTGAAAAGCAAAGGCGAGTTCGTGCTCTTAGATTAAATCTACAGTTAGATTTAATGGAACAACTGAAAAACATTCAAGAAACAGCAATCAAGGATGATGCTGAAGAAATGAAGGGAAGAATAAAAGAATTAGAGCAAGGAAATGATGGAATTTGGAGATTCCACAAGAAAAGAATTTGGGTACCTAAGCAAGGAAATTTAAGAAACAAAATTTTAGAGGAAGCCCATAAATCTAGGTATACCGTACATCCTGGTAACAATAAGATGTACCAAGATTTAAGAAACAATTTCTGGTGGATCGGTATGAAAAAAGACATAGCTAGATACGTTTCTAAGTGCCTAACTTGTTCGCAAGTTAAGGCTGAACACCAGAAACCCTCAGGTCTACTACAACAATTAGAAATGCCTGTATGGAAATGGGAGGTCATAACAATGGACTTTGTTACTAAGTTACCCAAAACCAGAAAAGGTAACGATGTAATCTGGGTGATTGTAGATCGATTAACTAAATCAACTCATTTCCTACCCATGAAAGAAACCTTTAGCATGGAAAGGTTAGCAAATTTGTACGTAGACGAAGTAGTATCACTACATGGAGTCCCACTCTCCATTGTATCAGATAGGGATAGTCGTTTCACTTCACATTTCTGGACACGTTTCCAGGAAGCAATGGGAACCCGATTGAATTTAAGTACAACCTACCATCCCCAAACCGATGGACAAAGTAAAAGGACGATCCAAACCCTTGAAGACATGCTTAGAGCATGTGTTATCAATTTTGGTGGAAACTGAGATGACCACCTACCTTTAATTGAATTCTCCTATAACAATAGTTATCATGCAAGTATTGAAGCTGCCCCGTTCAAAGCACTATATGGACGAAAGTGTAGAACTCCAGTTTGCTGGGCAGAAATAGGAGAAAGCCAATTATCAGGTCCTGAGATCGTGCAAGAAACCACCAACAAGATTACTCAAATCATGGAAAGACTAAAGACGGCTCGAGATCGCCAGAAGAGTTATGCAGACAATCGACGCAAGCCACTAGAATTTCAAGTTGGAGACAGGGTACTATTGAAAGTTTCTCCTTGGAAAGGAGTAGTTCGGTTCGGTAAGAAAGGAAAGCTAAATCCGAGATACATAGGACCCTTCCCAGTAATCCAACGTATAGGACCGGTCGCCTATCGCTTACAACTACCCGAAGAGTTAGCCGGGGTACATGACGTATTTCATGTATCTAACCTTAAGAAATGCCTATCTGACGAATCACTGGTAGTCCCTCTTCAAGACATAGAGGTGAATGAGAAATTGAAGTTCGTAGAGAAACCGCTCCAGATAGAAGATAGAAAGATTAAATTCCTCAAGCATAACAGATTGACACTAGTCAAAGTCAAGTGGGATTCAAAAAGAGGACCGGAATACACCTGGGAGCTGGAATCGGAGATGAGGCGAAAGTATCCTCACTTATTTTAATAAATCTCGAGTACGAGATTTTAAATAAGGTAGGGAGGATGTAAGGACCTGCAAAAATGCCCAAAAACGACCCGTAAGTGAAAACCCGGACCCCTGAAACCCTAATGTTCATGAAAAACCAAGAAAACAAAGAATTTGGATTTCAGGCGGGCTGCGTAAGACATAATCCTAGGCTTACGCGGGCCGTGACAACTTAAAATTTTCCGGATAAGCATTCAAGCCACGTGTCGCACACGTGGCGGACCTACCTGTGACACGGTAGCCCTAGTTGTAGACTAGGTGGCCCTCGCGGGCCGCGTAAGGGTCTTGAGTGGGTTTACGCGGGCCGCGTAAAACCCAAAAAATCTGCTATAAATTGCCTGGACCTGGGACTTGAATCTGTGTTCGAAAATTTAGATCCAAAAACGTTTCTTTCTGCTGAAAACGAGTTTTACGGTGTCAAGACGCTGCTACGAATACAGGGTATTAACTCGATCACTGCTACGATACAATGTCCGATCGATTGAAACCGATCCGATGGATGTTTAAGTGCTGCCCAAATCAGGGCTATACTTTGTCATTTGTCGTGAGTGTTTTGATTTCGTGAAGTTTATCGTAAATGTTGTATTAAGTTACTGACCTAGTTTCGTATGCATTGTCATTTAAACTAGGTTACAAGGCTAAATCAGTAGGCTAAACTCTGCCCGATTAAACCTGCAATGTGAGTCATTCTCTTTTTATCAATTGTTTTACTACACCTCAAATTATTTTCAAAAGTTATAATTACAGGGATTAAGTCGTGGTTATCTTGAATCACTCGCAAGTGGGGTATTGTGCACATTACTAATTTCTCACGGTTAGGTTCACCAACCTAACAGTGATAATCATCACTACTTGGGTGAAAGGACCCAATAGTGGTATGACCATCGTCACCAGGGTATGACACGGCGCCAGATAAAAATAAGATAGTAGCCATTGTAATCGCTCTTATGCTGTAATTTATAACTAGGAGTCGTTTTATCAAATTTGAGTGACTCGCCAGTATTTTCCCGCTGATAAAATATTTTTAAACATGTTTCAGGTGACTTACTGTGAATCAAGGAAAAAGTGTTACGGAGCACTGACAAGCTTGAAATGGTGGCTCAGTAAAATAAATAAACATGTTTTGTAAAATAGGGAATTTCCTCGTGAAATTCCTCTATTGTAAATTACGGGGTTGCCCCAAATTGTGAAATAAAATAACTGGACATTTTCAAGTTTTAAAAGATCCTGTAAATCTTCCGCTGTCAAATCAAATAATAAATACCACTGGTTTCTGTCCCGCGGCTCCTGCACCGGATAAAACCGGGACAGGGGCCGTGACATGAAAGGTGGAGATGGTGGTGGTGGTGGTGTTGAAGAATTAGGAAGAAGAGGTGTGTTTGGATTGAAGATAAATCTGAATATGAGGAAGAAGGGGTGTGTTTGGATTGAAGATTGTTATTGATTTAAAGTTTATTTTTTAATAGTGAGGGTATTTAGGTCATTTCACGCCCACTTAACTGAAAAGACTAACCTCCATCCGCGTCAGGGACCATCTGAGAACGAAATTGAAAAACTTAGGGACTATAGCTGTAATTTTAGAAAGTTAGGGACTAAAGGTGAAAAAAGGTCAAACCACAGGGACTATCCGGGCATTTAACTCGGAGAAAAATAAGTAAAACATAAGAGTCACATGAGGATTTTGGGTGACAATTGGTATGGAAAAAGATAACAAAATTATTAAAGGAAGGAACAAAAGAAACAAAGAGCACCATCAATGGAGAAGATGACAACCGGTATGGGAAGGGATAAATGTTTGGCTTGCCACCACCACCATACACAATCATCACCAAAACGCCACCACCACCCTGCTTCTCTCCATCAACACACCCCTTTGAACTCCAGCCACCAAAGAATCTTGGGACTTCCTCCGACCACCTGCCTGCATCCTCTAACCAGACCGCTTCGATTTGTTTTATAGTGGCCATGTCCACCACCTCCTTCTCAACTGCCATAACCTCCACAGCTCCACCTCCGCCTCCACCAAGGTTTCGTCATAAGATCTACCCCTGCTACCACCACCACCGTCTCCATTATATTATATTATATTATATATATATATATATATATATATATATATATATATAGTTTTCGAAGGCTCATGAATAGTAATTTCAAATTTAAAATAATACATAGCTTTTTAATATTTTATTATATCAATATGTTTATTTAATATTTACTTTTGATTTTTAACATATTATAATTTTTTCCTATTTACTTTTAGGTTTTAACGTATTTTTTTTTCCTTTTCTAAAACCATATTTTCTTTATCATTTATTTTGTTTTTAATAATATTTTTGTCTTTTTCTAAATCTATCTTTACTTTATCAATTAATTTAATATTTCTTTAATAACTTATGTTCGTTAATTTTTTTTCTAAAAACTTAAGTACGTAGTTGAGCTTAATTTTTACCCTCGATTAATATAAGTTTTATTAAAAACAAATTTATATTAAAAAATAAAGTATATATTTGTTATCGTAAAATGATACAATGATAAACTGAAGCGATTCTAACGGTTTGGCTTTCTAAACAACATGCTACATTTTCAAATAACGTTTGTTTTACATTATCATTTGCTCTGTTTCGCCGCAACTCGCGACTGAAAAAAAAACCCTACTATATATTGATTTTGAAGGACGATGAATAGTAATTTTATTTTTATAATAGTATATAGTTTTTTATTATTTTACTCTTTTATTATTTAATATATTATAATAGTTTATTATTATATTTACTTTTAATAACATATTTTTCTTTTTTTAAACATCGATTTCCTTTACCTTTTTTAATAATTGTTTTTTTTTCTTTTTTTAATATACATTAATTTATCGATTAATTTGATACTTCTTTAATAAGTTACGTTTATAACTTTTTTTCTAAAAACTTAAGTACGTAATTGTGCTTGATTTCTTTCCCTGACATTCCGTTATAAGTTTTGTTAAAACGAGGTTATACTCAAAATAAAGTATTTATTTGGTATCATAAAACAGTACAATGAAAAACTAAATCGTTCTAATGGTTTGACTTTATAAACAACATGCTTTATTTTCAAATCACGTTTGTTTTACAATATTATTTGCTCGGTTTCGTCGCAACGCGCGATACAAACAAACTAGTAATAATAATTTATTATGCTTGACAAATATATTTAATATTTTTAAAAATAATTTTCCTAAAACTTAGATATCAACATGATCAATTATAAAAAATTTCAGGATTTAATAAAATATGGGTGTGTAGTTATAATAATTACGCGTTAAAATCATTTTTTTTAATAAAAACTGGCAACACGATGTGACAACCCGCACCAAACCAGGTATCCGTACGAATTAATTAATATTTAATTAATGCTTAATTACCGTGCTTGCTTACAACTGTGGTTAAACTGCTTCTTGCTTTCTGATACATATATACTCATGCATCACATTTTATACTGTCACTCTATTATTTACACACAAACATCAGTGACAACCTTGATGCACAAAAACACAGTGAGCATACTATACGGATAACCCAGTTAACATGCTGACATAGCCAGCATCAGACAGACACTGTCTCTGAGGCCAGTATGAGCCGGGAATAGATTACTACACCAGTAGGGAGTGTAGGGAGGTGAGGATTGTAAAACTGTGTCACTAGGTGATAGTTATAGTGACCGGATGTGCCTAAAACATGCTTTAACTACAAAATCCTGCTCTTTAATACAAAATTCAGCATTTAAGCTAACTAGTAAAGTGCAAAAACACGGGAAAATAATACTAGACACTTTCCAAAGTGTCGGGAATTCATTGTGTCACTAAAAATAATATTAACGACACTTTAAATGCTTATTTAGCACTTTAACGGATCAGTATCCAACCGAACAACCGGACTTTACCCGGAACATAAAATATTGACAATGACATTATTTTTCACTTTTCTGAACTAGTTAGGGTCCCTGAACACCCTAACACCCCCTATATTAATTAACACACTAAACATACTAACTAATATCATTTGATTTCAACTAGATCCTAACCTTGTCATTACATCTCAACCCCCCCCCCCCCCCCCCATTACGGTTTGTGGTGTGGGGAACACCCCACCATTTGTTTTATTATTTTAATTGTTTATGCTTAGTATCTAGTGAACATAATATATGATGGATAATAAGGAAAGTGGATTATAAATAAACCTAAGGGTTCAAGACTTCATTTCACTAAACACCCAACTCAAACCTGCTTCTCTTTTTCCTCCATAACCACCACCACTTACGGCTCCACCACCACACCACTATACATCCACCTTCAAGCCTCCTACAAGTATTTCACATACATACAAAGGTGCAAGGGATCATACAAACAAGCCCGGTGCTCTCGGAAGTTCAAGGACCGCTCTTGTATTCTTTTATCCACCACTTTTACGCCTTTGATCTTCCCTAGCCTTGTGCTAGTTGTAAGTGCTTCTAAACACTCTCTTGTTCTTATTTAAAGTGGTTAATAAGAGGTTTAACGGATAAAAATCGAGAACACTAAAGATCAAAACTAAAAGACTTGAAAGTATGATGAACTAGTTGGTTAAAAAGAAACTAGTGGTATAAATCATGATAAATCTGAAATAAACAAACCATAATCTGCTGTAACAGACTCATGATCTGATTTTAATCATATTAGAAAGGTTGGCGAACGTATGGGTGCGTTTTAGTAACATTTAACCTTCAAACAGCAAGCTGATCTGCACTTTCAGCCGACTTTAACTGGCGGTAACAGGTCCTTAACTAAACGAAAAATGTATTTTCTGAAGTCTAAATATATGTACTATGAAATACGGTTCTAATGGCACCGGAATCATAATTTTTGGACTTCGTTTACTATTTTTAAAGTGTCGTTCGTAACAGCAGCTAGAGCTGCATTTTTACAGAAGAAAATGGGTGTTACATTTTTTGTCATAACTTGAAACCTGTGTAGAGTTAGATCATGAAACTTTTACTGTAGATGACCACCGATGCATTTGTAATTATCCCACTGGAATTTCGTAAATCGGACTTACGATGAATTTTAAATAAATTATTCCGTGGACTGCAGTTAGAAAAAGGTCAATCTGAGTTCAACCCGGAAAATGATTTTCTATAAAATACGGGCAATGATTTGGACACCGATATTTTTACACAATAATATTTGGATCGCTTAAGACATTTTGTAAAAATTTGGGAATTTTTGGAACAAGATAACTATTTTATTAAAATACCCGAAAACTGCCCAGTTTTGTATATTAAAACTGAGACGATATAAGTAGTATTTTGCATGCCTAAATGTCGGATTGGTTAATTGAGAACTGATTGAATGATTTTACAAAAGAAAATGATACGCTAGTAAGCGTGGACGTCTCCGTTTACAAGGGAAACTCTGGCGAAATTTTTCTAGAAATACAACACTTAGAAATATTTTTGGTGACAAGTGTTTATAAATATATTTTCAACTTGTTTTCAAAATATAAATTTCGCCATAATTTTTATTACAAAATAACTATGTGTCGGAGGTGGATTTTCGTAAATAAAACTTGTTAAATATATATTGAGAATATATATTTCGTAATAAGGCGCTTGTGTGCTTACGTGATTATTTTACGAACTAGAGATATATTATTTTTGGGATAAAAATAATATTACTTGGAAATATATATATTGGGGAATATATTGACGTATTTTTATAACACACCGGAATACAACGCCGATACATGGCAAGATATACCAATACAAGAAATACGAATACACAAGTACGAGATACTCCCATCCTTGGGAGGGAGATACGAATACGAATACTTGAGAAGTCTTAATACATAAATATTGTATAAACAATTATTCCAAAACCAAACATAATCATTATAACTTGGAATAATACCGAAACGTAACTCAAAAACATAAATACTAAGACAAGGCACGACCTGTCCGTCTAATAGACGTTAGACCATTGTAGGTAGTCGTGTTTGCTGAGGAGATTTGGGTTACGAGTTACAAGTAACAAAGACGCAATACAGTGAGTTCATGTCCCCCCTTTCTCTTAACTGTTTTCAGTTTTTAATACTTCGGGGGTGAAATACATGTTACTATGATTACGAATACTTTTTACATGGTATGGTTAGCGTAAGGAGGGTTACTACTTAGATCATGTGAGTGGGTAGGCGGGAACTGGAGGCCATTAATCCTCATTATAGGACCGAGGGCCATTAGCGGTAGATCTATCTGGGTGTAGCGAGCCCAACCCCTGAGCCCGCTTAGTGGACCAGGTGGTGACTTTGAGCCCGACGCATAAATATGCTAGGTTTGAGTCTTCCTACAGCACTTCACACATATCATTGGCTTTGCAACCCAATGGTGATCTCTTTTTTCCTTAATTGCTACATATCAGGGACTTTTATACATACTTACAACATTTTCAAATGTTTGTACATACTCACTTACACATGAACTCGCTCAACTTTATGTTGACTTTTCAAACTACATGTATTTCAGGAAACTAACGGATCTGGCACGGTATGCACGTATTTTCAAGCTGCGTGTGAATAAAGAAGTCATCCAGGGTTTAGAAGGTGTAACCCCTTCCTGGACGGGTTACATATACCTAAACCTAGTATCGTTTAAAGTCTTTTGCTAAGTCTTTATGAACTCAATTAAATCAAGTTAAGATTTGTAACTTGTTTTGTGATTGTTGAAAATGGGATTTTTCTAACTTTATTAATGGATGAAGATCTCATGTTTTTATCATATAGTATGGTTATGATTGTTGCTATGGTATTAAGAAGTCACACCAAATAAACCCACGCTTCCGCAAAGCCAGGGTGTGACACACGATTTGTGCATTTTGATGACTAGCCGGTGATAATTGGAAGGTCTGGGGTGAATCCGAACTTTTCATGTGTTACATGGGTAATTTGTATAAATTAGGCGCCTGTTTGACGAATTCCAAACTACATAAACTTAAACTGCCGTTTTGGCAAATTTGGCTGTTTAAAAGCCCAAACTTTCTTTGTGAAATGATTCATTTTATACTACTAAATGAGTTTTTACATTGTGTGTGATATACCATTATCCTAAACTCTAAAACCAACAACTGTGTCGAGCACGGAAAGTGGAAACCTAACCTGATTTTGAAACCAAAACATTACCCAACGCCACACTTCGAGGCTATTAGCCCATTTTGGATGAATAGTTGCATCCAATATCAACTCATAATTTCATTCATGATTCAATATTGAATACAAAGAGGTTTATATATATATTCTACTAGTTACAATAATAACCCTCTAACTTATGATAATTGAATATTTAGCTTAACATTCCCCCGCAAGTTGGGGGCGGGTAACGACCTGCAACATGGATCTTAAAAATTCAAATCTTTGAGTTGATAACGGCTTCGTGAAGATATCGGCAATTTGATCATCTGTTTTAATAAATTGAACCTTCAGACTTCATTGACTGACTTGTTCACGAACAAAATGAAAATCTACCTCCACATGTTTAGTTCTAGCATGAAACACCGGGTTTACTGAAAGATACTGATGTGTTCAAAATGCAACATATAGAATTCATCAACTGTGGTATAAAACTAACCCTTTTTTAGTACTAATGTTGGAAAAAGTGTGCTTTTGTCTTCCTTTTGTATTTTCAGGATTAAATGAGCTCAAATTAACAAAAGAAGCAAAAAGACATCAAAATCTAACATAAATACAAGAAAAGGAACAAACGTGGCATGCCCGACCCCCATCAACAACAACTCCCAAAGCAAAAACAAGAAGAAAGCTGAGCATGGGGCTGTGCCCAGCTGAGCATGGGGCTGTGCCCAGCCCGACACGGGGCGTGCCCAGCCCGACACGGGGCGTGCCCAGCTCGACACGGGGCCGTGTCCAGAATGGTCAGCCCTGGCACAAAAGACAAACCTGTAGAAGCTTCTATTGCCCACCACGGGGCCGTGTCCAGTGAACACGGGGGCGTGGTGAAAGTACAGCAGGCGCATTAATTGTAATTGCGAATTACAATTAATGAAGAGAGAGAATGTCAGACAAGCACGGGGGCGTGCCCAGCGGACACGGGGGCGTGTGGAGCTAATAAAGACAAACTGTATTAATGAAGAAAGAGAAAAGGGTGGACACGGGGCCGTGTCCAGCGGACACGGGGCCGTGTCCAGGCTTCTGTACAGGCTATAAATAGGAGTGCTTAGCTCAAGCTCAAACCATCCCTTGGCACACCACCCCTCTCACACTTCATCCACCACCCACCACTATCACAACACCATCATCCACCACCATCATCCATTGTCCATCGTAGAGTGTGTGAGTCGTCTCGGGATCCAAGATTGATCGTAAGAGTTCTTGACAATCAAGGCCATGTTTGCCTAAGTCTCTTACATCACTTGGTGAAGACAAAGTGTCTAGTATAATACTTTTTATTTCTAATCTTTTGCACTTTTTATTTGGTTTTGTATTAATGACTTTAATAACTAGTTACTTATGTTGAAGGTGATCTTTCCTTATCGTTTGTCCGTGGTGTCTTGGCATTATTTTACTGTCTATATAAAATAAAGGATTTTCACCATTCATATCTCCACGGTCTATATGGCGGTATGTTGGCTACCTGGTCGGGGGTTAAGGGAACGGTTTGGTAAAGGTCTTGCCATTGTTCAGCGTTTAGAGGTCCTGCAATGGACCTGGGTCAAATTTAGTAGGACCTCCTTCAATGCTTCACGGTATTGGATGGCGGGGGTACAAACTCTTTGATCCCCTCATAAGTTAACTACTATTAATACTATAACCCGGCTATTTAGGACTGTATCCCTGCTGACTCAGACTACTTAGCCAAGGGTAACGTCACCGCCAAAAGCGGGGCCTACCACAATACTGCATTAATAACTTAATTCATTATCTTCCAATAATCCACCCTTTTAGGATTGTATCCTTGCTGACTCAAACTACTGGGGTGAGGGTAACGTCACCTTCAAAAGAGGGGCCTACTACAATAACTAAGATAATCTCTTAATTATGTGCAAAAGTGCAGAAATAATCAAAGGTTATACTAGATACGAGTCGGAACCAAGTGATTCATCTTGTCTATCTGTTTTTATTTTATTTTTATTTTCAGCATTTTAGTTAGTTTTTATCTTTTCTTAGTTTAAAACATTTTTCTAAACTTTTATTTTGATTAGACGTTGAGGATAAACTGGTACTAAAAGCTCTTGTGTCCTTGGACGACCTCGGTATCTTACCAACGCTATACTACACTCAACGATGGGTGCACTTGCCCATATGTGTGTTTAGTGTTAGTGAAATATCGTGTTTTATAAATTTAAAACTTGGCTAAAATAAGTGTTAAAAAGGGCTTAAAATATACACCTAATATATATAACACTTCACACGCATCAATACGTAGCTCCAAGATTATCACACCAAATAGTGGGTTTATTCAACTTAACTCCCAGTTCTTGTAGAAGAGACTTTAGCCAGGTTAGTTCAGCAACCGTATCAGCAATAGCCTTGTATTCGGATTCAGTAGACGACCTAGAGACAGTTTTCTGCTTACGAGCTGACCATGATACTAAGTTTGAACCCAAGAAGATAGCATAGCCCCCCGTGGATCGACGGTCGACCGGGCAACCAGCCCAATCGGAATCCGAATATGTTGTAATAGGAATCAACCGCCCACCCCAATGTGAATCAGCAAAGGCATGTAATGTAGACGTTGAGTTCGATGTAAAACGAAAGACCAATTGAGACGTTCCCTTGGATATAATTATCATGCGGACGTGTGCATCATTAGCAATCCAGTTTGTAAAATTAGGGTTTGTAGTAGTAACAACACCGGTTGTAATTTTCTCTTCCGGACAAGATAACGTGTTGTCAACATAACAAAATAATGCATTAGCCTTTAAAAACGGTTCCATCATGGCTTTCCAGTAGCCATAATTGTTTGGTGTAAGATTGAATGCAAACTTGTGGGAATTATAGGATGTGCGTTCTTGAATACTGAGGGCAGTAATCGTTGTCATGATGAGGAAAAACAATGATTTTGATACCTGAGTTAGACGATTGTTGATTCAATGTTGGCAGCCGAACGAACTCGAACTAAATGCTTTTTTTTTCTTCTTGTGCCAAACAACTTTTGTGATTTTTCTCTTCTTAATGTGCGATACCAACTAATGTTGTGTTTTCTTTTCTGCCGTATTCGAAAAATAAGAATTATATGGGTCCTCCAAGTTTTCGTCTGCCACCATTGTTTTCCTTTTGATGTTCACGAGAATTATGAATTCCCCCCAAAATAACCCCTCAAGTAAAATAAAATCCTCCACTCAGATCAAAATAATAGGGATTCCTCACAACTTTTGCGTCTGCCCCCAACTGCCTTCTCTCTTTTAGGAATCTTCCACTGAAGTTGTCGAACAAACCAATATCAACTTATTTTCCACTTAATAGATATGCTATCTTCTTGATGCCGTGCAAGGTTATTTAGGGTTTACAAGTTGAATGGCTCTGATACCATATCAACTCATAATTTCATTCATGATTCAATATTGAATACAAAGAGGTTTATATATATTCTACTAGTTACAATAATAACCCTCTAACTTATGATAATTGAATATTTAGCTTAACATCCAAACTTAGCATAGAACAAAATCGATCCGAAAGTTACTTTCGATGATTAACCGTAAAGTACACTATTATGTTATTGTAGCATACTGTGAGCTTACACTACTAGGTGAGTTTCATTGTCCCTCTTTTATACATGTTTTATCAAAAGCTTTTGGGGGAGGGGGAAGCATGTTTTGTACACATACACACATGAACATTGTTTTGATGCAAATTAGACATCTAACACATGGAAAATCCCCACAAGGTCAAGTGATTAACTATTTGGCCGGTGAATATTGTGGATAGTACTATTTGGTCTGACGAGCCTGAACCACATGGCTAAATACCACCTGAGACAGTGTGATTTCATATATTCATACATTGAGACAGATTACGTTGTGCTAGGCATAGCTACCAGGGTACTATTATTGTTTGTTTGTTGTGGTTGGTGTAAGGCCATAGGAATTGGAGACACGTCGAGGCTTCACTTGTGGACTTAGTATAATTACATCACATGTACATAATTATATTTGTGTACTTGTTCATTAGAGTCAAACAAAACCTGTGAAAGTCATAAATTATTTTAATTTGACCGTTTTTAAACATGATTTTCTGGTAACTAGGAACTTGAGTGATACTTGTGCTTGTTGTTCCAAGTTTCACTTTACGAATAGATATGCACATCAAAGCATACCTACTATACGAATAAAGATGTTCGTGGGAACATGTCGCTGTAACATATTCGTCGTATGTAATCAATAATGTAACATGATGTGCAGTTTAATGTTTAATATAGTACCTTTATAAACAATGTGCTTATACCAGAGGTGTCTGCTGCATCCTTTTTGTTTTCACTGCTAGTTGGGGTGTGACCAAGAAAAGATCCTCTTATGCTTGTACCTTCTCGGAAGTTGACTGGACTGTGTGTCCTGATGAGCGTTTGACCCACTGGAGGATTGCTATATACTTGGGTTCCAACCTCGTGTCCTAGTCTCACGAAAAAAAACAATATCTCGATTATCTACATAATTCGAATACAAAGCTCCAGCTGATATTGTAGTTAAATTAGCTTGGATAGAGCTTTTATTAAAGGAACCTCGGGAAGACACAATTTCTGCTTTGACTCTTTGGTGTGATAGTCCTGGTGCAACCTATCTCGCTGCTAATCCAGTCTTTCATGCACAAAAAAAAAACATGTTGCAGGAAGTTGACTTTCATTTTGCTCAATGAAAACTATGTGTGCAATTTATATCTACTGGGGATCAAATCGTGGACATCTTTATCAAACAGTTTTCAACACAAAAAAAAATACGTTAAGTTGCAGATCACTCCACGCCCTTAGGTTAATACTAAACACTACGTTTAGTCCATAATGTAAATGATGATAGTCTAGGATAGTTTATGTAAATTGTAGATATCATATATATTTTTTGTACAAACCCCTAACCGTTAATTGATTATACAATCAATCACAATTTACACACATTTATCTAATTTGCCAATTAACAAAGCATGCTATATATAATGAATGAGAAATTTAGAAGGGTAAAGTACACATTTCGTCCTTTATGTTTGTAATTTGTATCGGATTGCAACAGATATCCTTTAATTTTAATAATTACACACACAGTCCTTTTTTTTGTAAAAACCATTATATCTTACGTCCTTTAGCACCAACCCAGTTAAAAATATTAGTTAAGTATGATCATGTGCCAGACACATGAGGGTATTTCTAGGGCTGTAAACGAACCGAACGTTCAGCGAACAGTTCGTGAACTGTTCGGCGGGAAGTTCGTTTATGTTCGTTCGATAAGCTTAACGAACGAACACGAACAAAAAATTTTGTTCGATAAGCTTAACGAACGAACACGAACAAAGGTCTCGTTCGTTCGACTGCGTTCGTGAACGTTCGGTAATATGTTCGTTCGTGTTCGTTCGTTTATGTCCGTCCGTGTTTGGTTTTTTATGTTTATTTTTCTAAAAGTTTTTAATGTTTTATTAATTTTTTACTTTCCCCATATGTATTATTTCCCTCTCTCTAGCCCTCTCCCTCTTTTGATATCACGCTCCTTCATTCAGCTTATCTCCAATCGATTGAACCCAATATTATCCATCCCTTCAATCTTTAAATGGTTATATTTAACTACTTTCGTTGTGTACAATGTTTAAGATTAACGGTGCCTTTTTTAATTTTCAAAATTAAAGTTCATTTGTGTTCGTTTGGGTTTGTGGTTAGTGTTCACGAACTGTTCGCGAACAACCAAAATTCCTTAACGAACGAACACGAACACAAACTTCTGTTCGTCATGTGTTCGCGAACAGTTCACGAACATCAAAATTTCCTTAACGAACGAACACGAACATAGCCTTGTTCGTGTTCGTTCGGTTCGTTTACAGCCCTAGGTATTTCGGTCATTTACTCTATCCTTTATTTAAAAATATATTTATGAATAAAACAAAATCTAACTTAAAAAAATAAAAAAAAAATATATATATATAAAATCAGTTATCTCTCTCCTCTTTCCTCTCCCTTTTCTCCCCCACCAGACAACCACCAACACCATCCGACAACCACCACCCCAGCCTCCAGCAAGCAACCACCATATTCGCAACCACCAGCGTCATTGATATGGTTGGGCTCGACGACAATGATGGCGTTCGGGTTGTAGCTGGCGGCTGCCGCAAATGACATTCAGGTTGTAGCGGCTACAAACGGTGGTTTATTGGTGTTTAGATCCCGCAGCGGTGTTAGATCTAGATGATTGCAGTTGTCGGAGAACCATGGTATGGATTCAGGGTCCCGACGACCGTCTTGGCGGCTGAGGTTTCAGGAACCGACGATTAAGCCACCAGTCATAAATAACACCATTCCAAGTTTGTTCACAGACGGTGGAGACGGTGGTTGCTGAATATGGTTAGGTCATCATTTTGATTTGTCACTAGGATTTTGACCCGCCGCGCGTTGCGGCGGCGTCAAAAGTTATTGTAACTCAAAATTATAAGCTATATTCGACACGACTCATTTTTGAAAATCCTTAAGTGCATCTTTAAACTTCCCCATTGAAAGATACGCAGCACCACGCCGATAATAACCCTAAATCCACCAAAAAAAATCAAACTTTTACAACTCATAAACTTTCTACCCAAAATCAAGAAACATAAACAAACCTTTGAATACTTAGGGTCAATCTCAATAGCCCTAGAAGCATCCTGAATAGCACTACCATATTCCTCCAATTTAGTATGAGAATAAGCCCGATTCGCCCAATATACAACATTTTGACCATTTAATTCAATCGCTTTTGTATACAAATCAATCGCTTGTGAAAACTTATTAGCTGACAAAACCCAACATAGAGTACACATCAAACATCATATAAATATATAATACAGTAAAAAAAAAGATCAATTGAAGCTAATAGAACTTATGGGTTACCTTTAAAAGCTTCATTAGCTGCTTGTTTGATTTGTTCGGCCGATAAAACGTCAGATTTTTCAGCAGCCATAGTGAGCATAATAAATAGGACTGATAAAAAGTTTGGTTTTGTGTTGGAATTAGATGAAAAAGTGTGTAGATTGCATGCCAATTGTTCCTTTTTCTCACTGTCAACACCTTCGTGTGGATTGTAGCTACGAAGATTGATGATTGTTGTTGTAGAGTTTTGCCCTATCCGTCATGGCTGCAACACCGGTTGCATCTCACATACCATCCGGGTTGCCCCGCCAAGATACGGGCCGGATCTAACCCTAAGCCCGATTATGATGTTCGGAAAATAATCCATACAGAAATAAACATCATCGCCATCTCCAATCATAACTTTCACGACATATACATTTAGTAAACTCAGAAACACAGTGTGTTCTAGAGAGAGAGGGAGAAAGTGAGAGGTAGGAAGTACCCTTTCATTCAAAACTTTTCAAAGGACGAAAACTGCAATTTACTCTTTTATATTTTATTTTCTTTTTCTGTTGAAGGGTTGTTGATTTTCAGCAAGAAATGGGGATGAAGTCACCAGCTCAACATGATGATGTTATGGCAAGAGAGAGGCAACTACCCTTTAAAAAGTCGCCTTCTCTGTTTTAAATTGCTAGTAATTTGCTCAATTCCATTCACAACCAAACAAAAGATTTCAAACAAAGTCCTACAGAAATGAAGTAACTGGAGTGCACATTCTTTTGATAATTTAAATGAGCATTGAAACATAATTAAATCTAACTTGTGTGTTCTGTATTTACCTGCCCTTCTCTAATTGGTCGAAATCAGGTTGTCTTCTATAAATATGTCCTCTACGGGTCAAAATTTCGGTAGTTGAGTTCTCATAACTTTCTCTATTGGGTCAAGTTCTACTGTCTTTATTTTTCTAAGTACTTGTTCATCAATCAATGTTTTGTTAATCTAATATAGTAATCTATAAGCAGGCTTTACAGTAAAGCCAATTTACTTGTGGAAATAGATTAGTTTACTGAATGCATTGATATAGGTAAGAATGATAATACCTGCTACTCGAATCCTTTTCTTCCACTGAATGTTCTCCAGCCAATTGTGTTCCCTTTTGACCCACAACCAACTAAGTAATTAGCCTGCAAGTCCAAAGAATTGAATTGTGCCAAATATTGTCGTAATTGCATGCAAAATAACTTTTCATTCAATAAGGAATCACCTTTTTATCACTTAACGATTTGAATGACTCCACAACGTGACTCAATTCCACAATTAGTATTAATCTAGGGCCCAGACGTGTTAAGCATTAATATCCATTTATGCAGATGGTTCAGCGATTCAATCTAGGGCATTCTTCATATAATATGTTTCTTAGTTAATTCAATGGTCAATGCAAACAAATAAAATTAGGGCTTCAAAATCATTTCAAGTCAACAAAAATTAGAAACCATATTTAGCTGCATATTTTAGCAACCCTTGAAAACCAAAAACTTTCTCTAATATGACAACATTTATCACAATAAACCACGCACGACAGGTTTTCGACGAAATTCCCAACAAAAAAAACCAATAAAACCGACAATGACGTACCATCTTGTTTGACCTAAAGATAATCAGAAGCCCTCAAATTGACAAACAGATCCCAATCCCCACCTTTCTTCAATAAAATCGCCACCACATGAAGTGTGTACTTCACCATCGTTGGTCCTCTGTAGGTCACCGAATTAGAGCTCTGTCAATTTCAGAGAAAGGAAGAGGAAAGTGGTGCATTTGGGAAAGGGAGAAATGAAATAGAGATACGACCATGTACGGTGGGAAAGGGAGAATACATGTAAAGACTGGAAAAAAGAAGGGACCATGGAAGTAAAATGCACCGACCTTTTACTTTATCACAACAAACCACGCACGACAGGTTTTCGACGAAATTCCCAACAAAAAAAACCAATAAAACCGACAATGACGTACCATCTTGTTTGACCTAAAGATAATCAGAAGCCCCCAAATTGACAAACAGATCCCAATCCCCACCTTCCTTCAATAAAATCGCCACCACATGAAGCATGTACTTCACCATCGTTGGTCCTTTGTAGGTCACCGAATTAGAGCTCTGTCAATTTCAGAGAAAGGAAGAGGAAAGTGGTGCATTTGGGAAAGGGAGAAATGAAATAGAGATACGACCATGTACGGTGGGAAAGGGAGAATACATGTAAAGACTGGAAAAAAGAAAGGACCATGGAAGTAAAACGCACCGACCTTTTACTTTATCACAACAAACCACGCACGACAGGTTTTCGACGAAATTCCCAACAAAAAAAACCAATAAAACCGACAATGACGTACCATCTTGTTTGACCTAAAGATAATCAGAAGCCCCCAAATTGACAAACAGATCCCAATCCCCACCTTCCTTCAATAAAATCGCCACCACATGAAGCGTGTACTTCACCATCGTTGGTCCTCTGTAGGTCACCGAATTAGAGCTCTGTCAATTTCAGAGAAAGGAAGAGGAAAGTTGTGCATTTGGGAAAGGGAGAAATGAAATAGAGATACGACCATGTACGGTGGGAAAGGGAGAATACATGTAAAGACTGGAAAAAAGAAGGGACCATGGAAGTAAAATGCACCGACCTTTTACTTTAAGATTATATAAATTATTTCAGTCAAAAGGGGAAAACCATGATGATATTATGTGTACGATTTGTTTGATTCATCTAATGCTTTTAGTGCAGCTTAGTGGATTTTTAGTAGGGCTGCAAACGAACCGAACGAACGCGAACAAGACATTGTTCGTGTTCGTTTGTTAGAAAATATATGTGTTCGCGAACCGTTCATGAACACTTATCAAACGAGATTTTATGTTTGTGTTCGTTTGTTAAAGAAATGAACTTGTTCGTGTTCGTTTATGTTTGTTAATTTTAGGCAACGAACAATAACAAATGTTGACGATCACAAATGAGCATAAATTGATGTTCATTAAGACAAATGGAAACAAACGAACACAAATAATCATTCATGAACAAAATATATAATACACTGACACTTATTAAATATTTAATTTGTCAGAATTTTGAAGTATTTAAATAAATATAAAAACTAAAAACACTAATGATCTATCGAACACAAACGAACACGTTACCGAACATTCACGAACACAAACGAACACGTTACCGAACATTCACGAACATTCACGAACATAAACTAACGAACGCGAC
Source organism: Helianthus tuberosus (assembly GCA_030545235.1). Lineage (NCBI taxonomy): Eukaryota > Viridiplantae > Streptophyta > Magnoliopsida > Asterales > Asteraceae > Helianthus > Helianthus tuberosus. The sequence goes on along the minus strand of JARYGA010055928.1, from coordinate 60,163 downwards.
CTATGTTCATGTTTGTTCGTTTAAGTAAACGAACACAATTTCTTGTTCGTGTTCGTTTGTTTAATAAACGAACGAACACAAACGAACTTCCCGCCGAACGATTCACGAATTGTTCGCCGAACGTTTGGTTCGTTTACAGCCCTAATTTTTAGGATTGGTTTTATGATAACCATGATGATATTATGTGTTCGATTTGTTTGATTCATCTAATGCTTTTAGTGCAGCTGAGCGGATTTTTAGGATTGGTTTTATGATTTTTTGATTTGGACATCTGGTAAGTACTATGCATTTAGGTTTAAAATGATTGGAATTTGGTTGTCAAGGAATTGTTTGTGTTTGGGTTAAATGTGTTCATGAAGTATATAAATGGTGGTTGTGGTGGTGCTTGTCGGAGGTTGGTGTGGGTGTCACAGTGGTAATGGGGTTTGATTTGATGGTAGTGGTGGTGGAATTGAGAGAGAGAGATTGGGGTTGTTTATTTATTTAAGATAAAAATGCCCGGATAGTCCCTGTGGTTTCGCCTTTTTTCACCTATAGTCCCCAAGTTTTTAAAATTACCTGAATAGTCCCCAAGTTTTCAATTTTCGTTCCCGGATAGTCCCTGGCGTGGATGGAGGTTACTTTTCTCAGTTAAGTTGGTGTAAAATGACTATAATGCCCTTACTATTAAAAAACTAATAAAGAAGGGGCCCCACCATCTACCCAACCCTTTTTTCCCACTTTCTCCCTCTTTCTCTCTAATCTCAGACCCACCGTCGCCACTCATACTCTTCAACCACCATATCCTCTTCAAATAACAACAATTGAACCACCATCAACAACCGGTGACAGGCAACCTGCAACAATCAATCAAACCACCGACAACCTGCACCCTTGGCTCCAATTCACCCCTTATAAACAACCACCATAACAATAACCACCTGCTGACCTGCATCACCCGAAAAACACCATGAACGACCGGGAACCTACAACAATCATGGTGAGTTGAGAACATCAATCCACCTTTCACCACCACCATCCACCTTTCACCACCATCCACTCAATATGTTCAGATATAGGTGAGTTGAGAACATCAATCCATTTATATTCAGCCATGAGTTCTTACGGATCCTCAACAAAACCCACATCTCCAGGTTCCTCGTTCACTAGATTCTTCCATCGATTGTTATCCTCCCCATCCACGAAACCCCCATCTTTCTCAGCACCAATTTCTTGTAACTCCGATGAAATTCATCAGGTTTTCAACTACTTTGACGAGAACGGGGACGGTATGATATCTGCAACGGAGCTGCAGAACAGGCTGAGGAATGTGGGAGGGGAAGAGGTCCAGTTGTCGGACGAGGAGGCGGAGATGGCAGTGAGGTCGTCGTATGCTGACGGAGATGGGGTGTTAGGGTTGGATGATTTTGCGAAGATGATGGAGGGGGAGGAGGAGGAGGAGTTAAAAGGGCGTTTGGGATGTATTCGGGTCAAGACGGGCTTGTGATTACGCCGAAAAGTTTGAAGAAGATGATGCGGCGGTTGGGGCAGTCGACGACGACGGTGAACGAGTGTAAGGAGATGATCAGAAGATTTGATGTTAATGGTGGGTGGAGGTTGAAGATGAAGTGTGGTGGTGGGGTTTTATAAATAAAATGAAGAAGATGCCCGGATAGTCCCTGTGGTTTGGCCTTTTTAAGGAAAGGATATTTTTGTCATTTCACATCCTCTTAACAGAGAAAACAAACTGCAGTTAGACCAAGGGACTATCGGGGAACAAAAAATGAAAAGTTAGGGACTATTCAAGTAATTTTAGAAAGTTAGGGACTAAAGATGAAAATAGGCGAAACCACAGGGACTATCCGAGCATTTTTCTCATTATTTAAATATATATACTAGTAAAATTACTAAGCTACCCTCATACCAGGTTAAGAATAAAGGACGTAAGGTGTAATGGTTTTTATAAAGAAAAGGACCGTAAGTGTAATTATTAAAGTTAAAGGGTATCAATTATAATTTGATATAAATATAAATAAATGATGAAAAATATAATTTACCCAATTTAGAAATACTATACCACTACTTAATTTTATTCTTTGTTCCATTCATGATAATTTGGATACTTTAATATAAAGCATTACAGAATTAATATATTCGAAGTCCTAAGTTGGACCGTTAGGTATGCATTGTCGATTTAAGTAGACCAGTTGGTACTTAGTAGTCCACTCCACCAACTCCCACTGGATCCACTTGCATCTAAAGTTCTAAACTACAATCATATTTTATATTTTTTAAAGCACGAAAAACGACTTGCACTAATAACGACTTGCAACTACTTACAAAATTGGGTATGATCAACATCAACATATAAATTAAAACTAGAATAAATATATTGATGACGGAACTACCTGAAGTTTTAAAAGCCATTGAGCATTTGTTCAACCAAATATTCTTTATTTTATTTTATTTTTTAACCACAAATTGGGATCACTGATGGACCGACCACTAGAGTATCATTATGCTACTAGCGAAACCACCCGATTATATCTATCTCCACTAAGCATAATGCTTATACACTAATTCAGAAAGAAACCCAATAAATGTGAGAAAACTCTCCTTGTGGAATCAAACACAGAACCTATTGGTCCCAAATTTTTATCTCACCCTCAAGATGTCACTAGACTATAAAGCCATGAGCGTTCAACCAAATATTCTATTATTAAAGGTAATAACGTCGTCACCTTTTTATAATCTGGTCACAAATTTTCATTGGTAAAATGGCTTAAATAATCTAATCGAGTAAATTGCCAAAATCATCCTGATGTTTAGGCCTGTTTGCTAGTTTCATCCAAAATAAATTTTTTTTTTGTGCCAAACAGCCATTCATCTTTGGCATTTTTTGTCATTTTCATCCAAACCACTAACTTAGTTTACTTTTTATGTTAAGTTGAATGATATTTGGATAAAACTGACAAATATAAAACCTCATGGACGATTTTGGCAACTTACTCAAACTCTTTTTAATTTCTTTTATTTTATTAATTTTGTCACGTATATATAAAACAAAATATACATGCAGTTTTTATAAAAAAAATATTTAATAGTTTTGTGACATAATTTTTATAAATTTTCATTTAAGCCACTAACTCAGTTTATTTTTTCTGTTAAGGTGAAGGATGTTTTAAATTTTATAAGTTAAGACATAAATTAATATCCAGTTTTTTTATATAGATCAGTTTTATAAAGAGAAAACGATATATAAAATAAATATCAATGGTGTGCAACACGTAACAATCGATTACAACTTTTAGTATTTAATCAAGTCTAGAGATAGAAAAAAATTGTAAAACGTTACATATTTTTAAATGTGTTGAGCATCTAAGAAATATGTTGGCATAAATAAAATATTTATCTAATTAAGATTATGAGGGTAACTAACTAATATTTATTCCGAGTGCTTTGAGTAAATAAACTTTTGGTTCATGGCATTATACTTTACTATTTGGTGGGTAATTTTAAGGTTATGTAACGATACGTTGTTTGATAGGGGGTAGTGGCTTCTGTTTTTTGTTAGGAGCGAATTTAAAATAGTAGAAGATGAATTACAAACTTTGTATATATGATAAGATTTGTTTATTTGATCTTTTTCTATAAGGTCACTAGCATTTTAGTTTTATAAAATTTAGAGGTTGAAGTAGATTTTATTTTTATAAAACTGATGTATATAAAAAAAATTTGAAATTAATTTTTGTCTTTTTTATAAAAGAGAAAAATGCCCGGATAGTCCCTGTGGTTTCGCCTTTTTTCACCTATAGTCCCTAACTTTCTAAAACTACTCGAATAGTCCCCAAGTTTTCGATTTTTGTTCTCGGATAGTCCCTGGGTCTAACTTCAGTTACTTTTCTCACTTAAGGAGGGTGTGAAATGACAAAAATACTCTTTCCTTAAAAAGCCAAACCATAGGGACTATCCGGGCATCTTCTTCATATTTATTTGACAAAAATACCCTTTCACATACACCCACCTGCAAACCCCCACCCCTCACTTAAAACCCTACCTACAAACACACCAGTCGCACAACACCCTCATCCTCCCTCTTGATCTCTCTCGGCTCCGGCCGTTTATCTGTCGGAGATGATGATGATGATTATTACTGAAGATGATCGTGCTTGCCATTGATTGGAGATGATGATTGATACTGATGAAGGAGAACCGGCGGCAGTAGCGGTGACGGTGGTTCTGGGTTCGAGATGCGGGTCAGCGGTTCGGAACCGGTGTGTTTCAGGTGGAGCTCTGGTTCACGATCATAGCAGTAGCAGCAGATGAGGAAACGAAGTGATGGTGGTCCTCTTCGAATTCGAGTTTTGGCTTTGGGTTATGATGCAAGGAACAGTGACTCATACATAGCACCGGCCGGAGGAGTCGACGTCGACGACAAGAACAACGGCGGGATTTTTTGCCAGGTACGCCGCCGCCGCACAGCGGCGGCTCCCTTTCCTTCTCCGGTCTCTTCCTGGTTCTGTCGGTGGTCTTCATCAGCGAAGAACCGAGTGGGGGGGGTGTCTTGCCTGTAAACGTCGCCCGGATCTGGAATCCAGTGACCGGATTTTGTGTAAGGTGAGAGGGAGATCGAGAGGAAGGTGAGATGGATCAGTTCTTCAATTGATTTGTTTGTGTTTTGTTTGATAAATATGTAGATGAGAGCATTTGGGAGGGAAACAAGTGTTGAGCAGATGTGTTTGATAAATATGTAGATGAGAGCATTTGTTCTTTTTTATTCTGACATTAAATCTCAAATACACATGATGCGACAATATAATGGCGGACCAGTGGTGATGGCAGGTGGTCGTCCGATGGTGGGCCAGTGGTGTTTGCAGGTTGCAGGTTGCAGAGACAAAGAAACAAACAGGAAGGGGAGAAGGAGTGGGGGCGGGGTGATGATGGCGATGTAGTTTTGAGGTCGGTTCGGGACCGAGCCCAATTTTTATCGCAGTTGGCCTTTAGACGGGCGGGTTTTCTCTGAAACTGTGGCGGTGATGGTGGAGGGTAGAGGAGGGTGATGGTGGGTGGATGTTGAAGATGAAGTGTGGTGGTGGGGTTTTATAATGTTGAAGATGAAGGGTGGATGGGTTTTATAAAGAGAAGATGCCCGGATAGTCCCTATGGTTTGGCCTTTTAAGGAAAGGGCATTTTGGTCATTTCAACACCCACTTAACTGAGAAAAGTAACTGAAGTTAGACCCAGGGACTATCCGAGAACAAAAATCGAAAACTTGGGGACTATTCGAGTAGTTTTAGAAAGTTAGGGACTATAGGTGAAAAAAGGCGAAACCACAGGGACTATCCGGGCATTTTTCTCTTTATAAAATTTAAAAGATACTTCACCTTAATAGAAAAAAATAACTGAGTTAGTGGTTGGTTGAAAATTTATAAAAAATATGTGACAAAACTAATATTTTTTTATAAGAACTGTATGTATATTCTGTTTTATATATACATGACAAAATTAATTAAATAAAAGAAATTAGAAAGGATTTAAGTAAATTGCCAAAATCATCCCTAAGGTTTTATATTTGTCAGTTTCATCCAAATATCCTTCAACTTAACAGAAAAAATAAACTAAGTGAGTGGTTTGGATGAAAATGACAAAAAAATGCCAAAGGTGGAGGGCTATTTGGCACAAAAAATCATTTTGGATGAAACTGTCAAACAGACTTAAACCTCAGGGATGATTTTTGCAATTTACTCTAATCTAATCTAATAAAACATTCCGTTAAAAGTCAATTGCCATTCCTCTAACAGATCAATTCAACTAAAATGTCATGTGACAATTCCTCATGCTACCTCAATCATAATAAATAATTAATATAAGGATCATTATCATTATTTGTTAATATAACACCTTCTTAATTAAGATTAACAACATATATTTCTAAAAATAAATTATTTAAACTATAAATCACTAATAAAGATAGTAAAGTTACAAATAAAAAATCAAATCTGATTTAGCTTCTAATAAATGATTCCATTTATTGTCACGTGTCACTCGCTCCTTCAACATTTCAATCTAGACTTATATTTTATTTTAAAATATTTTTTTAATCCTTATCTTTACTAATATAATAATAAATTAAATTAAATACGTTAATAACCAGATTATGATGCATTATGTAATTAATATTATTAGATAAATGCAATGTATTTTATTAAATATTATTGTATAATAAAAAATACATTATTTAGATCTTTTTACTAAACCATATTTATTTATATTAATACTAATTGGAAAAATGCAATAATTAGATTATACTATTATTACATTTTTTAACTATGTGATCAGGATTATATAGGACTATGATTTACATTTTTTTATATTTTACGTGTGTAATACACAGGTTTGTAACACATTTTTTTTTATATTTTACGTGTGTAATACACAGGTTTGTAACACCTTTAACTATGTGATCAGGATTATATAGGACTCTGAGTTTTTTTTATATTTAATCTGGGTAATACACGAATTTATAAACTAGTTGTATAATATATGGACACGTAAATTAGAGGTCACTAAATATGTTTTAATCCAGTTCATTATATTGGTTAGTCTACTTGATTTTTTTATCCAGTTCATTATTATATTGGTTAGTCTACTTGATTTTTAAGATTTACTTATAAACTTGTTTTCATTATTAGTTCTCATCTCATTTCTTTACCCAAATACTTTCGGTCGTAACTAAATTCATGATGAATACGGTAAGGGTAATACCCAAGACATTATAGTCTAGTGGTATCTTTGGGTGAGATAAGGCTTAAGGACCATTAGGTTCTGAGTTCGATTATCACAAATGGGGTTTTTTCCTGATTTATTGGGTTTCCCCCTGAATTGATGTATAGACATTATTGCCTAGTGGGGATGGATATAATCGGGTGGTTCCGTTGGTGGTACAAAGCTACTCTAGCGGTCCGTCAGTGGTCCAAATTTGTCGTTAAAAAAATATGGTAAGGGTACTCATGATGAATACTAATTTCCAATATGGTACAATTTCTAATATTGGATCATTTTTGTGGAACAATTGGATCCCTCAAAAGGTGAGCTATTTTGTTTGGCGAGCGGTTCCGAACAGGATCTCGTCCAAAGAAGTTTTAAGTTATCGTGAGATGGTGATCGAGAATAGTATGTGCAGCAGGTGTAGTATACATATGGAAACGACGGATCACATGTTGTCCGAGTGTCTTGTGGCAAGATTGACATGGTGGAACGTGTTCGTTTGGTTAAAATTGCATGTACATCATGTATATAGGCTTGTTCGATATGTTAAACAATCTTATTGGGTCGCAAATGTGGAATAAAGGTCATTACACCTGTGGTTTACTGATGTGTGATTTTTGCAACTATTTTTATAACCAAGTTTTAAAAGTGTGACTCACTAATTACATACAACGACAAGTGTACCAGGTGTGAAAGTAGTATTGTCACACCCCAATATTTCCACGTATTACCGGTGGGGGAGTATCATGACGTGGTTGGCAACATTACAGTTAGTTTACACTAGTAAATACAACGACAAGTGTTCGATATGTTAAACAATCTTATTGGGTCGCAAATACGTTAGTTTACACTAGTAAATACAATTAACCGACTCATTTTAAAAATGATTAAAAATTGATTTGGATGCACGTGGCACAAACATTTTATAACTTGGGATAGTGATTTAAATATATAAACTTGTAAAAGGATTACATGTTCCTTATGCGTTCAGTAGCCCGGTTCGTGCCGGGTTAAAGATCAATAGACACACCACATTATTTATTTATGCACTGACGGGTGTACGCCTACACCCCGCACTTAGGTCGTGGCCATTTCGTAAAATGATGCCAAGGATATCCGGGACATGGTCATTAACCCCCCAAAGGCGTTAAGCAAACAAAACATATTTAAACGGGTCATCTCGATAATACTTAACCACCAATCGATTAAGGTCGAATGCCCGACGAAGCGGTATTTTATATACCGTACCCCAAGCCCGTATAAGGGAAAATAAGTTAAAAGTATTTACCTTTGCAAGTATAATTCACAATTAGCAAATGCGGGTAGCTTTTACCGGTTCTCCTATTCTGGAACAAAGGTTTATAATAACCTATTAGAATCCTAACGGTCTTTAGTTAAGCTTAAGCTTAGACCGGTTAGTTTAAGGAATGATACGGTTCGAACGCGCGATTAAGCGAAGACCGGAATAGAATGTGATTTAGACCCAACAAGTTTGAAGACTTGCTTAATATGGGTATATTATACACATTCTGGATTTTTGAGATAAAAACGATAAGGTTTGACCCGTTTCGGCTAATTTTTGCAAACTAGTTACATAAACCGAACCGAACGCGCAAGAAGCATAACGGGTAATCGTAAGAGCCATATACAGGTTTCCTAAGTTAATATGCCTCAAATATGTTGTGACATCAGTAAGATATCTTTTATTATGCCCGAAACGACTTTAAACTCAAACTATGCCCCGTAGGGGTATTTTAGTCATTTATAAGGTTATAAAGGAGTTTAAGTATTAACCTGAGTTACAGGTCTGATATAATCAGCAACATACTTAATTTACTAAGTTATAACAGTAGGGTATTGCATATATGTGAAATTTATCAATTATAACCAAACTATGCACCGTATGGGCATTTTGGTAATTTCACATAAGCCGAAAAGCTCAAAACTGAACTCTGAGTTAAACAACTTTTGCTTACTGTTAAAATATTATAATTTACCTAAAATATCAGTAGGTATCAACCCTTGTATGTTTAAAATAGTTTTAGTACATACTATGCGTTAAAAACGCTTAAAAAAAGGCGATTAGGAGCCGTTTCCGGGTTCTATATAGAAAGCTGGTATTTTTATTATTCCATGAGGTTTAAAATAATGTATTTATCATATAAAATCAGTAGGAAAAGGTTTGCTAATTATGCATAAATTGGAAATTAAGCATTCTGTTGACTTTTTAATAACAAGTTTGACCCGACATTTGACCTAGTTAGAGTGGGAATCAGAGGGTGCCCTTTTAAGGGTTTATTGCCCACATAATTACCAACTTATAACTACTTTCAATTCGACTAATCACTAGACCATCAATGATTAATCGCTAAGTCAAACGGTAATTACGACGGTTTGACTTTTAAGCTAAAACTAAGTAAAAACTCAACTAAGAAAGGTTAAGCATACTTACAGAAGTCCTATGCACGATTAGGAAGGCTTAGGGTCTGTTCTTAAGCTCCAGGAAGCTCCAGAAATGCAGAAGAAAGGTGTGATCACAATGTTGCAACACAAGGCCCTTTTATAGTGCTTTAATCACCTTAGATCATTGACAACAAGTGCTACAACTGATAATGGATCGTCCACAGGTGTCCCTAAGTGCCTAGGACTGTTTAGGGGTCGCCCATGTAGTGAAAATATCCCTTATAAGTCGGTTAAAAGGCTGGACAGGCTGCTGTCCACGTTTTCTGTATCTGGGCATCAGACGCGGCCCGCGTAAGCCCTTGGCAAGGCTTACGCGGCCCGCCTGAGCCTTGTTTTCAGGTTAGACATTTTCAAGTTGTTGCATCTTTGTCTCTTGGCCTTTCGAAGGGTCAACCAACATTAATTCTTGCATTTTGACCCCCTCAACTTGACTTATAAGGGGTTCATGACTTATACCCACTTTGTTAAGTTCTTGGTCACTTCATGTTACCCGAAAAGTCATAGTTTTCAACGTTGACGCTTTAACCCCTCGTATACGAATTTGATCATAACTTTCTCATACGATAACGAAACTTTATGAAATTTTTATCGTGCATTCTAGTGAGCATAATTAATCGTTACAAAGCTTCAGGTTTGCTAAAAGGTCACTCAGAGGTATACTTTAAACATGTTGACACTTTTAACCGCTGTAGTTTGAAATCTCTCACTTTCTTTCATATTTAGCTTCGTATGATCCATGATTTATTCGTTTGAAGGTATGAGCATCATGTAGGGTTACTGTAAAGTATATTTATTCACTGTTGACATTTTGAACCCTTAAATTCACACACTTCCCATGTTTGTCAACTTTAGTCCTTCAAGAACATTCTTTTACACGTTCAAACCTATGACACATGTCAATTCATTATAGGACGTGAATTTTCGTGGTGTTACAAGTATGAAAAGTAAGACCGGGTATCGAACCATGGATTCTAGGATGGCACTTATAATAATTAACCCTAACCGCAAATCTAGCCCCCTAAGTTGATTTCAAGAACTTGTTTTTTTTAATTAACTAACTTAACAATACTAATGAACACCAAGGCAACTAAGAACTATGAACTTAACCAGGAAAGACGAACAAACCACTTCTGTAAGAATCACTAATAACACATGATGACAACTATCTGACCAATGATTTAGGTTTCGGTTTCTAGCTGACTACTCCCTTGTGAAAGAGAATAAATCCTATAGTCATTAGGCAACAAGGAAAGTGATCCATAAACTCAAGAACCTAAAACCGATAAATGGAAACAACCAAAACACGTGATGGAGTCCTATAAGGAAACAAGCCTAATTAAAGGTCCCGAATCCCACAACTATCAGATTGCATAGATTACCCTTAACCAACCCTCTAGATGTTAAGCATGCTAAAAGATGAAACACCAATATCCTAGGAATGACTGATACACGAATAAGCAGCCGAACCCCAAGTTAGCGGGTGCTCAAGACTACCAAACAATGCACATAATTACCTAGCAACTTCTAATTATATTTCGAATCAAAGAACATGGATGCACACTAATGTCTAGCTGATTTTAAACTGATTTGTGTTATGAATTGTTACCAATTTCAAACAATTAGATTGAGAATCGCGAATAAACAACCCAAATACGAATTCAACACAACTAGTAGTGACTCATTCCTACTAAAAGCATCAAACTCATCAACGATATCAATAAATTCAGCAAAACAAAAGCATACACAAATCGATTCTAGTAACAATAACCAATTTTCTCCAAAACATTATCAAAGTTAAAAGTCAAATCAATTGTCAAACATGCACCAAAAGATCATCCAAACCTAAGTAGTTTTAATAATTTAGTTACTCATCAGATTCAAAAAATCTTAAAATCAATAATCAAAGCAAAGACAAACATTGTTCTAAGGTTTAAAATACTAAAAATCAACCGGAATACAAACCCAGGGCGCTCCTGCTTCAATCCAGAACCTTCAAATCTTCAAAGAACTCTTCAAAATCACCTCTAAACTGCTCTTGTTCGTCTGGTTGCGAGATATATAAAAATCATGGATGTTAGGGTTTTTAAAATTATTATTTTTTTCGGTTTTCTGCAACCCTTGCGGTCTGCAAGGCTTGCCACGTCAGATTTCCACCGGTATAGCATTGCGGACCGTATGGCTTTGGCCTTGCGGTCCGCAAGGTGTCTAGAAAACCTTATATTTGGATTCTCCTCGTTGAGCTACCCCAAATTCATATAATATACTCCCCGTAACTTCTTTTCTAACTCAATATATGGTCGTGTTAAATTCAGACTCTTTTCTACCGCATTACTTCACTCAATTTTTTTTCTCGTGTGCTCGTTTCTTTATGAATTTGGCTCGATTTCTACTCCTTTTACACACGAACACATGCAAGAAATCAATCTACTAAGTACAAGCTATAAATGACCAAAAACGACTCAAAAATTATCACAAACATATACGAAATATAAAGGAAAATGATGTTTTGCAACACATCATTTACGCTACCTTGTGGTGGATTTGGAAGGCTTAGAACCAAAAGGAACTCAACAAGGTTGTTCAGTGGTTGAAAGCATCAAAGAACATATGTTTCTTTGGATTAAAAATAGATTTGTGTATAGTTACTTGAATTGAGAGAGGTGATGCGATTTCAATTTTCAAGATGTAATTATGTAAGGTTTGTGTTGTTTGTTGGGATTTGCAGCTTCTTACTCGTCCATTTTTGCTATGATATATTTATAGTCTTCTCTATTTTTTAAGATAAAATAATTACAGTTTATGATATAATAAAATTTTAAATTATGTTATATATAAAAAGAAGGGAAGTTCTACAGTAGTTTTTTGTGGTCCAATCAGAAGCTGCTAAGCGTCAGCCATTAATTCCTTTTTTTTTCTTTTACATTCTATTCCATAATAAACTAATTAAGTTTCAAATAAGAAACAAAAAAGTTGGGTTGGTTGAATGGTAAATGTGTTGGTTTGTTTCCACTCTACCTAGTTTCAAATCTATCGTTGTTATTTACCTTATATTTTGTATTTTTTTATTGTTGTTGGTGTTATACCAAGTGTCGACTCTATGACGATACCCTAACAAGCTCAATGATACCGATCAACTTCTTACGCCTATCGAACCAAAAGATGACGACCGAATTATTGTTGTATCTCGCGGGGAAATGAGGCAAAATCATTGTCCATTACAAAGCACAAGCTTACTACAACCCTAATTAAAATTAAAATTATATTATAGAATTATTACAATTTATTGGAACAACTCATCAATGCACCAACACAATCACCAAGAATAATAGCCAAATCACCTTGTCATTATGCCTTCTCTCTCCTATTTTCCGTTTCACCAATTGTATGTAAATTAGGTAATTAGGTATCCAAACGAACATAAACAAAACACTATGTAAATTGAATAAACAAGTAAACATGAACACACGTCTAGTTCTTTTTTGTACAATTGTTTATTTTTTTCTTTTACATTCGTTTGTTTATGTATTTATTATATTTTACTTACTAGTTATTAGCAATATTTTCAGAATTGGACCAAACTTCAAATGAGTCGTTTAACCAGTCGGACCAGAATTAAGAATTAAGAATCAGAAAACGTCATAACTATTTTAATACTGAAAACATGAAAAAAATAAATAATTTTTGTAACTTAACTAGACATAGGATAAAAATAAAAATAAAAATAGTTAAGACAACTTAACTAGACATAGGATATACATATGTTTGTTACCCGTTGATAACACACGAGTATTGAATGTATTGTAAATAATTTATTTATTTATTTTATTTTTTTGAACGACAAATTTAGATCACCGACGGGCAACTAGCGTATCATCGTGCCCAATTGTCTTTGTGGAAATCAAACCCAAGACCTAATAATTCCTATGTCTTATCTCACATTTAAGATGTCATTAGGCTATAAAGCTGTGGACAATTTATATATATTTTATTACAGAAAAAGCAAAGATTTAATAATTAGTTCTATATTTATATTTTTAATTGTTAGAAAAAACGTGTTGCGCCAGGCCGTAATTGTATGCGTAATTTAGGTGAACTACAGATGACGTGACCGTGTCGACCCGATCAGTCAAAAACTCAATTAAATCTAGGTAGCTAGGGTAAGTCGGGTATCGTATCCACGAAGAGCATGTGGTCAGTATCGCACGACCTGTTCGATTAGTTAGACTATTTACAAAAATGTACAAAGTGATTATGAAGCTTGCTAATTTTTAGTTGTTTGTTTGATTTTTGAAAAGAACTCGGATTGAACCGACAAATTGATATTATCTAAAACAACTACTTACTAACTAAGATCGCAACGCTAAATTACTTAATTGAAAATGAGAATTGAGGAGACGGATCACACCCGGTTCGATAATTGTAAGACCTAGGGTTCCTACATGTTTTAACTTGATTCAATTGCATATAGTGATTAACGGATTTCTATCACAAAGCTTAGGTATCAATTGCTATCAACGTCATAGACAACGGACCGTAATGCATTTCATTACCTTGGACATGTAAATCCTAACCTAAGATAAGGCATAAGTGCACAAATTCATTTCGCAAAGTCAAATTTTATAATCATTCGACAATTCACAAATTCAATTCAAATGCACGACAATTATCAAAGGGTTCAAATACTAAACAACTTGTCACAAAATCAAATCAAAATACAAATGCATAAACCTTAGAAAATCTTACAACAATCTACACCGGGGTGAAACCGAGGAGACTAGCCGCTCATGGTTGAATGGCCGCGATCACCGGATGATGAACACGAACACCACACCATGATCTTGAGTCTTGAGGGAGAGTTGGAGGTTAGGGTTTGAAGGTTTGATGGAGAATGGTTGAAGATGATGGAAACGGTGATTGTGGAATGGATTAGGGTTCTAGGTTAGAGGTGAATGGTAGGTGGTGTTAGAGATGATTGGGAATAAGTTAGATGCTTGTGAATGATTCCAATGAGGTGTTTTAACCCCCCACAACTCGTAACCCCCGAATAATTGGTCCCGGAACCGTTTCAACTGGTCAAAAACTCAACAATCAACAAATTTCACGACAGAAAGATCCAGGGGGCGTCGCCGACGGCCCCACTGGGCGTCAGCGACGGTGCGCCGATGTGGTGATTCCGTCCGACGTCTTGTTTTACTGTGTACGGGGTTTCCGGGCGACGACACTTTCTACGGGGCATCTCCTACGGCCCAAATGGGCATCGGCGACGGTCCCTACAATACCACTTCTCCGTTTTTCGCGTATCTTGGTCCCGGTTAACCCGTTTCGCGTCCCGGTGGTCCGTAAAGCGTCCCGATTAGCTCCTTAAACTCCATAAGACCTGAAAACACAAATCCCATTAAAAGTAGGTTATTCGAGATTAAAAGTCACGTAAAAACATTAACTTAAACATTTACAAACACCGGTTTTCGACAACGTATCACATCCCCACACTTGTCGTTTGCTTGCCCTCAAGCAAACCTGTTTTTCACTTTCACGTGGGTCGAACAAGAAACACACATCCCATTCCCGAGACTAAGGTTAAGGTCCAAAGTCATACCCGGTTCAATTTTTTTTTTTACAATTTACAAAATATCTAACGGTAAAGTGAATAATCACATATAAAATGGTTATCCAAGATTAACCCGCCCTTGAAACTAATAAATCATGCACGTCCCTCACAATGTTCTCTCCACTCGGTTTAAAATTTGGCTAATAGATAATGAATTAGCACTTTTCAAGTAATCACTCAAAAACCGATTAGAACACGTACCCGCATAGGCTTGCAACTTAATCATTCTCCACCACCGAACACGAATACTAAGCACAAGTCAAAAGGGCTTTGAAGGGTTGTAACGGGGCTAGGTTAAGGGTATGGAGTAGGATGTTTTTAAGTGGCGAAGGTGATGAAAACTCGATTTTTATTACAAAACAACTAATCTAACATGATTAACTATAAACATAAAGCTAAGAGGCAACGGGTTTCGCCTTTTATTCAATAACTACTACTCATATTTTTGTATTTTTCTCAACAATTTTTCTCTTCTTTTTCACAACTTTTCTGAATTTTTTGATTTTTTTTCGCAAAATGTAAAGCACAACTATACAAACAAATAGACCTACAATCGAATTTTCATCACATGGGTTTAAAAGAAAAAGGATTAACGATTGTGGGCTAAACGGGTTGATCAAACGAAAGGTTTAGGCTCAAAGTGGGCAACTAGGGGATTTATTTGGGTGAAGGTAAGCAAAAGGTGTAAACGAAAAAGGTTTACCTAATGCCTTAATCATTCTCGTGCTTGTATTCGGTCTATGGTCTCAAACGTATCAAAAGTCGCAAGTTCTACAACTCGTGACTAATGGTCCACTCAAACAAAGAAAACACAAATATATAATTCTATGATGTAAAAGTGGCTCAAAACCTCACATATAAAGGGTATGGTATGTGACATGCATGATGTGCTAGTTTCTTAGACGGATTATTCCCAAATAACCACCCGCTAAATACCTGCCATGCTAATTAACTTGAACTTGACCATGACAAAAGACCAAATGGGTTGTGTCATCCATCGTTAACTTAATTACTTGTGCTTTTTAGATCACTTCAAACAAAGACATTTTGAAAATTTTCCCTCATCCCTACACTTGAGGTAAACATTGTCCTCAATGTGTAGTGTTTAAATGAACGGGTCAAAAATCAAAAAACTTTTACTCCCCATCCCCACACTTGAGAAAAACATTGTCCTCAATGTGTAAGAACTAGAGTTTTTTTTTTCAAAACGCACAAGGGATGTGACACGGCTAACCTTCCCCAAAATTTCACCCCGGAAAATAAAATACAATTTACAATCCACTTATGTGCTAACTAAAAATCAAAAGTAAAAAGAAACGTATGCACCTGATTTTTGAGCTCATTCCTCGAATGCTATTCTTCTCTTCAAGAAAGCGGTCGTCCCACGAACATAATGTACCTACAAATCTTAACCCTTGTGTAGAAGCATGCTTCTCACAACCATTAAATTGTGTTAGCTACCTAGTTCTACCACTTTTATGAAAGTATTACCAAGCCTTACGTTAGTTCACCTTGATTTATGTGGAAAATTAATTTACAATAACAACAAACCTAACTCACTTTCGTAGGAATCACGGTTGCATTTAGCTTATGCAACAAGCCCTTTTGTCACGGCCCCAGCCCTGGTTTGACCCGGTCAGGAGCCGCGGGACAGGAACCCGTGGTATTTAATAATTGATGCGACAGCGGAAGATTTATCAGGATCTTTTAAAACTTAAAAATTACCCGATTATTTTATTTCATAATTCGGGATAAACCCCGTAATTTACAATAGAGGAATTTCACTAGGGAATTCCCTGATTTATAAAACATGTTTATTTATTTTAACTGAGCCACCTCTTCAATCTTGTTAGTGCTCCGTAGCACGTTTTCCTTGATTTACAGCAGGTCGCCTGAAACATGTTTTAAAAATATTTTATCAGCGGGGAAATATTGGCGAGTCACTCAATTTGATAAAATGACACATAGTTATAAATTACAGCATAAGAGCGATTACAATGGCTTCTATCTTATTTTTATCTGGCGCCGTGTCACCTCCGGGTGACGATGGTCATACCACTATTGGGTCTATTTCCCCAAGTAGTGATGATTATCACTGTTAGGATTTATTAGCCTAACCGTGAGAAATTAGTAATGTGCACAATACCCCACTAGCCAGTGATTCAAGATAACCACGACTTAATCCCTGTAATTATAACTTTTGAAAAATAATGGAGTATTGTAAAATACTTTTGATAAAAGAAAATGACTCACATTGCAGATTTAAACGGGCAGAGTTTAGCCTACTGATTAGCCTTGTAACCTAATTTAAATAACAATGCACACGAACTAGGTCAGTAACTGATACAGCATTTACGATAACTCACGAGATAAAAACCCTCACAACGAATGACAAAGTGCAACACTTAAACATCCATTGGATAGTTTTCAATCGATCGGACATTGAATCGTAGCAGTGATCAAGTTAATACCCTGTATCGTAGCAGTGCCTCACTATCTTAAAACTTCGATTTTATGCAGTATACTTCGTTTTTGAGGTTTGGTTTTGACATTAGTGAACTGCTCATGGCCCCTTCTATTTATAGCTGAAAAATGGGTCTTACACGGCCTGCGTAAGCCCACCCTTAACCTTTACGCGGCCCGAGAGGGCACCTAGTCGTAGATTAGGGCATCCGTGTCACTGGTAGGCATGCCACGTGGGTGACACGTGGACCGGGAACGCTTATCCGGTCAACAGGGATTTGACGCGGCCCGCGTAAGGCCATGCTTAACCCTTACGCGGCCCGCCTGAATATCAAAAATATGATTTTATTGATTTTTGATACGGATTAGGGTTTCAGGGGTTCGGGTTTTTACTTACGGTTCGTTTAGGGACATTTTTGAAGGTCCTTACATCCTCCCCACCTTATTTAAAATCTCGTCATCGAGATTTATTGAAATAAGTGAGGATACTTTCGCTTCATCTCAGATTCCAGCTCTCAAGTGTACTCAGGTCCTCTCTTCGAATCCCATTTAACTTTTACCAGTACTAGTCTTTTGTGCTTGAGAAACTTGATCTTTCTGTCTTCTATTTGAAGTGGTTTCTCTATAAATTTTAATTTCTCATTTACCTCTATATCTTGAAGATGTACTACCAAGGATTCGTCAGATAGACATTTCTTGAGGTTGGATATATGAAATACATCATGTACTCCAGCTAGCTCCTCTGGCAGTTGTAAGCGATAGGCAACTGGTCCTATTCGCTGTATCACTGGGAATGGTCCTACGTATCATGGACTTAGCTTTCCTTTCTTACCGAACCGAACTACTCCTTTCCAAGGAGAAACTTTTAAGAGAACCTTGTCTCCAACTTGAAATTCCAACGGCTTACGCCTATTGTCTGCATAGCTCTTCTGGCGATCGCGAGCCGTCTTTAATCTTTCCTTGATTTGAGTGATCTTGTCGGTAGTTTCTTGCACTATTTCAGGACCTGACAATCGGCTTTCTCCTATTTCTGCCCAACAAACTGGAGTTCTACACTTGCGTCCATACAGTGCTTCAAATGGGGCAACTTCAATGCTTGAATGATAACTATTGTTATAGGAGAATTCAATTAAGGGTAGGTGGTCATCCCAGTTTCCACCAAAATCTTTCACACATGCTCTGAGCATGTCTTCTAGAGTTTGGATCGTCGTTTCACTTTGTCCGTCTGTTTGAGGATGATATGCAGTGCTTAGATTTAGTCGGGTTCCCATTGCTTCCTGGAAACTTGTCCAGAAGTGGGAAGTGAAACGACTATCCCTATCTGATACAATGGAGAGTAGAACTCCATGTAAGGATACTACTTCATCTACATACAACTTGGCTAACCTTTCCATGCTGAAGGTTTCCTTCATGGGTAGAAAATGACCTGATTTGGTTAATCGATCCACAATTACCCAAATCGCATCATTACCTTTTCTGGTTTTGGGTAACTTAGTAACAAAGTCCATTGTTATAAGTTCCCATTTCCATACCGGCATTTCTAATTGTTGTAGTAGACCTGAGGGTTTCTGGTGTTCTGCCTTAACTTGTGAACAAGTAAGACATTTAGAAACATATCTAGCTATGTCCTTTTTCATTCCTAGCCTCCAGAAATTATTTCTTAAATCTTGGTACATCTTATTGTTACCAGGATGCATGGTATATCTAGATTTATGGGCTTCCTCTAAAATCTTATTTCTTAATTCTCCTTGCTTAGGTACCCAAATTCATTTATTGTGGAATTTCCACATTCCATCACTTCCTTGTTCTAATTAGTTTATTCTTCCTTTCATTCCTTCAGCATCATCCTTGATTGCTGTTTCTTGAATGTTTTTCAATTGTTCCATTAAATCTAACTGTAGATTTAATCTAAGAGCACGAACTCGTCGTTGTTTCTCATGATACTTACGACTTAAGGCATCAGCAACTACGTTTGCTTTTCCTTCGTGATATTGAATATCACAGTCGTAATCGCTTAGGATTTCCATCCATATCCTTTGCCTCATGTTCAATTCTTTTTGCCCAAATATGTATCTTAAGTTTTTATGATCTGTATAGACAGTAAACTTACTTCCATGCAGATAGTGTCTCCAAATCTTAAGGGTAAAAATTATGGCTCCTAACTCTAAGTCATGAGTCGTATAGTTTTTCTCGTGCCTTTTCAATTGCCTTGATGCACACGCAATTACCTTCTTGCGTTGCATTAACACACATCCTAATCCTAGCTTAGAAGCATCACAATAGAGTTCAAAATCCTCTGTTCCTTCTGGTAAAGCTAGAATTGGAGTGTTTGTTAATTTCTGCTTTAAAATCTTAAAAGCTTCCTCTTGCCTATGTCCCCATTCAAACTTAACTGCTTTACATGTTAGCTTAGTTAATGGTACAGCTATCTTGGAAAAATCCTTAATAAATCGTCTATAGTATCCGGCTAATCCTATCAAACTTCTAATTTCCATAGCTGACTGCGGGACCTTCCATTTGGTGATCGCTTCTATCTTAGCAGGATCTACGTGAATACCTTCGTGATTCACCATGTGACCTAAAAATTGCACTTCTTGTAGCCAAAATTCACACTTCAAGAATTTGGAATAAAGTTGTTCCTTTCTTAACAATGTTAAGAGTGCATGCAGGTGCTCACAATGCTCCTCCTGGGTTTTGGAATAAATAAGTATATCATCGATGAAGAAAATTACGAATTTACCCAAGTATGGTTTACAGATTCTATTCATCATGTCCATAAATGCTGCAGGAGCATTTGTTAACCAAAAGGGCATGACTGTAAACTCGTAATGACCATACCTAGTTCTGAAAGCAGTTTTAGGTATGTCTTCTTCTTGTACCTTCAATTGATGGTATCCGGAGCGTAAATCTATCTTAGAAAAGTATCTAGCTCCCTGAAGTTGATCGAAAATATCATCGATCCTAGGTAATGGGTATCGATTCTTAATTGTGACCTTATTCAATTCCCTGTAATCAATACACATTCTCATTGACCCATCTTTCTTTTTCACAAACAACACTGGCGCTCCCCATGGGGATGAACTAGGTTGTATGAATCCTTTGCTTAGCAATTCATCTAACTGCTTTTTCAATTCTAGCATTTCGGTGGGTGCTAACCGATAAGGTGCCTTGGCTATCGGTGTAGTTCCAGGAATTAGATGAATTCTAAATTCTACTTCCCTATCAGGTGGTAATCCAGGTAGTTCTTCTGGGAATACCTCTGGGTATTCTGATACTACTGGAATTTCTTTGAGTTCCTTACCCTTAGTGTTAATGATTACTGAAATCATATACACTACTTCTTGTTTTCTTGAATAACTGGCCAATTTCATTACTGAAATGAATTTCATTGGCTTACATGGCTTATCTCCTGTAATCATCACTAATTCTCCTGTGGGTGTATTTATTTCTATGGAATTCTTGTCACAAAGAATTCGAGCATGGTTGGCTACTAACCAATCCATTCCTAATACCACATCGAATTCGGCTAACTTCATAGGTAACAGGTTTGCAGAAAATTCATGGCCTAAGAGTTCGATCTTTTCTTCTCGCAAAACCTTATCTATGTTAACAGAATTTCCATCTGCCGTTTCTACCGTAAAAATTGCCTAAGGTTGGTTAAAGGTAGGTTAAGAGCTTGGCAGAATGAAGTATTTATAAAACTTTGGTTTGCACCAGAGTCAAATAATATTTTTGCATAAACTTTGTGAACTAGGAACGTACCAGTTATCACGTCAGGAATTAGTTCTGCTTCCTGGGTAGTTAACTGGAAGGCTCTTGAGTTTCTTTTGGTAACTCCTTCTGCAAGTTTGGCTTTGTTATCAGCTGGTTTGGCCAATTTAGGGCAGTCTGGCCTAAAATGTCCAGCTTCTCCGCAGTTGTAGCAGATTGTTGCTTTCTTCTTCCTGCAATCTTCTTCTTGGTACCCCGGGATTTTGCAGAAATTGCAATACCCTTTGCATATTCCAAAATGTTTTCTTTTGCAAGCATTGCAAAATGGAACAATGGAAGATTGCCCAGTCCCCTTTTTCTTGAAATTGCTACGATTACCCACACGAAATCCCTGGGTAATCTTTTGGGCCACTTCCTTTTTCCAATTTTCTTCTCTTGTGCGTACCATCCCGTCAGTTAAAGTATTAGCTAATTCCACATCATCGTCAATAGTGCGAGGTCTCGCAGCCTTGACGATATCACAGATTTCGCCAATCAATCCCCAAATATAGCGAGAAATAAGTACCGGCTCTAGCGAAGCCAGGGTTGGTACCACTCTCGCATACTCGAAGAATGTCGAAGTATACCCTCGACAGTCTACATTCACCATCCGGTGGTTCAGGAACTTATTCGCCATTTGTTCCTTTTCATATTCAGGGCAGAATTTTCTTTCCACCGGTCGCGTAAATTCTTCCCAACTTATGGCATAGGCCACATCGCTTCCCTTCGCTTGATGTACTGTATTCCACCATTCTAGCGCCACTTCTTTAAAAATATGCGACGCGTACATGACCTTGTCTTCTTCTGCACATTTACTTATTTTAATCACCGCCTCGGTTTTCTCTAACCAACACAGTGCAGCAGTCGCCCCTTCGTTGCCTGCAAATTCAGCTGGTTTACAGGCAAGAAATTCCTTATAAGTGCAACCAGGCGTTGCAGCTTTCATTTTCTTAAGGAGCGGGGCTTGCTTTCCATCGTTGTCGTTATTAGTATGGTTGCCACCTCCGTTTACACTATTACTGAAATTGTCACCGTGTGTGCGTTTGCTAGGAATAATTTGTTGAGGTTCAACTGGATTTCGAGCAGCAACAAGTATTGCTGGAATAGCATTGGCTATTCCCTGAGCAACGATATTCTCGATATCTTGCCTATTCAGAAATTGATCTTCATGATTTTGCTCAGATTGATTTAGTTCATTAACAGGTTCATTACCAGCGTGTGCCATCTGGTAATTAATTTATATAAGGAATTAGCATAAAGAATTTAACAACCAAACATAAAATAATTGCACATAGTCACGTTAACAAGTATAACCAAAATTGTCGATTTTTCGACTTTCGATATTTTATATATATATATATAATAGGCATCCGTACAAACTGGTTATCTTACAAAGTTTTATTTTTAAGTTATTTCACATAATTATATTTTTATGATTATATTATTATTATTACTAAACACACATTCCTACAATCACATAACCCCGGTCACATCATCCCTGTCAGCTGGCGTCTTAGAAACGACGTTCCCTTTCGTCGTACTTCCAAGATATTCTTCCCCTACTTCCCTAATTCGATTCCCTGCATCAATTAGTTCCTCTCCGTAATAACGGAGTTCCGCCAAATTTTCCATGTTCATAGGTGGGTGCAGTGGAGGTTCTGGGTCGAATTGAGGGAAAAATGTATTAGGGTTGTTTAGGAGATTTTGAAACTGCCAGTCGGTGGTCCACCATTCTTCTAGTTCTGCTGGTAGAGGTTGGGAGTGGATAATAGGATCTGGGATTTCAGGCTCTAGGTCAACTGGAAGTTGTGCTTCCGCTGGGTAATTAAAAAGATTTTCACCGACAGGTCCGATGAGGTCATTAAGTGCTAGTTTATGATCCAACTCTTCCCAGGGTGACATTTCCTGGTCTTGCCTGGAACTTTCTCCAATCTCTACTTCCTTGCCTTTACCTTTTAAATCCTCCGTCTTTATAACTTTCCGTGTTGCTGGTTTCCTCCTGCGCACACGCCTCCAGCCCACAATTCTTCTTCTCTTCTTTGGCTTAGGTTTCTCTGGAGGTTGGGTTTGAAATTCCATAGGTTCCTTTATGTCAGCACAATACCCGGTAAAGTCTCTGGAAACTTCCACATTTACAGGATAGAGATTGAGATTCTAAAGGGCTTTAGATAACTCATTCATGCTGTTTTAGCAAATATAAGGAAACATACAAAATTCTAGGTTAAATGTTTGTAACTTGAATTTTCACATAATCATAGATTGGAAATCAGAAAATTAAGTATAAATAAAAATATGAAATATTGCGATTTTATATATATTACAATTTACAACTGAAATTATACTAGGGATTATTTATTTTATTCTATCTTTTCTTACTAAGTTGTTTATCTAATAGGCAAGTTTCTTTAAAATTTCTGGCTTATAGGTGACATATGTACTGATGGTTCAATTATAAGTTAGCATTTACTGCTACAGTGGCTAACATATAGAGATTTGCCCATTGTTCATCTAACTCATCTTCCCATGGTGAGTTATCTCCTGTTCCCTGAGTCTCTTTATTAATTATCACTTCTTTTGTTTGTGACTTCCTCATTTTCTCTTGACTTTTTCTAATAATATAACTTCTTTTCTTAGGGGTAAGTGGTTTCTCAAACTGTACCTTACGAACAAATATTCCTTCCTCAGTATCTGTTGAGTATCTTGAGGAATTTGATCGGGATAAAGTTCCCTTATCTTCTGGTGAACTATCTAATTTATGATAGATGTCCGAGATTCTTTGCTTACCCATACTGTAACTGACAAGTAGTCAGTTAAAAACACATAATCACAAGATAGTAATCAGGAAAATTAAGTATTTTTAAATACTTAATAGGCTTAAATCAGTGGCTCTGATACCACCTTTTCCTGTCACGGCCCCAGCCCCGGTTTGACCCGGTCAGGAGCCGCGGGACAGGAACCCGTGGTATTTAATAATTGATGCGACAGCGGAAGATTTATCAGGATCTTTTAAAACTTAAAAATTGCCCAATTATTTTATTTCATAATTCAGGATAAACCCCGTAATTTACAATAGAGGAGTTTCACTAGGGAATTCCCTGATTTATAAAACATGTTTATTTATTTTAACTGAGCCACCTCTTCAAGCTTGTTAGTGCTCCGTAGCACGTTTTCCTTGATTTACAGCAGGTCGCTTGAAACATGATTTAAAAATATTTTATCAGCGGGGAAATACTGGCGAGTCACTCAATTTGATAAAATGACACATATTTATAAATTACAACATAAGAGCGATTACAATGGCTTCTATCTTATTTTTATCTGGCGCCGTGTCACCTCCTGGTGACGATGGTCATACCACTATTGAGTCTATTTCCCCAAGTAGTGATGATTATCACTGTTAGGATTTATTAGCCTAACCGTGAGACATTAGTAATGTGCACAATACCCCACTAGCCAGTGATTCAAGATAACCACGACTTAATCCCTGTAATTATAACTTTTGAAAAATAATGGAGTATTGTAAAATACTTTTGATAAAAGAGAATGACTCACATTGCAGATTTAAACGGGCAGAGTTTAGCCTACTGATTAGCCTTGTAACCTAATTTAAATAACAATGCACACGAACTAGGTCAGTAACTAATACACCATTTACGATAACTCACGAGATAAAAACCCTCACAACGAATGACAAAGTGCAACACTTAAACATCCATCGAATTCACGACGAATGACAAAGTATAGCACTAATTTGGGCAGCACTTAAACATCCATTGGATAGTTTTCAATCGATCGGACATTGAATCGTAGCAGCGATCAAGTTAATACCCTGTATCGTAGCAGCGCCTCACTATCTTAAAACTTCGATTTTATGCAACATACTTCGTTTATGAGGTTTGGTTTCGACATCAGTGAACTGCTCATGGCCCCTTCTATTTATAGCTGAAAAATGGGTCTTACGCGGCCCGCGTAAGCCCACCCTTAACCTTTACGCGGCCTGCGAGGGCACCTAGTCGTAGATTAGGGCATCCGTGTCACTGGTAGGCATGCCACGTGGGTGACACGTGGACCGGGAACGCTTATCCGGTCAACAGGGATTTGACGCGGCCCGCGTAAGGCCATGCTTAACCCTTACGCGGCCCGCCTGAAGATCAAAAATCTGATTTTATTGATTTTTGATACGGATTAGGGTTTCAAGGGTTCGGGTTTTTACTTACGGTTCGTTTAGGGACATTTTTGAAGGTCCTTACACCTTTTAAACCTCCCGATTGCTCGGGAGGACGAGTAGGTCTCGTGAGGGTTATATAGGGAACACACCCACAACGTTCATTTAGCTACTAAATAAAATAAAACAAATAATAATACAAACTCTACAAGAATTATACCTGATTTGCCTCTCATGGTGGTCGAAGTGCACATTTGCCTACCGAGTTTCCAACATACGCTCGGTAGTTGGCATGTTGGATCCATTCTCTTTTTATTTTACGCGGCATGCATAGTAAGCTACTTTGGGGTCGTTTTTTGATGAATTTTCCAATGTCTTGCAAGGCTACCCTTCGAATCCTTATACCTGAACCCGCATCCCCAACTTTGTTGGTTGGGGTGATAAGTATGGGAGAAGGAGAGATATGACTTTGAGCTTCTTTTGGCTCTGACCCGTCTTGCGGTGTTACGACTTTCGCTCGGTTCAAACATTCAATTACTTGCTCCGGAAGTTCCATAACCTCTTCTACCACATCACCATCCACCATTGCACCCTTAGGCAAAACCTCGTGGTCGTGTTTAATTTGGGCTATTTCCTCAGCTAATTGACCCACTTGCATTACCAATACTTCATGGGCTTTATCTCTCACTTCATTCGCTTTCTTCATATCTTTGATATCCTCGTGATATCCTTTCACCATGTATATGAGAGCATCAAGCTTGGAATGCATTGAATCTTATGGGTCCTTGTATGCGGATGGATGGTATTCATGGTAATAACCGACATACTCCTCCCGGTAACTCGAGTAATGTGGCATCTCTTGTGCATAAATGTTGCAATCCCACTCTTGCTCGTAATTGTAATCCGTATCGGGGTGGTAGTATTCTTGACGATTTGGTGGTGGTTGTGGTGGTTTAACGTATGGATAATGTGAGGATGGACCATTGAAATCTTCATAATCAGCCCTCCCATATTCGTACAATCCGCTGAGGTAGTCTTCTCGATCCTTGTATGCTTGAACCTTCTCGTATAAAACAGAGCAATCCTCTAATAGATGTTCTCCACTTCCGCAACACTCACACGGATCATCATCTACCCAATTCATATTGAAAGATGGTGCCTGCAAAACATGTACCTGCACAGACAAGCTCAACCACCCAAAGTAAAATCACAAAATACAAGAAAGAAAACTAACACTAAAATCGAACAAGTAATGAAATACTAAGCGCACTAGCTCCCCGGCAAGGGCGCCATTTTTGACGTGACCGTGTCGTCCCGATCAGTAAAAAACCCAATTAAACCTAGGTAGCTAGGGTAAGTCGGGTATCGTATCCACGAAGAGCATGTGGTCAGTATCGCACGACCTGTTCGATTAGTTAGACTATTCACAAAAATGTACAAAGTGATTATGAAGCTTGCTAATTTTTAGTTGTTTGTTTGATTTTTTTAAAAGAACTCGGAGTGAACCGACAAATTGATATTATCTAAAACAACTACTTACTAACTAAGATTGCAACGCTAAATTACTTAATTGAAAATGAGAATTGAGGAAACGGATCACACTCGGTTCGATAATTGTAAGACCTAGGGTTCCTACATGTTCTAACTTGATTCAATTGTATATAGTGATTAACGGATTTCTATCACAAAGCTTAGGTGCCAATTGCTATCAACGTCATGGACAACGACCCGTAATGCACTTCATTACCTCGGACATGTAAATCCTAACCTAAGATAAGGCATAAGTGCACAAATTCATTTCGCAAAGTCAAATTTTATAATCATTCGACAATTCACAAATTCAATTCAAATGCACGACAATTATCAAAGTGTTCAAATACTAAACAACTTGTCACAAAATCAAATCCAAATACAAATGCATAAACCCTAGAAAATCTTACAACAATCTACACCGGGTTAAACCGAGGAGACTAGCCGCTCATGGTTGAATGGTCGCGATCACCGGATGACGAACACGAACACCACACCATGATCTTGAGTCTTGAGGGAGAGTTGGAGGTTAGGGTTTGAAGGTTTGATGGGGAATGATTGAAGATGATGGAAATGGTGATTGTGGAATGGATTAGGGTTCTAGGTTAGAGGTGAATGGTAGGTAGTGTTAGAGATGATTGGGAATAGGTTAGATGCTTGTGAATGATTCCAAGGAGGTGTTTTAACCCCCCACAACTCTTAACCCTCGAATAATTGGCCCCGAAATCGTTTCAACTCGTCAAAAACTCAACAATCAACAAATTTCGCGACAGAAAGATCCAAGTGGTGTCGCCGACGGCCCCACTGGGCGACGGTGCTCCGATGTGGTGATTCCGTCCGACGTCTTGTTTTACTGTATACGGGGTTTCCGGGCGATGACACTTTCTACGGGGCGTCGGCGACGGTCCCTACAATACCACTTCTCCGTTTTTCGCGTATCTTGGTCCCGGTTAACCCATTTCGCGTCCCGGTGGTCCGTAAAGCGTCCCGATTAGCTCCTTAAACTACATAAGACCTGAAAACACAAATCCCATTAAAAGTAGGCTATTTGAGATTAAAATTCACATAAAAACATTAACTTAAACATTTACAAACACCGGTTTTCGACCACGTATCAACAGGGACCAAAATAATTGTATAATATCCACTTTTTAGACCATGTGTAGTCTTAAAGCCCCTTAGGGGTTGTTATGCGACAAGTGGCGAAATGCGTAAGAGAGGGGCTTTATGAGGCTTTATGTCGCAACCCCCGATCCCATATCCCTGGGAACGGGCAGCCGCGAGCCAGTTTCGGTGGTATCTCGTATTGTCTAATTTGGCAGCGGAAATTTTCATCAGGACCGTAGTTAGGAAATATATGATCAGAGTAAAATACCACATTTTCATAGTATTAAATACATGGGATAAAACCCAAGTTCGTAGTACACACATTTTCATAGGAATAAATCCTATTTTATTTAATAAAAACATCTATTTTATTTTAGGTAACTTTATTGCCACTTTTCCAAGCCTTCAGTGCTGTCCAGCTGGCTTTTATTTGGCTTTCACAATTTGTTACCTGAAACGCGTTTTAAAAACATTTGTCAGTGGGAAATACTGGTGAGTGAATCCCAGTTTAATAAGAAAAACCCCGTGTACAGTATTGAGGGCGATCTCGCAATTACATTTGTTTCCAAGACATAACAATTAACATCCATGGTACTGTCAAACCCGACTTGTGGAAATGTTACTCCTTCACCAGGTGGTAACAAATTTTGTATACAAAACCCCAACATACTCATGATAATTGTATTCTTACAAATACTCAATAACTGTTATTCGCATGGAAAAGTATTTAAGATTTTGTAAAAACAGTTAACAAAAGGTTTACAAAAAGTGGATCAACTCACATTGCTGTCTTAGATTTTCCGTAAGGGTTTCCTGGTGACAATCTATAATTTACACAAATGCACACGCGTTAGTATAATAACCCATTTTAACATTAGTAATACCCTCCCCGAGATGGCATTCCAATGACTACGTCGGGCAGAACCACGACAGCCGTTACGAAACCCTAGATCAATCAGGCAGCGTATCTAATACGTATCCAGGGGTTATAATACTTACAACAGAGCAGAACTTCGCTAATTAGGGTTAGACCCGAGTATAATGCCTATAATGTGAGAATTCGAGATACAGAAAAGATTTTGATCGATTTTGAATGAAACCCGATGGCCTGCTTATATAGTTGCTGAGTCTGGTTCTCTCGCGGCCCGCGTAACACAAGGTCAGGGCCTACGCGGCCCGCGTTGACCCCAGGTCAATGCGTAGGTGATCCGGGTCATCAGGTAGGTTCGCCGGGTGTTGGGCCACGTGGCCACACCGGGATGCGCCACCTTTTAAGCTCACGCGGCCCGCGTGAAGGTTGGGGTGGGTCTTACGCGGCCCGCCTCAACTTAAAAACTCAATTTTTAATTATTTTTAATACTTTTTAGGGTATTCGGGGTCCTTTTTCTCGTATGGGGGTGTATTTAGGGACATATTGGGATATTTTAAAATATATTAGGGTGTTCGAAATATTATGAGGGTGTCGGTTTTATTGAGGGTTGTTACATCCTCCCCACATTGTTTTAGAGCTCGTCCTCGAGATCTACTGGAACAAGTGTGGATATTTCCTTTGCATTTCAGATTCAAGTTCCCATGTATATTCAGGTCCTCTTTTGGAGTCCCACTTCAGTTTGACCAGAACTAATCTCTTATGTTTGAGATTCTTGATTTTCCCGTCTTCAATCTGTAAAGGTCTTTCTACAAACTTGAGTTGTTCGTTTACCTCTATATCATTAAGAGGTACTACTAATGATTCATTATGCTAAGCATTTCTTGAGATTTGATACATGAAATATATCATGTATTCCTGCCATTTCCTCTGGCAGTTGTAGCTGATAGGCTACAGGTCCTATTTTTCTAATAATCTCAAAAGGTCAAATATACCTGGGACTTAGCTTTCCTCTTTTGATGAATCTTACTACTCCTTTCCAAGGAGAGACCTTTAACAATACTTTATCTCCTACTTGAAATTCCAAGGGTTTGCGTCGGTTATCAGCATAGCTCTTTTGTCGATCACGTGCTGCTTTCAGTCGGTCTTTGACTTGAATAATCTTGTCAGTTGTTTCTTGCACTATTTCAGGTCCAGATAGTTGCTTCTCCCCAATTTCTGCCCAACAGACTGGGGTTCGGTACTTACGTCCATAAAGTGCTTCGAATGGTGCAGCATTGATACTAGTGTGATAACTATTATTATAAGAAAATTCTATTAAAGGTAAATGATTGTCCTAATTACCTCCGAAATCAATTACACAGGCTCTAAGCATGTCTTCCATCGTCTGAATTGTCCTTTTGCTTTGTCCGTCTGTTTAAGGATGATAAACTGTGCTTAGATTCAACTTGGTTCCCATGGCTTTTTGGAAACTTGACCAAAAATGAGAGGTAAAACGACTGTCTCTATCAGAAATGATCGATAAAGGTATTCCATGTAATGAAATGATTTCATTTACATATAATTTAGCTAATTGTTCCATACTAAAAGTTTCTTTCATTGGTAGGAAATGGGCTGACTTGGTTAGCCTATCTACAATCACCCAGATTGTATCATTTCCTTTCTTTGTTTTGGGTAATTTAGTAACAAAATCTATTGTTATCAATTCCCATTTCCATACTGGCATTTCTAGCTGTTGCAATAGCCCTGGGGGTTTCTGGTGTTCAGCTTTAACTTGTGAACATGTTAAACATTTAGAAACATAGGCTGCTATGTCCTTCTTCATTCCTATCCACCATAAAATTTTCCTTAAATCCTGGTACATTTTATCATTTCCTGGATGCATCGTATATTTAGACTTATGGGCTTCTTCTAATATATGATGACGTAGGTTTCCTAATTTAGGTATCCATATTCTCTTTTTATAGAATCTCCAAATTCCATCTGTTCCTTGTTCTAATTCCTTTAACATACCTTTCAATTTGTTAGTATCATCCTTGATTACTGATTCTTGTGCTTCTCTTATCTGATCATTTAAATCTACTTGCAAATTTAATTTAAGAGAACATACCCTTTTTGGCTTTTCATGATACTTTCGGCTTAAAGCATCTGCTACTACATTTTCTTTTCCTTCATGATACTGGATATCACAATCATAGTCACTAAGCATCTCCATCCAGCGTCTTTGTCTCATATTCAATTACTTTTGCCCGAAAACATACCTTAAACTCTTATGATCGGTAAATATGGTAAACTTACTACCATAAAGGTAATGTCTCCAAATCTTAAGGGTAAAAATTATAGCTCCTAATTCCAAGTCATGGGTTGAAAAATTTTCTTCATGATTCTTAAGTTGCCTAGATGCATAAGCTATAACCTTTTGGCGTTGCATCAATACACATCCATAACCTATTTTGGAAGCATCACACTAGACTACAAAGTCTTCAGTTCCTTCTGGTAATGCTAATATGGGTGTGTGGGTTAATCTATGCTTAAGAATTCTAAACGCTTCTTCTTGTTTTGGTCCCCATTCAAACTTAATGGATTTACAGGTTAACTTAGTTAAAGGAATGACTATTCTAGAGAAATCTTGAATAAATCTTCTATAATAACAGGCCAATCCTAAGAAACTTCTAACCTCGGTTGGTGACTCAGGGGTTTTCCATTTAGTAATAGCCTCGATTTTTGTTGGATCCACATATATTCCTTCATGATTCACTAAATGTCCAAGAAATTGTACCTGCTCTAACCAAAATCTACACATTGAAAACTTAGCATAAAGCTTTTCCTTTCTTAATTGACTCAAAAGTGTGAGCAAATGCTTTGCATGTTCCTCTTTATTTTTAGAGTAAATTAGAATATCATCTATAAAGACAATTATGAATTTATCCAAATATGGCTTACATATTCGGTTCATCATGTCCATAAATGCGGCTGGGGCATTGGTTAAACCAAATGGCATGATAGTAAATTCATAATGGCCATACCTTGTTCTGAATGCGGTCTTAGGAATATCCTCTTCATGTACCTTTAATTGATGATATCCTGACCTTAAATCGATTTTAGAGAAAAATCTAGCTCCTTGCAATTGATCAAACAGATCATCGATTCTCGGTAGTGGGTACCGATTCTTAATCGTGACCTTGTTTAATTCACGGTAGTCAATGCACATACGGATTGATTCGTCCTTCTTTTTAACGAACAAAATCGGTGCTCCCCACGGTGATGAGCTTGGCTGTATGAATCCTTTTTCCAGCAATTCATCCAATTGTTTCTTTAATTCCTACATCTCTGCTAGTGCCAAACGGTAGGGTACTTTGGCAATCGGCGCCGTTCCTGGCAGTAGATGAATTCGGAATTCAACTTCTCTGTCTGGAGGTAGTCCTGGTAATTCTTCTGGAAATACATCTGAAAACTGAGACACTACTGGAATGTCTTTAGTTCTTTTCTTTTAGTGTTAGTGATTATAGAAATCAAATACACTACAGATCCTTTTCTTATATAACTTGCAGTTTTCATCACAGAGATGAATTTCGTGGATCTAGAGGGTTTATCTCCTTTAATTGTGATCTTTTCACCTTTCGGTGAATTTACTTGGATTGACTTTTGATCTCATAAAATACTAGCTTTATTGGCTATTGACCAATCCATTCCTAAAACAATATCAAATCCTGCCAGATTCATTGGGTAAAGGTTTGCAATAAACTTTTGATTTAAAATTTCTACTCTTGCTCCCTGCAAGATTTCAGAAATCCTAACTGTTTCTCCATTAACTATCTCTACTAGACATTCTTGTGGTAGTTTAGTTAATGACTGATTTAGAAGTTTGCAAAATGAAGTATTAATAAAACTTTGGTTTGCACCAGAGTCAAATAATACTTTAGCAAAAACATCATTAACTAAAAACGTACCAGCTATGACATCCAGAATCATCTTGGCTTCATCTGCAGTCAGAACGAATGCTATAGCATTTTTAGTGTTCTTGTTGTTCACAGCTGGAGCCAATTTCGGACAATTCGGCTTGATGTGACCTTTTTCTCCACAGTTGTAGCATAGTCAATTACTGGATTTTCTCCTGCAATCTTCTTCCTTGTGTCCTGGCATCTTGCAGAAATTGCAAAGAGTGGAGCATTTTCCCGAATGCTTTTTCTTGCAGACCTTGCAGAATGGTGCAGAGGTAGAACCCATATTCCTACGGTTGTAATTCCCAGAACGGAATTCTTAAGTAAGCATTTGGGTTAGGTTCCTCCTCTGGTCTTCTTCTTTAGTACGGATTAACTCATCTGTCAAGGTATTAGTGTTGGATCGTTCGGTGACCCTAAATAGTCAGTATGAGTAGTTCATCATCAAGTACAAAGGCGGAATCAATGTAAAAGATGTCAACACAGCTTGTTCCTCTCTAATTATCCTTTTATTGATCAATCCTGAGCTTTTTACACGTTCAAATGACAAACGGACAGCACCTCGACTCAGAGATAATGACCAGATTCCGCTCCAAATGAAACCAGCACACACATATATATACTAATCTGATTTCGCTTGAACATGCAACATGTCATTTCAAGCGAAATAACATAAGTTGATTTCGCTTGAACTGTTCCATGTCACTTTCAAGCGAAATACCACACTTTAACACATAAAACCCTAAATTCTAACCCTGTTGTGTGCTCGTTCATCCTATCTAGACATAAGACTCGACTAAGACGAAGTTAACAGACACTAGGTGCACCAACAGACTCCCCCTTGGATCTTGACGAAGTCTTTGGCGTCGAGTCTTTAGTCTTTGTCTTTTTCCAAATTGTCTTGACATTGTAAAAGCTCCTTTCAATCTTTATCTTCAAACTTTAATCTTCAATCTCCCCTTTGAGTGTTGATTAAGAATTCTGACTCCCCCTTTCGCAGACTCCCCCTCTCGATATGCTGAGGCTCGAATTCAGTTTCAAACTTTGAGATTTTGATGCCATGGAGAACTTTACTTCCTGCACAATCTCTACCTTAATATAAGATATATGACAATAATAGTTTCAATACATACTTACCTTTCACCTTCATTTGATGGTTTTGTCAGAATTAGAAATTCACTTAAGTATTCAGGTCCAAATTAATGACCCTGATTACTCAATTAATCTACCAAGTCCAACTTAATGACCTAGGTTGATCAGAGACAATTCACACTGACATTTTGTTAAACTTTTTCAAACATTTTCTTAAAATTTACAAGTTTCAAATTAATGAACTTGCTTTAACTTTCCAACTGTCACAAACTTATCATGTTAAGCTCACGACCCATCTTCCAGTTCAGAAACTTCCTGCATCTGCTTCAATTCGAATCTGAAGATCAACTTTCCACTTTGGTTTGTCGGAAAATAAAGCAGAAATGTAAAATCTTTTTGAATTTTTAATAAGGTTTCTAAACTAGAAATGAAATACAGAAATAAAATGCAATGAAAGTAAACTATTTACAAACATATTTTTGGTAAGCGTGTTAGGGAATCATATCAGCTATTCGACAAGTCACAAGTACCGTTAAGCTTCAATTACATACTCAGAATTAAACAATTCACTTAGATTGTCGATACACTGATCCACTTAAATTCTCACACAATTTTCAATTTGTCCAGGATACGGATTAAGTGTTTTAGTGACTTAAACTCATACGTGTATCCCACCTCTTGAATATACTCATGTATCCAAATCCCAATATTCAGTCTTACAGGTGAATATACCACAGATGATATCTGTAAGGGGTTAAATTGCGAAGAACCGTGAGAGCTCAGGTCAGAACTTCCATTCAGCAAAGAGATGATGGCTTCGACTTTGAGTGGGTCCCCTTTAGAGGATCTTTTTTTCAACAGCCATGATTAGCATTTTTCAATGTTTCATCATTTTTTAGCTGAGGGTGGTGCTATATTTCAAGCAATGCAGAAAGTATTATTTGGGGACTAGGCCATTGCTTCCGCATTATCATAAGTCCCGGAATAATACCCTAGATATCACTGAATATAAAGACCTAGTATCTCAGAAAGAGGGATCCTTCAAACAAGATTTCAGGGGTTACCTATATATCCAAGTAGTGTTCCCCACGAAATAAGCAAGTAAGGATTTTAGGTTTATATCCCGAACAAACCTACTAAATGTGTAAAAACCTATCGGCATATCATCAGCGAGACTGTTTAACCACTTTTAAACATTACAAATCTTTAGCATACCGTAACTGTCAAGCCAATGTACTATCATTTTCCCTTTTTACACAAGCTCTTTTCTGGTTCTCTATTGTTTTTGGATTTTTGAAATTTTTTACTGTGTTTGTATTTTCTGAAAATATTACCCTACTCCCCCTAAATACCAAAACAAGTAAAAAATCGACAAACCATTGCAGATTGCTTCTCAACATCATCATCTACAATGTTTCCTTCATCAACGCCAAGAATCTCTTCCAACACCAATAAAAGCTTCATACCGTTCAATTTTAGCAAATATTGAAAACGAGTTTTGTCAAATGCTTTGGTATGTAAATCAGCTTTTTGTTCGTCAGTGTGGATTTTCTCAATTCGTATCAACTTCTTCTCGAAACAATCTCGGATGAAGTGATGACGAATTTCAATGTGTTATAAAAACGTGGTGGAACAACAGGTTTCTTGTAGTAAGTTTATCTTTTTCAAAATTCATTTGCCTCTTTGTCTGATTCAAACCTTCTACTTCAGACAAATCAATTTCAACCAGTTTGAAAACATTTTTCAACTTGTTCATATTAACATTCTCCAGAGGAAACTCAGAATCCGAATACAACTTATCCGATCCCGACATCTTGTACATAACAAAAGTAGGTTCTTCATTTAAGTTGTTTTTGGATTTTGGTTTCGGAATGTAATTGTTCAGAAAACACTCTTCATCCTCAATTGAATCACTATCAGACTTCAAAACACTTTCAGCCGTGCCTTTCACAATATCAGTTTGAACACTATCATCGGATGAAGAAAATGTAACATCAATTGACTCTGGAAGTTTTATTTTATTTGTTTCATCTTCATCATTAACCAACCCAGATTTCTTCTTTGAGAAATTGTTTAGAACTGGTGGTGGAACCTGATGAAATCCAACCCCGATTCCATCAAAGTCTACATCTTCGCCTGCTTTGTTTTTCCCGATGGGTTTGGGAACAATGTGCTGTAAAACAAAGCTTGCAGAATTGTAACTGTTCAATTTCAACTGGATGCGTTCATTTTCAATTTTGGCTTCTTGAAATTGAAGCTTCAACTTAGCAATTTCATCCAGTTGCTGATTGATTAACTTTTCTTTCACTCTAAGAACACCGGTCAGTTGAAGATTTTCCTTATCTGTCTTACCATTTCTTTCATCACAATCTTTAACCGTTCGTTTTAGCTTATCAAAATTTTCTGAGATTTGACGATTTTCAAGAATCAATTTTTCATTTTCTTTCCTAATTCTTTCTACGTCATTTTTATCTTTTTCGATTTTCTCAGTTAATTCTTTTAATTTGTCGTTCGAAGCTTTCAACAATTTATCGCAGTTTAAGATTTGATCTTCAACACTTCTGACTCTACCAGTCAGTTCTTCAACCTTCTTATCACTAAGGTAAGCAACTGTACTACAAACTTTGCACTCTTTCATGCAATTTTTGCAGTTGTTCTCAGATTTACCATTCTTACCTGACACATGTGTATCATTTGTACTGACCTTATCTTTGGACTCAGTTCCAGAACCAGAAACTAACTCTAGTTCTTTTGCAGCTAGAACTTTGTCAGCCATTTTCTTCAAGTTTTCAGCGGTGAGTTCTTGTGACGTATCAATAACTCCATCATCAATCTTCTTTGGCTCTGGTTCTTTTGCTGTCTCTTTTTCTTTCTCAACAACTTCTCCTCCTCCCCACCATTCTCTCTGTCTGGCTTCTTCTTCATCAGCAACTTGCTTGGTGAGAACTTCAAGATCAACAGTATCTGGATCAACAGCTATGTTACCATTAGGATCAAGATAACATTCTCTATCAGGATCCCATCTTTTCGCCTGTTTAGCTTCTTTGTATATACGATAGATTTTGCTTTTCATGAAATGAGTTGTTTCCCTCCTGTTCACATACTTCACTTCTTCAAATCTTTTATCTTTAAACGGAATAATCTTTGCTGCTGTAAAAGCATAACCAACTGCGTCTTCCTCAGGCAAAACATCACTCCAATCGTAACCTTCATCGTCATGAAAAACTGCAAGTGCCCTGGATTTCTCTTTGGGTACCTCCTCTATCTGCTTCATCCTGGGAGGTTCTGGTTTATTCTGATGATAAATTGCCTTTTTGTAATAATCCTCTCGAAAAGGATTTGCAGTATCATCAGTGTAAGCATTTCTGCACTCACGCTTAAAGTGACCTTTCTGTTTACATTTGAAGCACGTCACTTTTGACTTGTCAAAACCTAACTTGGTAGAAGGTCCACCAATAGACTGTCTTCCAGTAATCTCCATGAAACGCTGCGCTCTTCTCACTGCACTGGCCATACACCACCGTATATCGATCAATTCCATATCCTCAGGATCTATTTGATCGTAGTCTTCCTTTGTTAGGTTGGTGTTGCCTATCTTTCCTGCAACGAGACTTTCGTACGATTCTAACACAGACGCTAAAAACACCATCTGTTGTTTAGCAGACTCTTCACTGAAATTCTGACCATTCTTCAGATCAACAGCAATGTTGCATTGAAAGAGATTCTTTGATGCAGATTGGTTTGAAGTTGTTGAAGAAGATCCACCATGGTAGCCACTGCTAGGAGTTTCTTGATTCTTTGTATTTAAGCTCTCTGCAGAAAATGTTGTTCTTGGAGAACTAGTCTTTGGTAGATTTCCTCTGTAGTACAACTCCACATTCTACTGATAAGATGAGTTGTTGATTTTGCTAGATTTCTTGATCTCCAACTCGTGACTCTCCAATCTTTCAATAAGCAGATCCACTTTCAAATCAGCAGGCTTTATCGTATTCTTCAGCATCAATGCAAAATATTGCCAGTCTTGTTCATTCGGAAGTGCGTCAAACAACTTGTCTACCAGCTCTTCTTGAGTGTAAATGATATCATGTCTAGCAAGCTCCATCTTCAGATGCCCAAATCTCTCAATCATCTTGGAAACTGACTCGTTCTTCAAACAACCAAACAAATCAAACTCTTTTCGTAACAGTTTCTTTTTGTTCTTAACTATTTCAGCACTACCAATACATTTTATTTTTAATTTTTTCCAGAGATCTCTCGAATCTTCGTATTCGATCAGTGCGATTATATCATCTCGAATAGATTGGTGAAGCAAAGCAATACACTTTTGTTCAGAAACATATCTTTCAATTTGATTATCTTCCAAGTTCTCATAATCATCTCTTCCCAAATCATAGCCATTTTTCAGACTTCTCCAACTCTGATAAGCAAACGCCTTAAGCCATTCCTCAAATCTTGTAGCCCACCTGTTGTAATCTTCAATCGCCATCAGCTTGGGCGGCTTGTTGTATGTTCCATACGCACTGTCTACACTCATAGCATCATTGAGAATTTTCTTTGCACTCGGTGTTGTTGTATTCTCATTCGTATTGTTTAATGTGCTATCTCCCGAACCACCAGTAAATGCAAACACATCACAGAAAGGATTGAAATCATCCATCTTCACGTACCTGAAATGATCAACAAACACTTAGAAAATTTTTGATTTTGAAAAACAGCAACTTCAAGCGAAATCAGTTGAAGCGAAATAGCTTCAAGCGAAATCAGGTTTTAAGCTAGAATGCTTTTCAAGCGGAAACAGATTTTGAAGCGAAAACACTTATTTCGAGCGAAATATGATTTTGAAGCGAAATCCACTAGTTCCTTTCAAGCGAAATCTGAACTTGAAACAAAATGACTTATTTCGCTTGAACTTTCAAGCGAAATCTGATTTTCAAGCGAAATCAGACAATATCTTCAAGCGAAATCAAGATGACATCAGCAATTTCAAACAGTTTTTCGAGCGAAATCACAAGTTTTT
Source organism: Helianthus tuberosus (assembly GCA_030545235.1). NCBI lineage: Eukaryota > Viridiplantae > Streptophyta > Magnoliopsida > Asterales > Asteraceae > Helianthus > Helianthus tuberosus. The sequence continues at coordinate 21,412 of JARYGA010055928.1, read as the reverse complement.
ATCAGATTTAAGTCGAATTACGGTCCAAAACTTTCAAGGATTAGTTAACAGTATGTTTCGCTTGATATATGTGAAAATCAGGCCATTTCAACCGTGAAATTTCGTTCAAATCAGAAAAGAATGAGTAGAAGAGTGAGAATTCGGTAAAATCAAGCTGAATTGGTATGAACTCCTCGTCCTGGGCTCTGATACCACTTGTTGGATCGTTCGGTGACCCTAAATAGTCAGTATGAGTAGTTCATCATCAAGTACACAGGCGGAATCAATGTAAAAGATGTCAACACAGCTTGTTCCTCTCTAATTATCCTTTTATTGATCAATCCTGAGCTTTTTACACGTTCAAATGACAAACGGACAGCAGCTCGACTCATAGATATGACCAGATTCCGCTCCAAATGAAACCAGCACACACATATATATACTAATATGATTTTGCTTGAACATGCAACATGTCATTTCAAGCGAAATAACATAAGTTGATTTCGCTTGAACTGTTCCATGTCACTTTCAAGCGAAATAACACACTTTAACACATAAAACCCTAAATTCTAACCCTGTTGTGTGCTCGTTCATCCTATCTAGACATAAGACTCGATTAAGACGAAGTTAACAGACACTAGGTGCACCAACAATTAGCTAGTTCTACAGCTTCTTCTATAGTTTGAGGTCTAGCTGCCTTGACTACATGTCTAATCTCTCCAATTAATCCCCAGATATAACGGGAGATTAATACCGGTTCAGGTGATGCAAGGGTTGGTACTATTCTAGCATATTCAAAGAATGTGGTAGTATAACCCTTACTATCTACCCCGGTCATCCTTAAGTTCAGAAACTTATTTGCTATCTGTTCTTTTTCATTGGGAGGGCAGAATTTCCTTTCTACCATATTTTTAAATTCGTCCCATTCCATGTTGTATACCTTATCACTTCCCCTTGACTGGAGGATAGTGTTCCACCATTCTAAGGCTGCATTCTTAAACAGATTAGAAGCAAACATTATCTTATCTTCTTCAGCACACTTGCTTATTTTTAAAACATCCTCAGTCTTTTCTATCCAGCGTAGAGCTGCAATGGGTCCTTCATTGCCTGAGAATTCTATTATTCAGATTTTCTTGATTTCCTTCGTCGGCCATCTGAATTTTAAACATTTACCCCGTATTAATATCACAAAATAATAGTTAATATAGTCAATCACATGACATGCAATTTAGCCAAAAGCGTCGATCATTGCGACTTTACTCTATTCGTCTACTATGCATCTATTACACACCAGTACTGAAATAAAATTACAATACCAACTGAAATAAATAATAGTAGGCATCCGTACACACATATTTTATTATTTTATTATTATTATTACTATTACCGTCTCCATTCTCATACTCACGGATATGGATTCATCCAAAAATCCATATTGCGCTCGTCATACTTCCAGACGAGTCGCTCTCCCACCTGTCGCAATCTCTCACTACTTTCTAGAATTTCCTCACCAAATGTCCTAAGTTCTTGTACGTTTTCTGCACTCATTGGGGGTGCAGGTTCTAGGGCTGGGTTCGGAATCTGGGGTGCGGGTTCCTGGTATGGGGGTGTAGGTGCCTAGAATCGGTAAGGATCTTCTAAAATTTCCCTAATGTATTTGTCGTGGTAATAAGGATCTAAAGGGTCCATACCTGGATAGGCTCTTAGGTTCCGCATGGGTGTGTCTTCATGTATTGGGTAGCGTTGCACATAGTCCCTAACTTCATCCCACCAGGGATCGTAATTTGGGTCTAGGGGGTTTGGTGCTGGCACCCTAGGGATTTCTTCAGGATTGAAGTCATGCATCTCTACTTGGTTTTCAGGGTTTTCTATCTCCATGGGTTGGTCAGAGATTGGTAATTGGGGTTGGGGTGCTATTATTTGCTCCAGGTTAGGGTCAGCTGCAGTGGTTGCTAGGATGTGGATGTTGGCTATACCCCTATTTATCATATCCTGGGTATAGGCATCGGTTTCTCTCTTGGCTGCTGCTAGTACCCTCTGGTCTTGTAACTTTTTCATACGTTTTCTACGCTCGTGTGCCCCTCTACTGAACCATCCCCTCTTTTTCTGAGGAAATGACTCTTTTGACTGAGCCTTAAACACAAAGATTCCTTCTTCCGTATCAGCAGAGTACCCTAAGAGGGCAGGCTGAGAAGAGGAGGTGCCTTCGCTTCTAGGCGAACCAGACAATTGACGGTACGCGTAAGATGGTCCTTGGTCGCTCATACTATAAACTAACAAATAGTCAAATAACATATAATAATTAAATACAATTATGCACGTATTTCTGTAATTCATTTCCTAACAGATTAAATTTTGATGTCAGCAGAACGCTTCTGTGGCTGAATCAGTGGCTTAGCTCTGATACCACCTTCTGTCGCAACCCCCGATCCCATATCCCCGGGAACGGGCGGCCGCGAGCCACTTTCGGTGGTATCTCGTATTGTCTAATTTGGCAGCGGAAATTTTCATCAGGACCGTAGTTAGGAAATATATGATCAGAGTAAAATACCACATTTTCATAGTATTAAATACATGGGATAAAGCCCAAGTTCGTAGTACACACATTTTCATAGGAATAAATCCTATTTTATTTAATAAAAACATCTATTTTATTTTAGGTAACTTTATTGCCACTTTTCCAAGCCTTCAGTGCTGTCCAGCTGGCTTCTATTTGGCTTTCACAATTTGTTACCTGAAACGCGTTTTAAAAACATTTGTCAGTGGGAAATACTGGTGAGTGAATCCCAGTTTAATCAAGTTTAATGAGAAAAACCCAGTGTACAGTATCGAGGGCGATCTCGGAATTACATTTGTTTCCAAGACATAACAATTAACATCCATGGTACTGTCAAACCCGACTTGTGGAAATGTTACTCCTTCACCAGGTGGTAACAAATTTTGTATACAAAACCCCAACATACTCATTATAATTGTATTCTTACAAATACTCAATAACTGTTATTCGCATGGAAAAGTATTTAAGGTTTTGTAAAAACAGTTAACAAAAGGTTTACAAAAAGTGGATCAACTCACATTGCTGTCTTAGATTTTCCTTAAGGGTTTCCTGGTGACAATCTATAATTTACACAAATGCACACGCGTTAGTATAATAACTCATTTTAACATTAGTAATACCCTCCCCGAGACAGCATTCCAACGACTACGTCGGGCAGAACCACGACAGCCGTTACGGAACCCTAGATCAATCGGGCAGCGTATCTAATACGTATCCAGGGATTATAATACTTACAACGGAGCATAACTTCGCTAATTAGGGGGGTATTAGACCCGAGTATAATGCCTATAATGTGAAAATTCGAGATACATAAAAGATTTTGAACGATTTTGAATGAAACCCGATGGCCTGCTTATATAGTTGCTGAGTCTGGTTCTCTCGCGGCCCGCGCAACACAAGGGCAGGGCCTACGCGGCCCGCGTTGACCCCGGGTCAATGCGTAGGTGATCTGGGTCATCAAGTAGGTTCGCCGGGTGTTGGGCCACGTGGCCACACCTGGCTGCGCCACCCTTTAAGCTCACGCGGCCCGCGTGAAGGTTGGGGTGGGTCTTACGCGGCCCGCCTCAACTTAAAAACTCAATTTTTAATTATTTTTAATACTATTTAGGGTATTCGGGGTCCGTTTTCTCGTATGGGGTGTATTTAGGGACATATTGGGATATTTTAAAATATATTAGGGTGTCAGAAATATTATGAGGGTGTCGGTTTTATTGAGGGTTGTTACACTTTATATCACAAGAGGGTGTAGCGGGGTTATATGTATGAGGCTTTATATATACATATATGTATGTATATATATGTGTGTGAGTTAGTATATGCAATAATCCCCCATCACGCCGCTATGAGGTTCACGGGAACACAAAATTTAACCCCCATAGCGCCCGTAGTAGTGGTGTTGGGCGGCGCTATGGGGCGCCATGCTTGAGTTTGGCGTTATATCCCGGACCACTACAGGTGGCCTTATGACATCTGAATATAACATGTGTTTAGAAATCTCAAAAATTAAATTGTTTTTAGGACCCACACGTAACGACGGAACCTTTAAACCGAAAAAATAGACGTGAAGCGTTTATGTACAATTTTTGGTAGAAAACTATAGAAAACAATATGTAAATGCATGTGATAGATAAAGAATGAATTGCAAGAATTGTCCTTTATGTTTAAAATTGACGAGTTTTGTCCTTTATGTTTAAAAATCAAGCACGTTTTACCCTTTGGGCCTAACCCAGTTAGTTTTTTTCGTTAAATCTTGTCATGTGCCTTGCACATGAGGGCAATTTTGTCATTTTAACGAAGCAGGGACTAATTGTGTAAATAACTTAAAAAAGGTTTAGAAAAAAAAAATTATATATATAAACACACAAAAAACCCCCTGTTCTTTCATTCTCTCCCTCTTCTCACATCTCCTTCTCTCCCATTACATACATAACCACCGGCACCTTCACCGGCGACCCCCATCACCGCCACCTGAAACCTGCTGCCTCCATAACCACCGCCAACCCCATAACCACCGCCACCTGAAACCTGTAACCCCCAATACCACCGCCATCTGCTAATCACATCTAAGACCCCATAACAGCACCACCACGAATCGGATTGAACAAATTGGAACCCCATAACGACCGGCAATCAGCATCTGGGAACGGGAATCGGTGGCAGGGCAATCGGTGGAACGGGAACTCGCCGTTGCAGAGGCGGCGGCGGTTGTGCGGCTGAGCCGCCGTTGGTCTCCGCCATGTGAGGTTTTGTTTAATTGCAGATTGGTGATGATTGTGGTGGTGATTGGTGGTGTCAAATTAGTTCTCTCTAGAAATTGGGGGATTTGGGGTGAAATTGAATGGGGATTTGGGTGTCGGAGATGATTTTGGGGGTTTAACTCTGGATTAGTTGTTTCAATTTGGGATTTAAAGTACAGAGTGTGTGTTTTTCTTGCATCTTGATGTTATCTTGTGTGTGTGTTTTCTGTGTGAAGTGAATAGATGAGGAAAACCGAGGAAGATGAACCAGAAGAGTGGAGGATCAAAGTGGTGGTTATGGAGGCAGCAGGTTTCAGGTGGCGGTGGTTACGGGGGTCGCCGTTGAAGGAGCCGGTGGTTGTGGATGTGGTAGGAGAGAAGGAGATGTGAGAAGAGGGAGAGAATGAAAGAACATGGTTTTTTTGGTGTCTTTATATATATAATTTTTTCTTCTAAACATTTTTTAAGTTATTTACACAGTTAGTCCTTGCTTCGTTAAAATGACAAAATTGCCCTCATGTGCAAGGCACATGACAAAATTTAACGAAAAAACTAACTGGGTTAGGCCCAAAGGGTATAACGTGCTTGATTTTTAAATATAAAAGATAAAACTCGTCAATTTTAAACATAAAGGACACCGCCTGCAAAAAGGCATAAAGATAAATGACATTTCTTGCAATTCACTCATAGATAAATAACAATTATATGAATTCAAATTACATGAGTAAAAATCAAAACAAAAAGAAAATTCAAGTATGCGTTACACATTATTACATAAAGCTATGATGATTTGTACAAAGTTGAATAGTAAAACATAAACACAAAACCATTTTGTAAATTAATAGATGGATAATAGATGGATAATTTATATTTTTAATTGTTAGAAAAACAGATATTAAGAAAGAAAAAAAAGCAGGGTTTGACTTATTAAAGAGTTTGAACACTTGAACTTTCCACTTTTCAAAAACTTTAAAACTCTATACTTTTTTTTTCTTTAAATTATATCAACATCTTAGACTAAAGAGCTAAAGGGTGTGGGGATCATGGTTGGGATTAGGGCTGTAAACGAACCGAACGAACACGAACAAGGCCTTGTTCGTGTTCGTTCGTTAAGGAAATAAATGTGTTCACGAACGGTTCATGAACACTTACCGAACGAGATTTTATGTTCGTGTTCGTTCATTAAGGAAATGAGCGTGTTCGCGAACGGTTCACGAACACAAATAAATTTGGCGAACGCGACGAAGGATAAAGATAGATGGCCCAGAGAGTAGCACTCGAACTTGAATCCCTTATTGTGAAACGGAGGTCGATCGTATTCATGGATGTAAATAATGAGAAATGAAAGGGAAATGATGCATAAACAAGGTGAAAGTGGGTTTCCTAGTTTAATTGTTAGAGAAATAAAATAAATAAAAGTTTAATAATATAAAAAGTACAAATAAAATATAAGATAGTACAAAGATCTTCAATTAAAACACAAACATAAGAACATAAACGAACGCAAATCAACGAATGTTCACGAACACGTTCACGAACACCTTACCGAACGTTCACGAACACAATCGAACGAACGAGACCTCTGTTCATGTTCGTTCATTTAACTAATCGAACGAAATTTCTTGTTCATGTTCGTTCGTTTATTAAACGAACGAACATAAACGAACTTCCCGCCGAACGGTTCACGAACTGTTCGCTGAACGTTCGGTTCGTTTACAGCCCTAGTTGGGATATAATTCACCACATAGGAACATAAATGGAAGACTACACCACCCTTTGTCAGATCCACCATGGCCCTCCTTTCCATTATCTAAGGCTATCGGGTGTGATCATGACCCTCATGGTCTTCATGACCCTCCACATCAGCGCCATCTCACTCACTTTTAATCCACCATTCAAAACCACTACCCTAAAGGTGTGATCATGACTCAAACCACTATTCTCTTATTTTAATTTATTTTTGTGAAAAAGGAAGATGATATATTGAAAAAGGAAAGGAGTCCTATGGTTGCCATGGTTTAATCCATGCCAACTATGATGGATGAGGCAAGGAGGTGGTGTAGCAATTCACTAATGGTCCGACATGGCGATTGATGACCCAACCATGTCCCCCACACCCTTTAGTCTAAGAAATCCTTTCATTTTTTTCTTTAGACAAAGATAAATTAAAATAAATAAACGGATAGTGGTTTGGGTCATGACCTCACCTCACCTCACCCTTAAGGTAATGGTTTTGGATGATGGATTAGAAGTGGGTGATATGATGCTGACGTGAAGGATCATGGTGGTTATGAGGATTATGACCATACCCTATAGCCTAAGTTATTAACTTTTTTTTTTCTTTTCAGTTTTAGCTCCATTTCTATTTTCTACAAGACTTTTCTCCTTCATTCCTACAAATATACAACCGATGAGCAAATCAGGTGAGCAAACAAACCAACACATCTTGAGGTAAGGCGCCTATCTGTACAAAAGTATTTAAAGATATGCTAGTTTGTCGTAAAAAAATTAGATGAGCAAACAAACCAACACATTTTCATCCCGGTGAGAAATCAACACCTACCGCAACTGTAAACATTCGGGTTTCAGATATTGGATGTTTGGTTCAACACCCACATGGCCGACTGTCCTTTATCGTCCGACAGTTAAACTGTTGACCACCCCCAACCGGCCGGTTATTTGGAAAACGGTTCAAAAGGGGTTAACCGAACCATTGGCGTTAAGAGTTCCGGTCCTACCGATCTACAAAACATTGATTATTAGTAATACTAACCATCAAATCCAATAAGTTAGTCAAATCACATGGTATGTCAAAGTTTAGTCAAAATCAGTTCAAGAAGTTAGTTATCAAATTTGATTTTTTCCCTAACAATACTAACTTAGTTGGAGAAAGTCACAATCAAACGACATAGCTTAAAACAAGATAATTCTTTGTACATGTGTGATGCAAATTAGTTTTCCAATCCTTTTTTGGCATTTCCATACCAGTAGGGGTGTTCATCGGTTCGATTTATGGTTTATTTGGTTTATTCGGTTCGGTTTATTCGGTTTTCAAAATTTTGTACCTCAAACCAAAACCAAACCAAACCAAATAAGGAATATGCAAACCGATCCAAACCAAACCAAATTCAATTCGGTTTGGTTTCGGATAGAAACCAAATAAACCAAATAAACCAAATCTAACCAAATTGTACGTAAGTAATTTTTTTTCCTAATTTATATTTATATTTGTGTTCCAACTTCCGAACATCACAACTATTTTACACCTAACAATATATGAATACAAGAAAGTCTCATTGTGAAATAAAGCAAACACATCCACAATATATGAATCGGCTGAAGATAAATGAAGAAAACCTAAGCCCTAAAAAAAATAAACTTGGAGGGTTTGAGTTTGAGATTCATGAACAAGAGGGTTTGAGTTGGGCTTTGGGTATTTTGGGTTGGGCTGCATAAAAAAATAATTATTTGGGGCTAATAAATTGTATAAGGTTTATAAATATTATTATTTTTATTTAATAATTAATTAAGTTAAATGGTTTATTCGGTTATCCAAATAAACCGAATAAACCAAATAAAAATAAAATGTGGATCCAAAACCGAACCAAAAACCATATTCACAATTCGGTTTCGGTTAGAAACCAAACCAAAAACCGAATTCGTTATTCGGATCGGTTTATTTGGTTACGGTTACGGTTCGGTTTACCGTTTTTATTTGGTTACGGTTTTTTCTGAACACCCCTACATACCAACCATTGAAACCAGATTTTTTTGCATTTCCGTACCAACCACTGAAACCAGATATTTTGGTAATTTTAATTTCCAACCCCACTTATTTAAATCATACTGATAAGATATTTCATATTTGTTATTTATGGTATACTTGGGGTGGAACCATAGTGTTAAAAGAGCCGTAGCACCGGCTACGGCTCAATCCTGTATTCGCAGTGTTTGGTTTTATACAAAAGATATCTTTAAAAAATACAAGGATACCCTTAACAAAAAAATATGATGCTTGATATTACTAAAATCATATTTTTTATAAGCCCAAACATTTTACAACATGAAAACTTGTAGAATAATCAAGCGTGAATGATAAAATAAGCCCAAATTAACAATAATATAATTGAAAGGAGACCCTAAATATAATTGATAAAGTTAGCTCAAGACCCAAAACAATATTATAATTGAATAAGCGATCTTGCTCGTCTTATGGTGGAAACCGGAACACATAGTTCTTGTCCTTTGGTTTATCGGGCAGTGAAGCTAGCTTTGGTTTTACTGGTTGCAATCGCAACCGTTGAAAAATGTTTTTCTAAATTGAAGTTTGTCAAGACGGATTTACGCAATGATTAAGCCCGGAGTATTTGAACAATCCTATGATCTGTGCGGTCGAAAACGAATCTTTTGATAAAGTAAAAGACAACGATGTGATGTAACGATTTCAAGCTATGAAAAAAAGAAGATGGCAAATCTATTAGGTGTTTGTTTTACTTTATTTATTTATTATTATTGGTTTTTTTATTATTATATGATTACACATTATATTTTTAGGATTCACCTAAATTAATGAGATATCTCCGTCACTCTACACTATTATATATATTGTTGTTGAGTAACGATATATAGTTTTTTTAATATTTTATTATTTTAATATTATACTACTTTACTATTATATTTACTTCTAACCTTTTTTTATTTTTTTCTAACGATATTTTCTTTTATTATTTACTTTTTATTTTTATTTTTCATAATTCTTTTTTCTGTTTTTCAAAAGATATTGCCTTAATCAGTTAATTTAATATTTCTTTAATAACTTTCGTACGCTAATTTAAAAAAAAATTAAGTATGTTTATTTTTCCCCTGGACATTCTGAAATAAGTATTGTTAAACATGAATTTATATTCAGAATAGAGTATTTATTTTGTATTGTTTTTTACTATACGATGATACACTAAACCGATTCCGCTAGTTTGAGTTTTGAAACAACATGCTATATTTTCAAATAACGTTTGTTTAACATTATTATTACTCTCTTTCACCGCAACGCGCGACATCCATAAAACCTAATTACTTTGTTATTAATATCGTATCCCTACAAGCATTTTAAATGCCCGACAAGCATTTAAAATCTTTTTTCAAAAGAAAAGCAGAGAAAATGATGCAAAAGGTATTTTTTTGTCCTTTTTCCCCTGGAAGAGGTATATATGTGTGTATATTCCAGAATCACCCCCTTATCTTTAAAAACTAAAATCTTTCAGATATTTTTATAACTTATTTAACACAACTTTTTTCCTTTATTTGGCATGCTTCCGTTACCGTAGTAGTAATCTTTCATCCAACCTGATTCTCGCATTTCCGGTATTCTCAATCTCCATATCTCCTATATATTTATATAACTTTCTATACGTATATATCGATAGATATTTATTATACGTATATATCTGTTGTTGTTGGATATTTTCAGTTACAAAACTTAAACCTAGAGAAACAAAATCAACAGAGATGGTGAAAGGAAGGAAGAGTAATGGCGGCAAGAAGAAGAAAGTCATAGTCGGTGTTTGTGTAATGGAAAAGAAGGTGAAATGCGGCCCCGAGGTTCTGTTTCGTTTTCGTCAATTTCACACACTCACACACATCCAGATCAATGGATGATATGATGAGATTGTAAAACTAAAACTATTGATAGCGTTTGAGTTGAGTTGATTTTGTTTTTGTTTTCGTTTATTGATTTTTACTTTTGATTTTTTTTTTTTTAGGTTTTCTCGGCTCCGATGGGGCAAATACTGGAGAGGCTGCAAGCGTTTGGTGAATTTGAGGTAAGTGATAGCTGTTGGTGACTCGAAAGAGTTGTATTTGTAATTGATTCTTCACACTTTTGGATGAAATAGAAGTGAGATTCGGATATTCTCAAGTTATAAAGTAGCAAGTGGCCCAAAGTGTTGTGATCGGATTCTCTAAAAAAGTTGGCGATTAGACGTTATGTGTTATCTGTGTTGTTGTTGTTGTTGTTGTCATGGAAGTGTAAATTATATGTGATATGAATAAAGTTGTTGACAGTGGCGATTTATAGGCTAAAAGTTTGATGATAATGTTGATTTGTTGTATAATTGTGTAGATAATCTATTTTGGAGACAGAATTATCCTGGAAGAACCTATAGAAAGGTATATTTATTACTTATATCTTATAAATATCTGTTTGAAAATATGAATATTAATTAGTCATAATGTCTAAACAGATGTCTTCCTGATAAAAAAATACTATTCATATATATAGTGTTAATGACATACATGTTTTTATTTTATTTTATTTTAATTTTTTTTTTGGTAAAATATCAGCTATTCAATTACACTAATGAATGGGAAATTTGCGCTTAACTAAATGAGAAAATGCCGATGAGGTCTTGGTCCAGTGGTCCAAGGCGGAGATGGTAAGGTTTACCCACAGTAGTGGGGTTCCTGACCGGGCTTGGTCACGGGTTCGATTCTGTGTGGCACCAAAATAATCCCCCTCTTTGAGGTGCGGTTGCAATGGGCCGGTTTGTTCCGGATTCGAACCTGGGGTCGAGGGGTTGTGCGTAGGTTGGTTCCACCGGTGAAACACTCCTTCCAAAAAAAAAAAAAACTAAATGAGAAAAATTGCGTTCCAGTCAAAGGAATTGTTCTTAATTTTTTATTTTTAAATCATGGGGCAGTATTATGATGTCAAATAGCAGCTAACAAGTCAATACATATCACCTTTGACTTTGACTTTGAATTTGGTTTTGTATGATCTATACTGTTGCCAAACTAGTGGCTGCCATTATCGCTTTAATATGCAAACAAGTATAAGTTTTCTCAAACATTCTTTTTTAAAAGGGTGCTATTAAGATATTCCTCTCTAACTCACTCTCACTTACCGGTTATAGTATTGACTTTGCTATTTCAGGTGGCCAATATGTGATTGTTTGATTGCTTTCCATTCATCTGGATATCCGCTTGAAAAAGCTGAAGCATATGCTGCACTAAGGAGGTATGTGTTGTTTGTTTCTATTTTTTTTTCTGTAGTCTCCTGCATATTAAGAACGTTGTTATGATATGCTTACTCATTAGCAAGTTTTAGCATAGGGTGTTAGGCCTGTTGGATTATTGAACATAATGTACTACCGAGATACAAGCTATGAACCTGTCAAGAGTTATTCTGTGTGTATATTGATGGTGTTTTGTTTCTTTTAGATGGCTTTACAACATCTTTGAAGTATGGTAAATTCACAGCGTAAATTATTCAACATTTAGTTCATATTTTTAGGAAATTTTCTGGCTTAGTGAGAGTCATAGAGATAATAAATAATTTAGGAGTGTCTACCTGATTGTTTGATCTGAAAACTCATGTTACATTATACGGTCGAGGTTATTTTCTCAACAAAATTGACTTTTAGAATAGTCCTGGTTGACTGTCTCAAATCATTCTATGATTAGTATTCTTCAGTATGAAGGTAGCAAATCATCATCATCATCATACTCAGTATATCCCACCAATAGCAAAGCTAAGGTAGGGTCTGAGGAGGGTGAGATGTAGACAGCCTTACCTCTACCCCGTAGGAATAGAGAGGCTGCTTCCAATGAGACCCCCGGCTCGATTGTGGTTTTGCATCAAGCCCTGGACATAAGGCACATAACACTCAGCAATTGAGACAAACGTCGATTAGTGCATGTACCCCCTTGTCTTTTGGCTATCAACGCCACCACATGATGCATGATTAACCATCCCCCTCTTTTAACGTTATTTTCACGAAATTAGTAAAATAACGTTAAAATTAGTGCACTTTCACTTTTGCCCCCCGAGCGCCCACGCATATATACATTATATGAGCATACCGCAAGCGGGGCGTATATGAAGGTAGCAAATGTTATCTTGTAATGGTTTCATTACCATTTGTATGATTTACTTAGCATGCAAGCACGCCCCGCTTGCGGTATGCGCATATAATGTATATATGTGTGGGCCATCGGGGGGCAAAAGTGAAAGTGCACTAATTTTAATGTTATTTTACTAATTTCGTGAAAATAACGTTAAAAGCTGAGGACGGTTAATCATGCATCATGTGGTAGTGTTGATAGCTGAAAGACAAAAGGGTACATGCACTAATCGGTCTTTGTCCCGATTGCTGACTTATGTCCAAGGCTTGATGCAAAGCTACTATTGAGCCGGGGGTCTCACTGGAAGCAGCCTCTCTAATCCTACGGGGTAGAGGTAAGGCTGTCTACATCTTACCCTCCTCAGACCCTACCTTTGCTTTGCTATTGGTGGGATTTACTGAGTATGATGATGATGATGACTTAGCATGCAAGCATTTGTGACAGCCACAAGCAGTCTTACAAAAAGTTTACTTTACTCAAGTTACGTTTACTTGTTCACTCTTTCTTCAGACCGTTCCTTGTAAACGAACTGGAACCTCAGCACCTTCTTCATGACCGAAGGAAAGTATATGAGGTATGGTGCTTACTGACCTTTTATAAATACCATGTTTTGTAACTACACATTGTCAATACATGAATTTGGACACACTTGTGATTTTCTATGTTCTCTACGAGGGAGATACTTTTAAGTTCCACTACTAATAGTGATTATTGCTCTTTTCTGTTTTTCTTTAATTTTTTCTGGTGAAAAATGAAGTGCCTCGAAATATGTGGAATCCCAGTCCCAAGATACGCAGCTGTAAACAGGGACAAACCATATGAAGATTTGGAATATTTTGTTGAGGAAGAAGATTTTGTCGAGGTTTATGGGCAGCGATTTTGGAAGCCTTTTGTGGAGAAACCAGTTCATGGTAAGCTTTGAATTTCTTTTCTATAAACTGCTAGTTCACACTTCTAGAACTTGCCTGTTTGCGAGTATTGTGCCTACTTATGTAAGCTTTTGTTTTACATTGTTCATAACTAAGTATGATTTTTTATCTGATTTTCCTTTGTTAAAGGTGATGATCACAGAATAATGATATATTACCCCAGCTCAGCAGGGGGTGGCATGAAAGAATTGTTTCGCAAGGTGAGATTTCTCATTTCTGTAACTTTTAATACTAGATCTCGAGTCACTTGCATAGGTTTGTTGTTTGTAATATCTTTATATGACACAACTCATATGCAAAGCTAAATCTTCTCTTTCATGACTGCTATGTGTGTTTTGTATTTTATTTGTAAATTGTAATTCATGTGCTAAAACTGTCCCAAGATGCACATTTCTTTCAGGTTGGTAACAGATCAAGTGAATTCCATCCAGAGGTCAGAAGAGTGAGACGTGACGGTTCTTATATATACGAGGAGTTTATGCCAACTGGAGGAACAGATGTTAAGGTTATCTAAATTCTCGATTGAACACTTTTTCATGTTTTTTCTTCTTGAAATATGGATATTATTATGCGACACTGAGGACTTAGGTATCATTTCAGTTGTCTTCTTGGTAGTCAATTAGCTGTTAATGCATATGTGTAAAATCTTGCTCACTGTTTACTGCTTATGCTGTAGGTGTATACAGTTGGTGAAGAGTATGCACACGCTGAGGCAAGAAAATCTCCGGTTGTTGACGGTGTCGTAATGCGAAATCCAGATGGCAAAGAAGTAAGTGATATATAAAAACATAATTCTTCTCAAGGATATCAAGAACACATTGTTGTAAGAGTGTTCATTACAATACATGTGATTCACTTATACTACATTTCTTTTACATTTTTCTCAATTTCATAGAAAATAGTTGTGCTTATTAGAGGGCCCAGTAGTTATTTAAATTTGTTATCTTTGACAGGTTAGGTATCCCGTGCTTCTTACCCCAACTGAGAAGCAAATGGCAAGAGAAGTTTGCAATGCGTTTAGACAAGGGGTATATTATATTATGTTATTCCCACTTTAGCTTTTGTGGATTTGCAACATGTAAAAACTATGTGTCCATTTACCAACTTGGTTACTGTTTAATGGTCTGGCATACTTTTGTTTCTACAGGTGTGTGGGTTTGATCTCCTGCGTTGTGAAGGCCGTTCATATGTCTGTGACGTGAACGGTTGGAGCTTTGTTAAAAACTCCTACAAGTAATAAGCACTAATTACGCGTACATGTTGAATTGTTGTTGCCTTGCTAATTTCTTGATGTGCACATTAACTATAGATATTACGATGATGCGGCTTGTGTGTTGAGAAAGCTGTTTCTAGACGCAAAAGCTCCCCATCTTTCAACAACGATTCCACCGGTTTTGCCATGGAAGGTCAATGAGCCAGCTCAGCCTTGTGAGGGGCTAACGCGTCAGGGAAGCGGGATCATCGGCTCGTTTGGACAGTCCGAGGAGCTACGTTGTGTGATAGCTATAATTCGTCAGTAAGATACATACATCCTTGCTTTTCTTTTCTATGTTTTGTGAGCACTTCTATTGTTATTTAGAGTAAAATGCCATTTTCGTCCCTGAGGTTTGACCACTTTTGCGACTTTCGTCTAAAGGTTTGCTTTTTCGCCTCTGGATCCAAAAGGTTTAAAATCTTGCCATTTTCATCCGATTCGTTAAACTATCCATTCTTTAACGTTAAGTTAGGGGTATTTTCGTCTTTTTACCTATCTGTTAATGTTTATAACAAAAGTACCCCTTTTACCTATCTGTTAATGTTTATAAGAAAAGTAGTAACTAGAAAGTCAACAGAGGTGCATCTTGTAGTAACTAGAAAGTCTAACAGAGGTGCATCTTTATTTCTTAATAGTGTTTTTTATTCTAATAAAAAATGTCTAAAAAGATGGAAATACCCCTCATTTAATGGAGAAAAACGGATGGAGTTAACGAGTTGGGTGAAAATGGCAAGCTTTCAAACCTTTTGGATCTAGATGCGGAAAAGCAAACCTTCGGACGAAAGTTGCAAAAGTGGTCGAATCTCAGGGACGAAAATGGCATTTTACTCGTTATTTTATATACACTTATGTTTTTGTTGGATAGTGGTGATAGAACTGCAAAGCAAAAGGTAAAGTTGAAGGTCACTGAGGAAAAATTGTTGAATTTAATGCTCAAGTACAATGGGGGAAGACCTAGAGCTGAGGTGCTTTTGATATGATCACTCTTATTATCCATTTGATCCTAAAAATTAATGGTTAATCTCTGGCATATCCTTTAGCTGATATTTTTTTTTATCGCAGACAAAACTCAAGAGTGCGGTCCAATTGCAAGACTTGTTAGATGCTACACGGATATTAGTACCTCGTGCTAGGTATTCCTGCACTGTTTTTACCTTAATTTAGTCAAAGTGATCTAAATGATTTGCAGACTAATTCGGAATCTGTACTTTTGTTAAGTCGTTTGATTTATTCAAGTTATTAGTTACTGAATTTATTGTTATCAACTTTCTACTTGTTGGTATGAATGATGGATAGATTGTGTTCTTTGTTTAGTTAGTGATGTTATATATTTAATTGCTATATATTTGTTTTCAGACTTGGTCCTGGAAGTGATAGTGAGGCAGAAGACATTGAACATGCAGAAAAGCTTCGTCAAGTTAAAGCAGTTCTTGAAGAGGTTTAAATTTGAAGTTGTCATTTTTAGTGCAAATTTATATTTATTTACAGTTTTGCCCTTGCTCCATATCTTGATCAAAGATGTTTCTTAACCAAGTTTTATGGATAACACTACAATTTTTTTATCAAGTTTTCTATAGGACTGCTGATTATGAAGTATGAACACACACACACACGTGTATGTGTATAGATAGAGTAGGGATCCTAAGAGAAACACATGGTAATTGAGAACCGTGAGAACTATTTTGGACCACTCATTTTAAGCAATTTTTTTGTTAAATGGCCTTTCTACAGTTTTTTTTTTGTTTAGATGTACAGACATGTACATTGTCAGTTTTTAATTCTACATCTGTGTACATTATCAAACAAATATCTACGATACTTATTTTTCAATTTTAAACACGTATGTACACATGTACTTTAGAAAAAACATGTTCGGAACCATAATCTTCCTTTATATAGATATATGTATATTCATTTATACACATTAGTACATATATGTACAATACTTATTTTCAATTTTAAACACGTAGCTACACATGTGTATAATTCAAAAAAACAACTGTAAAAGGGGCGATTAGCAAAAAAAGTTTGCTTAGAAAAAATGAGTGGTCCAGAATGGTTTTCACGGTTCTCAATTACCCAAGTGATTCTCACACGATCCTAATCCTATATATATATAGCGAAAGTGTAAAATACAATATTCCTTAACGTGCGATGGTATGATATGAAATTACGCATGTTATAAAACTCAAAGCCCTAATCACGCATGAACAAAAAACCATAATCACGCATGAAGAAAAACCATTATCACGCATGGTTATGATTTTTGTCCATGCGTGATTTATGGTTTTGTTCATGCGTGATTAGGGTTTTGAGTTCTATAACATGCGTAATTTCATATCGTACCATCACGCGTTAAGAAATATTGTACGTTAACCTTCCCCCTATATATATATATATATATATATATATATATATATTCATGTTTGGTAAAAAGTGAAGAACAAAAACTCTTATGTAGGACAAGTGATAATTTGTTCTAACTGCAAAACCGATAAAAGGGTTTTCCTTGAATCGATATATTATTTAACCACAATATTACATGTATCAAAGCTTTAGCTTCTTGTGCTCTATTTGTAAATTTGATAAGTTTTAGGTGAATGACAAGTGCTATGTTTCCAGGGTGGTCATTTCTCCGGCATTTATCGGAAGGTTCAACTTAAACCACTCAAGTGGGTTAAAGTTGCGAAAGGTGATACTGAAGAAGAACGCCCCATTGAAGCCCTCATGGTTCTCAAATATGGAGGTGTTCTTACACATGCTGGCCGGAAACAGGTCTTTACTTTAAGATTTTCATTTCCCTATTACACCGTGTGTGTAATATTCTATAATGTGGCTTGTTTAAGTTCTCAAGCACATTTGTAACAATGGTTAACAGATATAAATAAATTATTGTCTTTAAACAACACGGGTTTCTAATCGTCATTTCATATACATGCATTGCCTTTTTGTTCCTCATTGACAGGCTGAAGAACTTGGCAGATATTTCCGCAACAATATGTATCCAGGTGAATATTTGTGCACTTTTGGATCTGAGATGATTAAAATTTAAAATAATATCACAACTAGTACTTTAGTACACGTTTAGCATGTCAAGAAGCTATGTATTCACTTATTTACATCATTGTTAGGTATACGAGAAAAATATTGCTTAATACACAATTATTTATTTCAGGTGAAGGTACTGGACTGCTTCGTCTCCACAGTACATACCGGCATGACCTTAAGATTTACAGCTCGGATGAGGGCCGTGTACAGGTGCATACTTTGTTGACATAATTTATTTTTTGCGTCATCATTTGAAGTGTTGTACCGTTTATGGGTTAAAATCTCTCAACAGATGTCGGCTGCTGCATTTGCTAAGGGGCTTTTAGACTTAGAAGGACAATTAACACCAATATTGGTTTGTCGTCTTCTATTTTATATATAACAGCTTTATGATGCAATTTTACTTTACGCCATGACTGAGAGAACACATTCTTTTTGAAGGTTTCACTTGTCAGCAAGGACTCATCAATGTTAGACGGACTTGATAATGCAAGTATTGAGATGGAAGAAGCTAAGGTTACTTGTATTCTGATTTTTTCCCTAATTCTATGTCATGCATGTGCATGTATTTAACTTGGTAACATATTTTAATATGAACTGGTGGGTTACCACCCGAGCTCTGTAACGGGTTTGAAACGTAGATAAAGATAAGCCAATCGCAAGAGTTTAAGTTGTTTGATGTTTTAGTTAAGGGGCTAAACATGTCATTATTAAAGTTAAGGGGCTAAACATGTTATTATTAAAGTTGAGGGGCTAAAACTGTTTATTATTAAAGTTGAGGGGCTAAAGTTGTTTATTATTAAAGTTGAGGGGCTAAAGTTGTTTATTATTAAAGTTGAGGGGCTAAAGTTGTTTTAGTTATAGGGCTAAACATGTCATTATTAAAGTTGAGGAGCTAAAGTTGGTTGACGCCAAAGTTGATTGATGTGACAAAATAGCATATTTATAGTATTAAATATGAATGTCATTTTATTACTTCATATTCCTTTTCTTTACTTAAGTTATGGTTTTTTTCTGCTTTTATAGGCTAGATTGAATGAGTTGATAACATCTGGAGTTAAGGTGGCACAGGCAAATGGATCATCTAAACAACCGTGGATGGTTGACGGGGCTGGACTTCCACTGAACGCTTCCGAGCTTCTACCTACACTAGTAAATATTTACTTACGTTGCAATTATCTTATAATTAACAAGTTGTCCATACTCCATACTGATGTGATATGTATTTAATAGGTGAAACTGACGAAAAAAGTTACAGAACAAGTAAGATTACTAGCAAAAGACGAAGACGAGGAGCTTGCTGAGACCACCTCATATGACGTAATTCCACCGTACGATCAAGCAAGAGCACTTGGTAAAACTAATATAGATATCGATCGAATTGCTGCTGGATTACCTTGTGGGAGTGAAGGCTTTCTTTTAATGTATGCACGCTGGAGAAAACTGGAACGTGATTTGTATAACGAACGCAAGGAGTAAGCTTTTCTGTTCTCATACATACAACAAAAGGTTCCCATCATTAGATTCATAATTTCATTAACATTTTGCTTTTGTCACCTTTAACAGTAGATACGACATAACGCAAATTCCAGATGTATATGACTCGTGCAAGTAAGTAACATTACTTTTTTTTATGTTGGATATAACTTCTTTCTTCGACTGCTCTTATATACGCAACCTTCAACAGGTATGATCTTTTGCACAATGCACATCTAAATATAGATGGTCTAGATGAGCTCTTCAAAGTTGCTCAGGTATGTTTATGAGAAAGAATACATATAATATTTAGTGTATTTTTCTCACGGGTCATATAGGATTGAAGAAAAAACAACATTTATTTGCTTAAGTAATATATATATCCCAAGTTTCCTGAATTTTGTAATTTTTTCAGTTGCTTGCTGATGGTGTTATTCCGAATGAGTATGGCATCAATCCCATGCAGAAATTGAAGATAGGTTCCAAGGTTAACTTAATTCTTTGGCAATGTAATACTTAAATAGGGCTGTTCACGAGCCGAGCCGAGCTAGGGCAAAACTCGGGCTCGGCTCGATTATAAACCGAGCTGGCTCGGCTCAGCTCGGATTTGAAACCTAGCTGGAAATCTAAGCTCGGGCTCGGCTTGATTTGGCTCGATTTTGAAAAGAAAAATTAATACATGGCTCTCAAAATTCAGTAATCTAAAATATTATTCAGTAATTCAAAAGAACATATCCAAAATAAGCTCAACCTAATACATTACAAGCCAAAATCAGGTTTAACAACACAAAATACGTTCTTAATTTCAATGAAATACAATATAAGTTCATTAGCATGGTAATCAACCTTTAAATGTGGTCTAGATATATAATTACACTTCTAATCACATGTAAATAATAATAAGTTTTTTGTGATATATTATAATGTATATAAAATTAAAAGGGAAATTTTATAGGGTTGCAATTAGACCCTCTATGTTATACGGAACAGATTGTTGGGCCATCAAGAAAATTCATGCGCGAAATCTAGAGGTAGCAGAGATGAGGATGCTAAGATGGATGTGTGGGCACACTAGGTTGGACAAGATAAGAAATGAGGTTTTTAGGGAAAGATTAGGAGTTGCTAGTATTTCAGACAAGGGAGGGGAGACTGAGATGGTTTGGGCATGTCAGGAGGAGGCAGACGACAGACCCGGTTAGAATAGTTGAAACACTCGCGGTAGATGGAAGGAGGAGTAGAGGCAGACCGAAAATGACGTGGGATGAGCGGATTAGACAAGATTTGCTAGATTTGCACCTCTTTGAGGACATGGTCGAGGACAGATCTTCGTGGAGACGTAGGATTAAGGTTAAAGATTTTTAGGAGTTTGGCCTGGTTTTTTAGCTTGGGCTCCTATCTTATGAGTTTATTTTTTCAATTTCTATGAGGTGTGATATAGTTTTATATATATATATATATATATATAGGTTTTCACCTTTTCTCGGTGTCGTAGTTTTACTAACAAGCACTTACTTATTTATTCGTTTATTATTATTTTTATTTCTATCTTTTGTAGTAGTGGCATGCTTATATATGTTTTTTAGAAGCTTATGTCTTGGTTATGGTTTTTGGAGTCGGGGGTCTCACTGGAAGCAGCCTCTCTATCCCTTGGGATAGAGGTAAGGCGTGCCTACATCCTACCCTCCCCAGACCCTATCAATAGCTTCGCTATATGTGGGATTATACTGGGTATGGTTGTTGTTGTTGTGTTATTATAATGTATATAAATATATAATATATTAAACGTAAAATAATCCGAGCTAAGCCGAGCCGAGTTGGTATGCGAGCCAAACCGAGCCAATCCGGCTCGTTACGAGCCGAGGGAGCTAGACTCACTTTCTAATCGAGCCGAGCCGGCTCGACTCACTTTCAAACCGAGCCACATCGAGCGAGCTTTTTCCAAGCTAAATCCGAGCGAGCGTCGAGCGAGCTCCGAGCCACGAGCTTTTTGGACAGCCCTAACTTAAATATTATATTTTCGCTCTTGAATTAT